>JANZLP010000024.1:20899152-20910855 GCA_026930925.1 Chelictinia riocourii
GTCCCAGACACAGGAAATTGTTTGTAAACCTTCATAAGACTAGCCTGAGTTCAGCTGTATAATAAAACCCACAATCACTACTGTGTCATGCCACTTGCCATCCATGAAGGTTTTGCACAATCCATTTAAACAGCAAATCTGTGCAGTTAACACTGAAGCTTACTGGTAGCTCACAGAAGACCCTCCCTCCCCCAATATCGGGGCATAAGCACTGTGGTTGAGGACTGCTTTGTTTTAAAAGCCACACATTCTCCTACTTAATTGTGCTTTAAAAAACAAAACAAAACAAAAAACAACTAGCTAAACCAACACAGAGGAACTCCTAACAAGCTATATGAAAAGTGAGCTGCCACGATTTTCCATATCAAGTGCCACTTTCATAACAAGTCCTATTATTCTGTGTGTTGATTAGAGGTGTAGTACTACAGCATGATGGTGTCAGCTGTCATGGTAGGAACCATTCATGTCAGACACTACAGAAAATTTAACGACATGACAGTACCTTCACAGCCCTCTGGTAGGTAAGGAAAATCTAAAAGGATCTTCCAAACCTTTCACAGTAAACACAATTGGATAATCTAAAGCACCTGCAAGCAGGAGATGAGTCCATGATATATCTTTCCAATCAGCCAGCTAATACTGTTATTAAAACAGTTATGTCAGCTCTTAAGTCTCCTATCTGTTTGGGGCATTTCGAAGGACCTTATCACTGGCATTTAGCCACCAGCGGATTTAGTTGATCCAAACACCTTATTTCCTTCTCCTGTATCCTCAGCTGTTTCTAAGATGCCCAAGCCCTTCACAGGGGCTGAATTACCATTTCCTTCAAGAGCTGTCTGGTTCCTATTCTTTCCTATGAGCTGAGAGGAGCTAGCAGTACAGAGACATCCTGCTCTTCCGCATGGCTTCGCTGATTAAATATGCTGGGCTCAGTTCTGGCTCCTCAGTCATGATTGAAATGTTCTGCCACTCCCCCAACTGGTTTGACTTTTTAATGGTGTCCACCACACACAGGGCATACAGACAGTCGTCAAAAGTGGCAGCCATCGTAAGAGGCCTCCCGTCCCAGGTCCTCCTGTCGTCCTGGTCCTCAAATGCCTGCCGGACAGCTTGAACCATCTTAATGGTGCCCCGGAGGTAGGGGGATGGGATGTCACTGAAGGCCTTCTCTGGAAGTAAGGAGTTGCTGACTGGCGTGGAGTCCTTTAGCAGGAGCTCCCGCTGAGGAGAGCTGTTGCTCTGTCCGTAGAGATCAGTGCCTATTACAATCAGCCGTCCTGCCGAACCCACCACAATAATGTCTTGTTTGAACTCTCCCGGGACGTTGAAGTTGAGTGTCACTGTGCAGCACACACCACCTTCCAGAACCATCTGAAACGTACAGAAGTCGTCACTGGTGATCTGCCGTATCCCCTTGATGTGGTCTGTCTGCTTCACAAAGGTCTTGAGCAACCCGTGTACTTTCACAGCCTTCTGGCTAGTGAGGAAGGTCAGGAGGTCAATGATGTAGGTGCCAACCGAGTGCAAGCCCCCACCTCCCATCAGGTCATCACAGCTCCAGTTGTACTTTTTGCCTAGCAGGCTTCCGCTGTGAACCTGCACCTCACACACCAGCAGCTCCCCTACATAACCCTCCTGGATCAGCTGCTTCATCTTCACGAAAGCGGGCAGGAAGCGCAAAACATTCCCCATGATGCTCATGAGCTTTGGGTAATAATGAGCCGCAGTCATCATCCTAAAGGCATCCAGGGGAGTTGCTGTTCGGTCGCAGATGACATTTTTTCCAATGCCTGAAAAACAGTTTAAAAAAAATCATCAATAAAAATACATCAATTGAGTAAGCTGAAAACCTCAAGGCTATTCTTAAAGAGTAAGCCAAGGAGAAAGATCCTTGAAAGAAGAAAATGTTTCAATATGGTGTTAAAGGCACAAAGATCCCCTCTGACATGTTTCCAAAATGCATTTAAGAGTTTTCTGAAGCACCACAGTGAAAATGTATCCCTTTTTATTTTCAATACGCACTCATGCCTAAAAATAGCACGAAGGTGAGGGCCTGGACAGGTAAGAAAGTAAGCTAAGGTACGGCGGACTGCTACCCCACATTTGCCACCTTCTGGGAGCAGGTACAAAACCAACCACCCCCACTCAGCCATCTCACATCTCTTCTGTGATAACCTGCCCGTGTGGGGGCTTCTGAGAGCTGAACCTGAGCTTCAGATTCAAATCCCTGAAGCGTATGAGTAACATGACCACACGTACACAGTAACTTAATGTAGATACACTGAAAAGTCTGGGCTTGTCTCCTCAGTGGTGTTGTCCCTTCATCTTTCCCATTCAGACTGTTCACGAGGCTCTGACTGGAGAGAGGGACAAGCACTGGGCTTGTTGCTTGACTTAAAATGTAGAATTGATTCTCATGCGTAAAATGCCATGCTATTCTGACAATGGTACTCTTTTTTTTTTGAAGCAGCTCTGCTGAAATGTCAACAGCGCATCCACAGTGCCAAGGGATAGCCATGATTGCTCTAAAACAGGTCAAACGTAGCTGTGACAATCTGTTCCCTCACAGAATTGCCCATATGGGCACACTGTTTACTGAAGCTTGCATGACGGTCCTCTTTTATCTGGCCATCAAGGTGTACAACGGAATGCAGTGCAGGCTGAAGTGCCTAAATAATGGTTCCATTATTGATTTCTCCTCATCAAATACTTTCATTCTGTACCCATACACACATACAGTGAGTCTCCAGTTTCCTTTTTAGTTGCATACAGAGATTTTTATGCTTAATGAGCAATATTAGGTGAGCTATACAACACGTTGTAGCACTAAATATGATCTTTGCCTTAAAAGCCTTGGGCTATAGCTGGGCCTGGCACTTAAAAGAGTTGCATTTGGATCCTGTCTGCTGGAGTCCAGATGAATAAATCTGGTTACTCGCTAAATTGCTTTGTGTTTTGATTCTTTTTCCCTTCAGATAGGTGAGAAATCTCTTTTCCTTTAAAGAGCTGTTGTGAGGATAAAATTTTATATGTTTTGGAGCTGTTTGGATGAAGCCATATAAATACAGACAGCTGGCAGGGATCCGTCTGAGCCCACTTACATGAATATTTAACAGCTTGACTGGAAAAAGAAGGGGGTCACAGTCCAAACATTCAATAACTAGCTTATCCACACTGCCTATTCCCAGCCTTTGTCTGCTGCTGTTTGAGTAGCTGAAACTGGAGGAAGGGCTATCACCACTGAAGTGGCAGTCACATCTAGTTAACAACCAAGAAGGGAAAGATCTTCCTTTAACTTGCTCCTATTTACCTTCTACTTAATCAGATAAGTAGAGATATACTCACTTTCCTCTTACATTAGGCAGGAATCCTCTATTCAGCAGCTATGGTCTTTCCTTCTCACTTTTCTCTCTCATCTTTGTACAGACTGCTCCTTGTGACTGAGTTGACATTTTCAACCTTAGAGAACTTCTCTTCCTGCTCCTGAATAATTTTCTTCTGCATCTGTTTGATACTGGAGAAAGCATTCATCTACCTGCCCTATATTCCTCTAGCTCCAGCTATGCTACTTGATACAGATGACTAATGTAATAGTCCTCCTTGAGTTACACAGACTCTTTGCAGAGAGATTTTAGTCTAGCAAATTACTTATCAAAATAAGGGAAATCTTAGACAAAACTTGCCCATAGTCAAATCTTCCTGAAACAGTCATTTTTCCCCCCAAAGAACCCATACGTACTATGTCATCATCTGACCTGTTCGTCACTGATTCACAAGCATAATTTTCTGCTCCAGTTCAGTTTGCATCACTCTGCCTCACAGGCGCCTGTCGCATTTTATCTGGGGTCTGTGCAGGCACTAATCTCTCAAGATATGCAGCTCTAACATGTGCTTGTGAGGAAAAGGGTCTGCTTTCATTAGGAATTGCAGTGTAGGGACAATCTTTTTGCTGTGTGTTCAGTGCCGTGCACACTGGGGGTCAGTCCTTCACTCTGTGGGGCAGGGAATACTTGGGATTCTCACAATCTGAGTACCAAATGATGATTATAAGCATGAAGGAGAAGCCTATGAGTTTTTACATCCTTTATATTCAAGAAAAATTGTCATTACGATCAGTGTAAGTCAGGCACGCACACAGAGAAAAGGAAAGAGCCCTAAATATTTGTATGGAGACAGGGAAAAGGTGAAGTCTTCTATCGTTTCAACCTTTTTGGAAAGGTTGAAACCTTTTAATTACGGCAAATCCAAAATGCAAATGTTTTGAGAGCCTTCCTGTCTCTGTGCATATGCTGATAATACATGCTGTGCTCTCATCCCTATCATGGATTTAAACAGATTTTTGCTTGGTGCCCAGAAAGCTTTTATACTCTATTAAAGCTCGTGCAGGTTCTTTCAGCATGACACTGCTCAGCGCTAGAGTCTGTGCACACTACAGATCTTTGTCTTCTCTGTAGCTGCAAATCTGCGAGCAGCCACATTAGCTTTCTTGAAGCAAGGAGAGAACATGAAAGCTTTGCTTAATTTAATTTAGAGAAATACTCTGGTGTGTTTATGCAACTAGAATAAGAAACAGGCAGATCAAAACACCAGTTTTCTGTTCTCTTCCCTCTGCTCCCTTCTCAAAAGGAGAAGGGAAAAAGACATTTTCCCTTTAAGCCATTCTGTAAAGTAGCGACAGGCAGAGCTGAGGGCAGCGTGCAAGGAAAACAGCCCTTCTCCACACTGACAGTCTCGTGCAAAGGCATGCTCTGACTGCAGGTGCTGGGGGGGATTCTCTGGCAGCTGACCCCCTTCTGCCAGCCTGGGGTTAGGGCCTAAGCCGGTCCACTTTTGGACAAGACTCTCTAAGGAAGGATGAACTGTTACCACTTATCATTCTATCAGTTTTGTCATTTCACAGATCTTTGAAATTCATACCACAGCAGACAGCAAAAACTTCATTAATTACGTAAAAGCAGGGAATTTCAGTCAGCTTGTTTCAGCAAGAAAGTGCAATATATTCGTCCATGGTGATAAGCAACAGAGTCGAATACATCTTGTCATATGAAAGGCTACATGCTCCTTCCACATGCATCAAGAAATCTGGTCTACAATGCTACAGTTCTCAATCAGGTAACTTCCAAGCATTGATTTCTTGAGTTCTTAGGTAAAATGAAGAAGAAAAATAATTTAAATACACATCATTCTTTTCGAGGGCTCCACACAGCCTTCACTCCAGTCTCTCTGCTTGGCTGTGCTTCAAAAAGAGACAAAGCGGTGCCAACCAGGTGGTAAATGATGTGACGTGGGATTTCTCTGACCTGGCACGGAATAGGGGCTCACTCACGGCCAGCCCCAGTCCAAAGCTGAAGTTGGGCAACACATTTCTTAGCAAAGCTCCCGGGCGTGCAAGCTGACTCTGTGAAGCCCACCCAGAGCTGCCATGCACGGCGTCAGCCCGGGACCCGCTCCGGGACCCACTGCTCCACACACAGATGGCCAGAAACACAGAGAACCTGCACAAACAGGCACTGTGCCGTGATGCCAGTGAGCCGCCTGTGCCCGTGGGTGTGGGGCCACGAGGTGGCAATCACTTCAGACCCAATAGGTCTGCTCCCCTGAACCCCTCTGTCTTCTCCCTCCAGCAGGAAAACAGGAAAAAAACAAATAATGGTGAAGCTGGAAGACGTCCACCCATGAGATAGACCAGATCCCTAGGCCAATGCCTTAGGTATAGCTCGCTCTAGCAGTCCTTGAAAATGTGAAAGGACATGAGTTTGAGCAAACACCAGAGAATTTGACTTCTAGGTTTGGTTGCTAAAGACTGAAAGATGGCAACATCTGACAACCGCTTGGTTCCTCTTTAAAATGAATCAAAGTTTCCAGAGGAGGTCCACATCACAAAACCACTACTAACACTTGTGTCTTCTCACCTCTCAGTATCTCACAAGGAAGGTTAAGGGCTGATCAGTCCATCTTGCCTATTCTTTATCTCCCAGGATGCATATATTCTCCAAACCAAACCTCAACAACTTAGATACCAACCTGCATTTATTTTAAGAAGGTTATTTAAGAACACTGATATTCTCTGAAGAAGTAGATGTTTAACCAACTCTCTAGAGCAGCTGAGCAAGCAGAAAAAAATTTGTTTACACTGTCATTGGTGCTACCATTCCTTTGAGTGAAGTTTCCTCTAGCACCTTATGCTGGAAAGTAAAATTGTAACCATGATCTAACGGTTTGTCATCCACCCCAGAGTAATTATTTTTGTCAGGATGTCATGTGATTTATTTGCAAACCTCAGCCTTCATTTTAGAAAAGGGAAGCCCGTGTGATATTGAGATAATTTTGAAAGCCAAACAGCCCAGAAGTGAGTGGCAAGTAGATACAGTCCAAGGTAGTGGCATTTACAATTTCTTCCATGTAAATGCAAGGTAAGAGTAAGGAACTAGAGTAATAATTTAACTCCCGATTTTTAAATGCCTGGCATTTGCAGCTCTTCATTTTACAGATGGCTGTAGTTCCTTGGCTGCCAGCAGCCTAGGCTTCTTTGTCCCTGTAATGTCCCTGTGCTGCACGGTCTAAAAATGAGCAGAACTCCTGGGCCCATAGCGCAGGAAGGGTAGGGCGGCTGTAACTGGCACAGGCTTTATCAATTCTGAAACCTGCGATATCAGCTTTCTTTTCCATCTACTCCAGTTGTTTCAAATAAGGAGAGAAACATTTTCACATTAAAAACTCCAACTAATTAAAAAAAGTGTCCATCACTGAACTGAAGTAAGACTAGTCCTCTAGATTCAGGATATGAGGCCCCAATTTCCTCCTCCTCCTATTCACAAGAAAATCAAAAAGGGCTCTATCTGCAGTCTGGGCATATAATCAAAACCTTCACTGGCACCAGAAAGATTCATTAGTTAGCAGTCGCTACCTATTGCTCTTGGTCAGGATGGGGGTGAGAAAAAGGGGAAAATAAAGTTTTGGTGGACTAAGCTGAATTAGTCAGCAGAAAAAACATTTCTAAAGCTAAAGAGGAACTGTCAACATTCGAGGAACAGTCTGAGAGCCTAAGCAAATACAGGAGTGGTGGAAGAGCATGCTTACCAGGTTATTTCAAATGGATGATTTTAAATATTTGTATTAGATTATAGTATCTTCTTTAAACACGTTTATATTTTTTAAAAAAGAAGCTAATACAAAATTAAATTCCAAATGGTGACATTCCACACCATCTTTAATACAGTTACAATAAATAAATATGGGCAAATTTTTCTTCTCAGATTTTGACCACTGCAGCTGCTGTTGCTACCTTTGGATCCTATGCAGAACCAAAGGGGAAACCATCTTTGGCACTCAGTTCTGTTCACAGCTTGTAAGACATGTTGCAATGATATGTGCTGTATTATTAGTATGCATATTAGTAGTTGTAATCAGATCACAGTTTCTATCTTAATGCAGTTTGACATGGTTTGCAAATACAAAATAGTATCATCTAATATATGAATGAGGAATATCTCATTCACATTCCCCCAGCATTATAACACTGAAAAAACAAGCTGAGATATTCAGCTACTTTTATAACTAAGAAATACCGCTACTTTTATAAATGTGTCCAAGTCAACAAACAAAAAGTAGCAAGTTCAGTTAAAAGGCTATACTTTGCTGCCAATCATTCATTTTTGCCATACTGACAAAAGACCTTTCCTTAGGAATATATAAAAAAAAACATTAAAACAAAAGTCACTACCTCTCATTTTAAATAGTTGATATACATCAATTTGTTCTTCTGCACATATGTACACACTTTGTCAACTCCGTGGTTTTGCACAGAAGCCATCTCGGAAAATACGTAAGGCACCGGGAGCCAGTGCATGGTTCCCTACAGCTAAACTGATTTTTGATATAAGCTGAGTACAAGTAGAACTGTGTATTTTGCACACTCACATACTAGGCAGAGATCTGTTTGCGATACTAATCATGTGAGCTGAGGGTACTGCTGCAACCACATTGGATATTCAGAAAATGTCTTTCGTTTCTATCTTCCATAAAAATTAAAATTAATTCTGGTGTGTGCCCATATGCGAAAGCATACAGAATAATTCTTTCCCTCAGTAATAATGACTTCAGAAGTCCTCACAGCTATTTGAACCATTCCCTTCTATTGCTTTCTTTCAATTTGCAAAAGATACAACATTTAGAGGCTGTAACTAAGCCAGGACCTCAAAAAAATCTTCTCAGTTATCTCTACAGACTCATTACAACACTTAAACACTCCGATCACCAGAGGTTGGTAATGAAGTTCTCTCTCCCTTCCAAATTAATCACTCCCTAAAAAATGCAGAAGAAAATATAAGAGCTCTGAGCTTTAACTGCGCTGAACTATTGACTACGGAGGAGACCCACAGGCCTAAAAGCAGGTGACACTATTTTTTCTGTTTCAGAACTGTCTTCGTGGCAGCCTCACAGTCATGGCCCCTTTTGTACGAAGCTGGAACGAACCAGTTCAGTACTATTTCATATTTCTAGCACATGTGTAGTAAGGAGAGGCACACAATGTTGAGAATGCCTCTCAGAAATTGCAGGCCAATAGAGAATTTGAAGGCTGTAGGTCACACAGCCACTGTTCATTTATTTCAAGTTTTGACAGCTGGAGTGGCTTTTCAGCCTCTGAGATACAGCAATCCTATAGTCAGTTTAGCCTGCTACATGTATGATAAGCCACAAATCTTTGGCACCATAAATGATGATTTTCTGATCTGGTCATCAATCACATCAGTATTATTTGGTGAGTAGCACCCCCTCTTAATTACAACTCTGCAAGCAGCTCCTTCCCTGCTCAGCTGCAGATGATGACATTAAAGATACCTTGGCCCCCAGCTTTTAGCAGCAGGCAATGCCCCGGCACCCTGGCACAGTTTCCAAACAGTCATCTCAACAAAAAGTGCTTCTTTCCTTTGGCTTTCTTGCCACAAAACCGCCGTAAAGCCTAGCGGGATGTCATGCTCATTAATATGAAGCTCATCTGGGTGTTGGAGCAGTGGGAAGGGACTGGCAACCCGGGCATCAGGACTCAGGTGAAGCCCATAGTCCTGCTTCCCTCCTGGGGCTCCCGGGGAATCCAAGGTGGGTATGAGGGGGTTCTGCAGTCACTCCAGATGAGCAAGCGGAGGGTAGAGCAGAGGAAGGAGGGAAGGCAGCTGAGGAAACAAGAAGGAAGAACACTACAAGGGGGAAAGGAGGATGCTGCAAGGGGCTGGAGCAAACAGCCCAGAGGAGCTCCTGCTACTCCAGGAGCTGCACACCAAGCCCTAATGATATCAGCAACATCCCCAGCCCTTGGAGGCCCATCCTAAAAGGCTCTCCTTCAGTCCAGTATTAGAGTGAGCCCTGCTAGCGTCATTTCTGCAGGGAAAAAAAACCCAAACAGTGGAGAAAGAAAGATTTCAGAGAAAATTAGCACCCTCTGTACCCAGAGACTGGACAGGAGAGAGGGACAATGAAGAAAAAGCATCTACATTAAAATACTGATATGTGTGTGAGTTAAACTATTGCCCAATATGTACATCAGGCTAGAGAAATACAATACTAGGACAGGCTGTTCTATGGGGCTGATACTGTTTTCTGATGCATTACCTGTGGAGATGTGTGAATCACATACTACATAGTGGTGAAAAGCTTTTTAATCCCTCAGAAAATGGTCTAAATAAATAATTAAATCCATGAGTCTACTTAAGGAGTTTTCAATTATGGAAAAAAAAATGCCTTTTCATTTACGATCTGCTAAGACCACTTCAGCTTTAGAGGCAGAAGAACATGTACCCATTGAGGCTTGCAAGTGAACTGAATCTTAGACAGCCAACTTATTAAAGCAGTTGACTAATACCTGTACTGCACTAGTACTCTGAGACTCCTATAGGTTTTCATTCAGTGGTATTTACTGATTCTCAAGAAAAAAATCTGGATTTTGTATGTTTTTCTTTACAGAAAAGTCAGTGACACAATTTGGTCTTATAATTAAAAGGTCTTTATTCTATAATTTAACTTAGTGCAAAGCTGAAGGCTAAAAACATTAAATTTTCCATGTTTTTCTCCAGTGTTGGACTAGCTTCTTTGCTGACTTTTCGTTACACATATTATAATTTAAAAAAACAACCAACCAACCAAAAACCAAACAAATACCCCACAAACAAACCTAAAAATAAGAAACGAAAATATAATGGATAAAGAACCTATATGAATTTCATTAACATTGTCTTTGTGAACTCATGAGATTATCTTTAGATAGTCCTTTAGTGTAATACCTGTACCTATGAAACAGAAAAAGGCAACTTCGTGTCCATTAGTTTGACTTGAGTGGTTTGCAGAGTATTAGAATAAAGAACAAAAGCTATTGCAGTAAAAGAAAAACAAAAAATACAACCTATTTACCAAACGAAGACTATGCCAAGCTGATCTTGATAACTTTATGTCGAAAGATATGTACTAGTTATTGAAGATTTGCCATGAATGGTGCAAAAAGCTTTATCATTAACAATGTCAACATATTCTGAAGGGATTTGGTTTGTCCCAAGGCTGAGAGTGGGATAGGCCTTGTCTCTGTAAATAGCAGAGGGAGGAGCAGAGAGATTTCAGCAATGATGATGATAGCATGAGGAACAATGGTGCGCACTTGTGAATACCTTCAGTCTGAAAATTCGAAGATTTGTCTGACAGAGAGCAAAAATTCAGGAACATCTCTGTCTCGGAGGCAAATAACCTAGTTATGAAGATGGAGCTTGATAAATGTCTGGAACCATATGGCATGGTCAGCTGCAGCTGCAGGCGACTGAAGCCAGTGGTCCAGGAGATCCCTTCCACTCTCGAGTTTCTGTACACTGACTATTGCCATGTAAGATGCCACTATCCTGTGGGTGTGGAGGTGTGAACGCTGATAAGTGAAGATGTTAAAGCCCACTATGCTGCTGATTATTTTAGAAAATGCCTGTGGTTCTTATAGAAGTAATATACCGTGAAGTTTCCAGGTGCCAATTAAAAAAACAAACACACACACACACCCCCCGCCCCAAAACCCAGAAGAAAGGGGGATTTGAAAGCATCTTGTATTGTGGTATCTCCAATGCTGCTGGAATCTGAAAAATAATTGATGTTCATAGAAACATTTATTCCAGTTTCTTAGCATTTAAGGTAGGATAAATGGGAAAATATGATTTTTTTGCTCTTCTTACTTTGTTTAAAACGGCCACAGAGTCCATAGTTTGCATGAGGAACATTTAAAGCCTCCCTGTTTGTTTTGTTTGTTGCTTCTTTTTTTTTGTTTTGTTTTGGTTTTTTTTTAGTTGTAAGTGGTCTCCTCACAAATTACAGAAAACTAAAGGAGTGAAAACCATGCTCACCACTATGGATATGATGCCCCAGCATCCTGAAAGCTGTTTGGCTTTAGATTACTCAGCTGAATGCTTTGTATGGCTTGGCTATTGCAAGCCTGTTCCTCTGCATACCCCTTGGTACCTGGGCTTGACTGAGCTCCTCTAGAGCTCTGCCTACTGCAAAGTTCTCCTGGTATTGAACATACAGTGACAAATACTACAAATGGATCTTTCCTTTATCAGTTAATTAGTATACTTTCAAGTGCTTCGTTTGCAGTGTTCCTTGGATACAGTAAATTGTGTGTAGTTTGACTTCCAGAAGCTTTTTGATCTCTGACGACACTTTTAGCATGCAGTAGAT
>JANZLP010000024.1:21065882-21076241 GCA_026930925.1 Chelictinia riocourii
TTTAGCACTATGAAACCCAATTCTTTATTTAATCATCTAAATAAGAAGGGCTTTCAATCTGTAAACTGACTGTCTGCTGACAGTTGGCAATAGATGTGCTGGAATTTCTTCAAATATTACTTAGAAAGAAATAATAGTTGGTAAAACGGGTCAATATTTCAGATTCCTAGCAGGAAATGCCCTGAGAAAACACCCTACAACAAAGTAAGTTAAAAACAACTGCTGGCACAGCAAAGGCACAGGAACGAGCAGCCAGCGAGTGCAAAGGGACTCACGGAACTGCCCATCCCAGTATGCCCTCACCAGGGAAAAGCCTGCCACTAGGCTGCCGCTTAGAAATGGCCATGCTCAGAACTATGGTACCTACTACTGCTTTTAGGAAAAATTAAACACAAGGGTTGTAAAACGGGTCAACATTTCAGATTCCTAGCAGGAAATGCCCTGAGAAAAGTCTGAATGAGCCAGGACAGTTTTCAGGATGTGTTATAAAGCTTAGTGGTCATCCTGCAGTGGCCCATCTCACCCATCTGCGCAGACGTAGCACGCTTTGGAACAAGTAACAGCAACTCAGGGTATCGGAGCTGTAGCTCCTATTAATTCCAGTTTCCATTTCACATTGGCATTTAAACCGCATAATGAAAGCTGCTTTACAAAACATGCAAGATTACTTTCTTTACACTAAATATATTACCTTCCCCAGCTGCCGAGTCAACATAACTAAGAAAATGATTCCCGTACCATCAGTGCAAAGTTGTGCAGATCCAAGTTTGAATCAACACTAACGGTAGTTTAACCATGACTTTGCAGGACAACATACTACAGGAGTTCATGGATGGGTAATGGAGCACATGATACTCCCCAGAAGACCCTCAAGAACACAGCTGGCCACTTTTGCAGTTCACTTACAGAGCATATAGCAGTTACAAATCATTAATCTGATTTGATTATATGATGAAACATTTACCTTTTTTACTATACTAATCTGTGAGCCATGTAGCAGAATAACTGTTCTAAGTTCTCTCCCCTTTTATTGACCCAGCAAAGCTGTCCTACATCAAAACCGTACTAATAAAGAGTTGTTTATTACAGAAATATTTTAAAATTGGAGATGAGAAGCAAAATTTGAACAACTTCTCAGAGCAACCAGCAACAAGGTCAGGTTTATGTTGAAAGTCTTCTGGGACTGGTGTGTCACTAAGAGGTTCAATTCTCAGCCAACACCAGAACACACAGCAGTGTCACAAACTTGCAGTTTTGTGGCCTTGCTCGTTACAGATACCTTTTGCTGAGGTTGGGAGCAAGTACTTAAGGAAGGTTTCACTTCACTGATAAAACATTCCTGTTGTCAATGTAGCTATCTATACTCATGATACACTTATTTTGATGATACACTTATTTCTACAGCAATAAAGCCCACCAAGAATAGACACTGTCTTAATTTTAAAAAGTTTATGAAAACTAAGTAAGGTAAGAAAGAGCAGACAATTTCAGACAAAAACCACGGAAGTAGTTCAGAAAATAGGACTTAATGATTTGGTGAAGAATGAACCAAATAGGAGCTGAAATTCAGTCTTCAGTAAAATAGTTCAGAAAGGCAACTGCTACCAAACTATAAGCAATCAAACGACACACAGCATCTGACTTCTTTGAGTTGCAGGAGTTCCACTCACCATCCCATAGCCCATCATTCCTGTCGGCGTCGTGGCAGGATATGCCATTACAGGTGGTGCCTGGTGTGAAAAACAGTGGTGAACTGAGAGGAGAAGAGATCAGCTGCGTACTGGTAAGGCATTGCTTTCTAAGGGTCAACTGCAGCACTTAGCTTACTATGGATATAGCACAGAATAAATAGCATTTGCAGTCTTGTGTTAAGTGTGTATCCAAATTATTTCAGATGGGATACAACACCTAAGCTAAAGTTTCTAGGCAATCTTCTAGGCAAATCTATAGTTACATACTCGCTTTTAACCTATTAGGATTCTGGCTGACTAAACTAAACTGCAAGCTACCATTCTCTCAGCATCCTGTTTAAAGAACACAGTATGAGACAAGTTTGAGAGAGAAAATTCAGGAAGCAGAAGCATTTTTTTAATCCCATGAAGTATATTCTTATATTTCAGTATCTGAAGTAATGGTGCACAAGGAGTCTTAAGAAAGAATTTTAAAGACTGAAAGACCAAATTACCATTGCTTCTGCTGACATTACAGGAATTCTCTTCTCTTTAGCCAGGATGTACACACTATGGGGATTCTCCTATCATGCTTCAATATAAATTTGACTTGAAATACGAACATCTAACTTGCATTCCCTCTCACTCACCCACTTAATACAGTGAATTTGAACAGATTAAAAGTCCTCTTAGTACTTTGCAGATATGCTTATATTCCCCTTAACCTAAGTTAACTTTTATGAAGTTACAGTAAGATTGCTGTCAACAGACAAAACCTAGGGTGAAGCTACATTTTGTAAACAACTTGGCAATGTACAGGTAGAAAAACAGCTGATAACTCTTAGAAAAAATATATTAAAGACAGTTCTTCATATATCTCTGACAAATTCATGTTAGCATATGACCTTTATATAATTTATATATAATTTTTTTAGTATGTCCTGTGTTGTATAGTGGGATTTACTTAAGCCTCTCAGGCTGAAATCAACTCAATTACAAAAATAGATGTTTTCCAGTAATGCATCATTGCTGAGTACTCCTGCCAGCACTTTTTCCCCACAATGCTATGTGAAAGACCCTTATGAGCTGGGAATACTGTCCTATTCCGTAAATATTTTTGGCAAAGAAATAGCCTGCCTTTAAGTTTGGAAGTCAAACTGTGACCTATTGATTTTTCTTTCTTTCTTTATATAAATCCTTTGAAGAAGTGCTATTTTAAAGTAGTAAATTATGACTCCTCCTTGTTTACTGGTTAGTATTTCTACCTACATATCTTTTGCTTAGAGTTGCAACTGAAGGCAATACGCCTTGAGTAACTGTAACTGTAGTTACTGTTGCTGTGGTGTTTGTCTAAACAGATATATCTAGTGGAGCTGCAGACACTTAGGATGATGTACAGAATTTGAAAACTGTTGTAAATATCTATTCCTAAGCTACTGGATCTTTTTAGTGGATTTTGTTTGTTTTATTCTGCTTTCCTGCTGATATTTTAGGATGAGACTAGAGTATGAGTGCATTTAAGATGAGCAGACAACTGTTGGTACTGACAGCAGGTCTCAAACTGCTGAAATCAGTCAGTTAAGGACTGAAACACTCACTCACTAAAACACTGCTAGGTACAGTCAGGATTGCCCCATGGCATCTTCTGCCCTTTCATGATATTAAGCTTGGTGCCTCTGTGGCCTGTAGAAATGAGGAGTTAACGAGCATTAAAGGTGCATGCCAGTGCTGCTTCCTCTGCTCCCAGCCTGCGATTGGGAACTAGAAGAGGTTTTGTGCAGTACTGTGCTTGGTGTAGCTGTAGTGAATGAAGGTGTTCAGGGAGGGACGGGTACATAATTGTGGCATGAGGAGATTGGGATCTGAGCAGTCCATTCAGATTTTGCTGGAGGAATAAGCCTGTTAGAGTTGTCTTGTGCCGTGTCTTTTATATTTCACCTCTGAAGATCTGTTTGCATCAATGAGATGTGCAGTATCCTTGTCAGCCTTCTAGAAGGATTAATGATGCCTGTGTGGGGAGATGGTAATGCCAGGGAACCTGGGATGGACAAAGTACAGAGCTGGTGGCACAGGAGCACAAGAGTGCTCTGCTGCTGACAGGGTAGGCTCTGTTGCACGTGCAGGGAGAGGGAAAAGGGTGTTCAAACACATGTGCTGAAGCTGAAGAATAAGAAAACTAAAAATTAGGGTAAGATTAAAATGCCAGCTTTAAAGAGAGTGTAAGGCATAATACTTTGCTGAAATGTCCTGGCAAGAATATGGAGCATTCATGTTAAAAAAAAAAAAAAGTGTAGCTGGTCAGTGGTACCTCAGCTGCCTGACTTGGACAGGAATCCAGCTGTGGTGCTTTATTGATTGTCTTTCAGCTGTGATGGGTAGGTGGGAAATACCATAAGGAAATTTTTTTTTTCTTGGGTGGTGCTTGTTTTTTTTTTGGTGGTGTGAGGGTTTTTTTGTTTGGTTGGGGTTGGTTTTGGTGTGCGTATGTGAATGGGCATACCTGGGGTGTGTGGCTTACTTTTAGGGGGGAGGTGGGTTTTTTTTAGCAAGATCTGTGATGATGGCTCGTTCATAATGCCTGCATAGGTCTTTCACAGTGCCTTTAAACAATATTTTCATTTTGCAGACAGAAAATGGAGGTGCATTTCTGTGTATTTGCTTTTCCTTGCTTTGTCACTAAGCCAGCAGTATTCTGGAGCATAAAACTATGCTTCTTGTCTTCCACTGTGCCTAAGCCAGATGGAGCAGGCTATTAGTACTTGCTACAGTACTGCTGCACTGAGCGAGTTCCAGCTCCTGGATTGGTTTGGAAGTTACCCTGTCTTAGTCTTAAAGTGCTGATGATGTGGAGAGTGCTAGCAAGGCTGCCATACGCAAGAAAGAGTCAAACCAGTCTGGTTTGAGATATGGATGGTAAAACGTCATCTTGGTTAATTATTAGCTAGAATCTCCAGTTACTCATTTGGATTACTAATGATTGGGTGTTTACTCTTCTGGATGCCTATGACTTCTTCCATCTTGAGTCTCAGGTGGCTTTAGTCCTGGGAGGATTTCTTCAGCAAGAGAAACCTGTAGACCTATTTTTATGGCCAATAATATCTATTTTCTGATGGAGAAATACTAGCAATACTGAGTGCAGTAGTGCTTAGCTTTTTGGAAAGAGCATTGCCTTGGATGCTGTTAGTGTCCTGACCATTTGCTCATCTGGGCAAATTTTAACTCCTGTGAGTTCCTGATATACTTTTACTCATAGCAGCAAAATATTTGCCCAAAAAAGGGGGGGACAGTGTGTCACAGGCAAAGGTGGACATGAGGGGCTAGGGATAGAGTAGGGACTGCCTCTTTGTTGGCACCGTGCACTGAACTGTTTGTGAACTCTGTATTACATGCAGTTAGTAGTTTTTGTTGGAAAGCCGAGGTTTAGTATTTATGTAGAATAGCAGCAACATCCTGAGCATGGCATGCTTGTGTGCATCTTAGTGTGGTAATTGTGATGGATGTGTTTATTACGCTGTATTCTGTCTGGTTTAAACTGTCCCTGGATATTTATTCTGTCTTTGTGCAAGTGCAAGATTAAATTCCAGATCAATATGAAAGATGCCAAATTGTAAATTAAGATGACTTTCTTTCTGTGAAAAGGCTTTTTGTTTTCTACCTTCCCTTCCTCCTCTTTCCCCACCCCCTTCTTGAGTCCAGATTCAAGGGTGTCTAATTTGTTTATAACTCTTGTAAGTTGGTTTTTGTTTTATTGTGTATGAAAGACTTGAATAACTGATACAGGCTTCTTTTTTCATTTGTGTGCTAAATTTTTTTAAAAAGTAGAATACAGCAGAGCTCTTGTTCCAGAATTGTTTACTAGACTGTGATTACATGTTCAAAGAATATTCTCAATATTCTACACCTGAATAATAATTTTGACTAGAAAATTTTGTTGCCTAAACCTGGAAAAATATCAAAGTACCTTGCCAGATCCTTTGGTACAGATGTTAGCAGCTGACAATGGAGTTCAACAGAAATCTGTTTAACTCTTGTTACCTTTCAGTTTCCAAAGTGTTGAAATTGCTGTGATAGCTTTCAGGTTTGCTTGCAGCTTGCAGAGTTTAGCAGCTGATTCTGTGGCTGCAGTTGGTATGACAGGGAAGGAGCTCCATGCTGCAAGTGATCTGTTGTGTGGGGTTGAGATTTGACGGGAAGGCGTGTTGAAATTTTGAGGGCATGATGGGGACCAAGTGGCTGACTAAAAAAATGGTAAATAAATATTTATTAAATGTAGAATGTAAGCATTGCAAATAATTGGTAAATGTAAAATTGAAATGGCTTTTCTGTATTCAATAATTGCAGAATATTAAGATTTGGAGGTCTAAAACTTTAATGTACCATGAAATGAAATTTGATCAAAATGAATCTTTTGAACAATCCTGTAGTGAGGCATCTGTTGTTCAGCTATAGCTGTTTCTTCCAGGATTTCTTTTAGGATACCTGTTTAGAGCATAACAGTGTTTTTTTGATACACGTTGTTACTACAGTTCAGCATTAGAAATATTTGAGTTCACTGATTTTAGCAGCTGTTATGGTCATCACTATCACTGTAGATAATTGCTGAGCTTCTGGGTTTGATGTTTTTTCAAGTAAAAGCATTAAGAGGATCCTTCATCCTCCAAAGAAGTACATACATCAAGAGTTAGAAATAAAATTTCCTGATGACCTTGTGACTTGACAAGCCTCTGGTGAACTTTGGCTGAAATTTGAGGTTTGAACATTGCCAAGGTCAGTGGGAAGTACAGAAACTGATAGGTTAGTGATAAATCAATGTTAGGTGAATTTTTGTCATGCATGTCCCAGAAGCATAGAGATCCTGTGTCAAGGATCAACCCCCTGTACCTTATTCTTGACCTGGATATTTGCTATCTGATGTCATGTCTTCAAGGTCTGTGCAAGGTTGCATCCCAGCGTATGCTGTTGACTGTGTTTCTGTAATTAACAAGTGGGTTGGTTTTTTTTCAAGCAGGGAATCATTAGCAGAGTGACAGAATCGGTGAAAAACATTGTACCAGGATGGTTACAGAAGTATTTCAATAAAAGTGAAGATGAATGTGTAGATACAAATGAGTCTACAAACCAGGAAGAGAGTCCAGTAAACTATCGCCATGATTATGCAAATGAAGATACCATAGTGATTGATGGGAGAGTCACGCCTGAATCAGCAAGAATTAATTTAGAAGGTATGTGAAAAATGATTTAGTATTCTGGCCATCTGTATTTATCCACAGATTTGTAGTTTTGAATCTAAATTTCTAAGGGAAGCTGGAAGGAGCATTTTGACAATTAAAAAAAAAGCCCAAAAAACCCAAAAAAAACCCCCACCACACAAAACAAAACCAAAATGCCCCCCCCCCAACTAACAAAAAAACCCCAACAACTGTTTGTGAAGCTGTCTTAGCTTTAAACTGTAAATATAATTGTGAAACATGCTGGAGGTTGGCTTACAGCTCTTGGAAGTCATCAGGTAACTTCAGGTAGTCAATTAGCCAGGTGCAAACTATTGATACTATTCATTTGCAAGTGTGCTGTGTTACATTTTCTTTTTAAAAGGTCTGGAATGCAATTCTATCTAATTGCCTAAGGTAATAAAAACATTAATTTGTTTTGCTGTCCTCAAAACAAAAGACCAGATGCTAGAATGCCAGAGGAAAATTCCTTCTCATGTCCTGATTTTTTTTTCTTCTTTGGGCTTCTTCAATCCATTTAGTAAGGTTCCTTGTTATTTTGATGGAGAACTGGGGAACTTGGTTTATGACATTATTCTTCTTTAAATATTTGGTAACATTAAGGTGTGTGCATGGCTAGTGTGGGGTCTTTGAAAACCTATTTGGACCCTCGGCAAAGAATTTTGCAACCCCTTACTTTACTGTATAAAAGATTAATCTGTATTTTATATCTATGCCTCTCACTGTTTCTGTAGTTCTCCTCTGCAAGTTTGCATACGCTCTCATTTGAGTTTCTCTTAAATTAGCAGTTTTCTGGTGCTTAATTTCTAATAAGGAGAGAAGTTTAGTCTGAGCACATGTACATAACCATCTGTGTGGAAAGTCAGTTGCTTCTGTTGGCAAAATGAAAAATAATGAGGAAATACCTTTGTCACCAGTCTCATGTAATTGTAAATAAGGAGCTTTATTGCTTTCTGTATAGCTGTAGCTTGAGAATAAGTTTGGATAAAGGAATAGAGAAGGTCTTCATGAATGAGGAACATGTGTTGGCTTTCCTGAAGAACTGTGTGAAAGGACCTTTCAGTAAGAACAGCTGCATGGCAAGCTTTCTAGCTCCAAGAAATCAGGAGCAGATGGACATCCAGAACCTTTAGTCGTGTGTGTTGCAGCCTGGGGATGTTACTATAGTTAATAAGATTTTTTTATTATTATTATTATTACTATTACAATTTTAGAAAAACTGTTTCTTCAGCTCTGAGGTACCAATGGGCTAGAGCCTGTATTCCTTTGCTTGGCCAGCTTTCAGCCTGATAACGCTTTCTTTATCTTAAACAAGACAGTCCTAAAAGTCTACCAGTGCTTTGGAGAACTAATTACTAGTAGTGTGGTGGTTATGAAGATTGAACTAGCTAGTTTAAGCTTCAGTGCAAAGATCGAGAGGATGATGACTCAAAATCATGTTCATACCCAGAATTCCTGGGAGAGACTGCGGCCTTCCACAGATATCAGGCAAGATACCCATTAATAGCTGTTCCGTTCATGTGGCAAGTTGGAGCTGTAAGACCACCAGGACACTGGGAGTGTTTACAAACACTTTGGTTCATGAAGAAAAAATGCCCACCTTGCAACTGAGGCCATGATGCTTACTTGTCCTTTGTGCTAAAACCTGAAAAGTTAATGGGTAGGAGATAATGTTTTGCCTGTAGTATCACCTGATATGGTAGAATTTAGGAGGGAAGATGAAGATGACAACACCACCAAACCAAACAAACCCACCCCAAATCACTGCAAATACACATTTTTGTGTTATGTATTTAGATTAACATAATCTTTTTTACAAGATTATATAAACTGCGGAGTTGTCTGTAAGTTGCCATGTAATCTCAAATTTTGGAAAGCTTATTGCAAGCTTTATCTGCAGAAGAAGGAATTTATACGTGTTTGATTTAGTGAAAGACCCAGTGTTAAAGCACTTGAACATAGGGTCAGAATTTGGTGTTGTAAAACCTCATCATTAACTACTTCTTAACGTGACATTAATACTTAGCAAGCAGCATTGCTGTTGTAATCAGACAGATGAAACCCTATCTGGGTGAGGAAGAAGTTAAATTCGGCTTCTCTATTTTTGTGCTTAGAACTTGGCAATAGCATGACTGTTGATATAAAACAGGTTTTGGCTTCTGTGAGCTTGCCTCTAGGAAAGCTAACTGCCTCCCTGTTCTTGTTTAGAACCATCCACAAGTAGATCTGCATTGAACTTCTCAGATGTGTTAACAAGGCCCTCTCTTCATCGGAGCCATTTGAACTGTACCATGTTGGATTCCCCAGTACCGCATTGTCAGCCCTCTACATCTTCTTCACTTGGCATTGGCAGTCCCGGACTGTCACTTGTAAAAGAAATAAAAGATTCTACCTCTCAGCATGATGATGATAACATCTCAACAACTAGTGGCTTCTCCTCTAGAGCATCTGATAAAGGTAACTTTCATGTTTTCTTAATTGCTTTTTTTTTGGTGATATGAAGTACTTTGCGTTCTTTAATATTCCACATCATCTTAGTAAATAAAATAGGTGAATGTCAGCTTTGGATGTTAGAACTGAATTTAATTTTGAGTATTTTAGAAATATATAATCCTGTCACCTTTATGAAATAACCATGCTTTGGAATACATTTATGAGACCCTGATGTTACAAAGAATCAGTGCTGATAAACACACTTTTAGCTAGGTTATCTGTAAATCTTGAACTGGGATAATAGGAACTGAAGATGAGTCTTGCTGTAGCTTGACAGCTAGGTTGATTGCCTAGAAGGAAGAGCTCAGAGTATCTAACCGACAGCTGGTTAAATGTGAATAAATACAGGTGACAAATAGAAACACAAGAGGTTTTCCTGTATTATTACCAGGAGTCAATAAAGGAACTATTCTGACTGAATAAGTTTTGGCCTGCTCTTTTGGCCTTTCTTGGTAGAAGGCATCAGTTGTCAATACTGCCATGTCTTTTGCTGAATTCAGTAAGGAATGTACACCATTTTAAAATAAAATAAACATTGTATTGATGTAGATGGGGACCTAGGTGATCTCACTGAGAAAGGACAAACAGAAGGTTTGCAGCTTTTTCTAGTCCCCCATATAAACAGGGATTGAGGCGTGCTCAGCAAGTTCTCTAGAGAACATATTTTTACAATTTGGAGTAGTTGTTGCCAGGGTATAGCAATACAACCTGAGTTCACTAGAGCTTTCTGGTGTGTCTCTACTAAAAATGCATGGAAAATAGGTCGTTAACTCTGCTGGTTCAGGCTTTGGGGGATTTTTCAGGTTTAAAACCTGTGCAATTTTGACCTATGCTGGCCTCTGACTTCTATGTTTTACCAACATAAGAAAAACTTTTATCATTTTAGATGCAGCAGTGTTTATGCAGTTCCCTTTTATTTTACCATGAGAGAAGCAAAAATAAAATTGCTCTGCATTAGAAACATACTA
>JANZLP010000024.1:21142032-21154355 GCA_026930925.1 Chelictinia riocourii
CTTGCTCTTCGTTGATCCCAGTTCCCATCAGCTTTGTGCTGTTATTTCCTAATATACTTTCACAGTGTCAGCCACCTATGGCCACGATCTCTTCATACTTGGGTGGCGGGTCATTGTAGGAGACGCTGGTCTCTTCGCCACTGCTGCTCTCCGGGTGGCCCGTCACCTCCTCATAGGAAGGTGGAGGGGTGGCACTGGACAGTCTGGAGAGGACAGAGACCGAATGCTCTGGCGGGTAGAGGGTGCCGTCTTGCTGGGGGGTGCCCCCAGCTCTGCCATCTCCAGCCACCCAGTTGCTTGCTTCTCGCTGATACTGGGTTTCCCCTTGGCTTTGCGACCGCTCCCGGTACACCATGACCCTGGGGAGGCTGCGTCCCGTTCGGCTGGCCAGGTAACGGTTCTGGGCATAGGAAGGGCGGTGGCGGGTAGCCTTCTGAAGCTGGCACCTCCAGATGATGAAAAGGGCGATGACTATCAGAAGAGCCACTCCCAAGAGGGGCACCACCACGTACATAGCGTCTGAGTGCTCTGTGCTGTGCCCAGGGTCCTTGACAGAGTAGACAGAGTTGGTGTAGCCCTTCCAAAACTCCATCTGTGGCAGGAACAGAGAAGCAACCATCATGTGCTGCAGATGGGACAAGCACCCCCCAACTTGCAACAATAATCACTGTCCTCCCTAGGCCCACAAGAGGTGGGTTTTCGGCTGTCCCCCACCACTCTCACCAGGGCTCCCAGCATCTGAGTCGCTGTGAGAACCGACACAAAAGATCATGGGAACATCCCTCAGCAGCGAGCAGCGGCCAACAGCCCGTACACCAAGTAGGGAGAAATTTGGCTACACCAACCCCACCCTAGAGACTCGGGGACAACAGCACAAATTTCCCACACATGCCATGGGAGTGCCAGCTCGACCTGCAGCTGTGGGCAGGGTGTCCTGGCAGTACCAAGGTGAGGGCATTGCCTGGGAAGGGAAAGTCATGCTGCAAAGCAAGGCCATAGCATGCTGCTTGCAGGCAGAAGAGGACAAGGGGAACAGGAGAGGCTGTTTATCCCCCACCCACCCCAGTTCTTTCCTTCTCTGCCTCCAGCTTGCTAAGGTGTAAGCCCTCACACATCCACTGGGGAGCAGGGCAGGACAAACGCACCGTCTTCTCCTTGTTCTCAAACACTTCCTTGACCTCCTCATAGCTGCAGACCTCCTCAATGCACTCTCGCTCGATAGTGCCCTGCCGGATCTCCTCCAGGAAGCCGTTGGCTCGGGGAAAGCGCTTCAGGAGCGAGTGGGCATTCCTGGCCCCCAAGAACACTGCAACACACAAGGCAGAGACATACTGAGCAGGGACAACCCCACACTTGGCCTCTGCCCAGCCAGGCTTTCCTACCTGGCTTCTCACAGGATTTTGGTGGTACAGGCATCCCAAACATCAAAAGCCCAGGGCTACAATTCAGCTAGCACACACAGTTCCCATTGAGCACACCCAGAGGGACATAGGGCACTTGCGGTCTGCCCAGTGATGAATGACACCAAAAGCATCCTTCCAGCAGGGCTGAGATCTAGAGACATCGAAAGTGGCAGCTAGCTGCAAACCACACAGGGCAACTTAAGAAGAGACAGAAGGCTCCAAAATAAGTATTTTCAACCTCCTGCCCTTGATAAGATTTCACCTTGCTGCCCCTTAGCTGCAGGGCAAGGGAGATCCCACTGGGTGAGCAAGACCCTGCAGGGTTGGGATGCAGAGCCAGACCTCTCTGCCAGGACACAGGGACAGCACCAAGATGGACTCACAACACACAGTGCATTGCACACCATCCCACAGTACCCCCATGCATCAGCTCAGAGCCTCCTCTCTTGCTTCACACCTCCACAGCCACCCAGGAAGAGGGCAGACAGCCTGCTGGAAGCTGGTGTCCTTGCTGCCAGCTGCTGCGTGGTCATGCCAGCTCAGGTGGCTTCAGGGGCTCTGTTCAGGTCCCAGAGAAACTAGTATGTCTTCTCCTAGGCTCAGGCCCAACAAGGGCAAACATCCCCAACACACGGAGACAGCACAGGTGGTCACAAGTCAGATACTGAAAGGGGCCTGAGCAAACTCTCCTCACACGGCATCACATTCACATCCCTGCTGCATTTTGGTGCATAGGCCTCACAAACCTTCCTCTGCTCCCAAAGCCTAGGAGGCTCTATGTCACCCACACCAGATCTTCCCACAGAGCATGCAGTCAGGAAGCCAGACTAAGCAGGAACAGCACCTTCCTGCCTGCAAGAGACCCAGCCCTTTCAAAGCCTCTCCCTCCATATTCTGCAGTACAGAGACCTCCATGGGGTACAGGGAGCAAATACCTGCCAGGACCTGCAGCAGCACAGGAGAGGCAAACGAGTTGCTGCCCAGAAAGCAGAACCTCCACACAAACCACGATCCTTCCACGATGCAAACATTGCATGTACGCACTTCATAAGAGTGTTTCCATAATGCAGCTCAACACACTTGGCTGTAGGCTGGCCCCATCTCTTCCCACCAAGTCACATAATTGGGCTGCTTCCCTTGAGAAAGATTAATTGCTTCAGCTGGCTGATCTGCAGAAAGCTATTTACCTCCTTCACCCTCAGGCTCAGTCTTCCATTGGATCAACCAGATGAACCAACTCACACTGCAGCAACATCAACAGATGCAGGACAAGGAGGCAAGGGGCCAGCCAGAGTCTCTCATTAGACCAGCTTGGCTGTAACACAGAAATAGTCCTTCAATAAGGAGCTTGTTTACTAACGTAATGGTTAGTAAAAAGCTACCAGCTTCTTTCATTAGTAATGGAGTCTTTTACCAGAGGAACCAGGTTTCAGCCATATGCAGCTTGACATCTCTTTAGGTCTAAACCCAGCTACTGAGAGACAGTAAGAATTTATTTCCTGAGCCATTCTTGCTGAACAATTCCCTGGGTTAGCCTTCCATGTCACTGTTACTATATTTGTAGTATTGTAGCAGCAAGGAGCCCTAGTCAGAGGCTCATATCTCTGGGGATACAAGGGGCTTACATGCCAGGCCCTGTACAAACACCCACGGTGTTTCTCTGTGTTTATCCAGCTTTAGGCTGACACAGTGCAGCACAGAAACCGGGGGGAACAAAGTTCTTGTGGTGGGAACCTGCTGTGGAGCACTTGAATGAACACACATTTCTTGTAGCTGCAATTGTCATTTTTACTCTAGGCAAACAGATTATAAACATCTATATAATGCATATAAATTATATATGCATGTGTATAATATATAGTACCTATTTTATTAGTCATTGCTATTCAGAGGTAAGTATCTATTTGCAGCTGAGGCAACAGGTGGCTTAGATAGGGGCATAAAATCCCTTAATTTATTGAAAAGCCTTCTTTTCATGGCAGCAGATAAACAGGAATCCTAATGGAGACTACATTCTTCTCAGATAAAGAAGATATCCTTGTTTTCTCCCCCTCCCCCTTTATAGTAATCCTAGTTTCACACCTAAAATGATTACAGCATTCTGTATTGTTTTTTCCATACATATGCAGCCAAAGACAAGAATCATAAAGCTCAAAATATCATGTATCAACCTCTGGGAACAGGTGGACTGTGACTCAGGGGCACAGAGCTCTTGTTAAGGTGTTTTTTGTGTAAAAGTAGCTTAGCACAACAGTTCTATTACCTACTGTATTTAAGCCACCTGTCTGCAAGGGGTTATGCTGCCCTGAGATCCACAATTTACTAGATGAAACAGCTCACTTACAGAGCCTGTAATCTTTGTGAGTTAAAACACAAAACAGCAAAAACCAGGCCAGCCTCTTTTCTTGTTACTGGCTCTCAGGAGAATTATTTCTCTGTTGAGTTTGCAAACTTTGAAGCCCCTTTTAATACACTTCTGCCATTTATCACCTGTTCAGGATTTAAAATGGTGCTTACATCTTCACAGTTACCCAACCAGAAACGTTTTAAACAGCCAAAGTCATCTAAATAATTTGAGAACTGTATGCTAATATGATTGCCAACAAGTAATGTTCTCCCACAAGCACATTAAACCATCTTTTACTTATATAAATATTCAGTTAAAAAAAAGACCAATCCCTTTAGCAATATAGTAAAGTTTTAATAGATATGCCTTTTCCTTTTCTCTCCATTTTATGTACTTTCAATTTTCTTTTTCCTTTCCCTTTTCCACTGGGACTAAGGTTGCATTATGTTAGAGGTCAGGTTGTGTTTGACAGCTGTTGTCAAACAAGCCTCTCCCAGGTTCTCCTGTAACCTGTCTGAATGGTGTTTGGTCACTGCTGTTAAAAGGACACCGTTGATATCCAGTAAAGACAAATATTGTTAGTCATTGTTGAAATAAGGGAGTAAAACTACTGTCTTTCAAAGGGACTTGGATGCAATTGAGGCGGTGTCCACAGAAAAGGCAACTACTGTAGAGTTGCCAGGATGTCCAGTTTCTAAATTGACAGTGTACCAAAACCTGAACATTGCCTATTCTCTGAGAAAGAAGCAGTTGAGATTAAAGGATGCAAATTTTTCAACAAAAAAGTATAAGGAAATAGGGAAAGGAAGGGGAAGGGAAAGGAACGGAAGGCGACAGAAAAGGAGAGGAAAGGCTATGATTGAAAAAAATCGAGCACTCTGAAAATGTCTATATCTAATCCAAGATACAGGCATTTAAATCTGTATCTATGCTGCCCTTACTTCTATCTGAATGAGGCCTCTGGGATTGCAGTTGTGGCTGTGGCTGGAATTTGGCACTACAGTTTTGACCTTTAGCTTTAGTGAAGTGGCTCAGACAATGGTTTCTTGATAAGCAGGTCAAACTAAACACAGCATAAAAGAGATACTAGAAGGACAATAGGCTTTTGCCTGAAGAAGTTGGTCTTTTGCAGCTTGTTCACCTCAACAGGTAGAGAGACAATACATTACAGGAAAATGTTTTGATAGTACAGGAGAGAGGCAGGGCCATTTTATAAGAAAATGTGTGGAGGTGATTATTTTACACAAGAATGAAATGGCCAAAGTCTGTACTGAGATTAGTATTACTGCACTCAATCAGGCTAATGAAGGAATTACAATGGTTCTTCTCAGTGTGGAGCCTGTGCAGAATTTCAACTTTTTAAAGAGTGTTTTTACAGTACTCTCTAATGAGTTATAAATGTTTTTAAAATGATATCTCAGGAAAAAAAGACTTGAAGATACTGTATAGGCTTAAATGGGAACAGGATATAAATAAATCTCAACTGCTTGTGAAGATCCAGGCTTCTTCCTAAAAATCTGTTTTGATTGGTAAAGGAGGGTGAACATTTGTCACTTGAGTGAAATTCAGTATTAGAAACTAAATGCTGTAATGAAGTTCACTGCTAGTTTGTAAATATTTCCTGTTTGTAAGTAATCCTGCTGGCAAACTTTGCCCTAAATGACTACTGTGCACAAAGAACAAAACCAACTGCAAATCCACCTGCAGCTCAGAGAAATATTCAAAACAATTATCCTTGAACAAGATTTGTTTCTTAACGCTTATTCGATGTACAGGAAACTACAGCAATCTCTCATTACTGGTTGTTTTCTTGCTGCAAAGTTAACCTGCAGAAATAGGAGCAGAAGTTTCACTTTCCCCAGCTTACTTATGCAGTCCCTGTAGCAAACTTTTATTAGGCATTCTTGTGAGCTTATATTACAGTTGCTCATTTCTTTGCACCATCAAAAAAAGTAGAGAGGGAAGAAAAAGCCATGCTTCAGTAGAATCCCTTCTTTAGGTGAAAAAAAAAGAAAAAAGGGCACTTGCTATTTATCATTAAGAACTGAAAAAATACATAGGTTACTGTTACAGCTGTAGATTTCATGTTAAAGTCAGAAAGTTGTAGCAAGCAAAAATGACAGTTGCTGCATGGGTAAAATGCTACACTGGGCATTTAAAATTAAATGAAATTAATACTTCAGATCATGGTGAAAATATAGAGTAGAACATTTTACTCTCTGAGACAATCCCACTAACAAACATACATACTTTAAATAAGTAGTTTTCTTCTGTGAGCACAGTACCAGCAAATATCTTAACTGTATCCATCATGTCTTGAAATGCCTGCCATTTATGTAGGGTCCAGTTTTGTACCACCACTCCACATGGGTAGCAAACAGGCTCTGATACACAAAGGTCTCAAGGTCCTTAACTCCACTGATTTCTTGGCTTTCTCCTCACACAGTCCCATGCATTTCAGTAGGATGCCCTCAAAGAGTAAAATATTGTTGCACATCTTGGCAGAACCAGAGCCAAAGTGAATAAAGAGAGAGAACTGTGTTAGATCGAAAAACCTGTAAGCATCTGTACTTACCACAGATCTATTATAAAGCTGATAAAGGTAACTGTTATTGTCAGAGCTGACTGCTTAACCATTATTTCAACCTTTTGCACCTGTTCTAGTGTCTGTCTTTTAATTTATTAAGACATTTCTTTCTCCTTCCTCTAAAGTGTCTGCCTGTGTGCTTACTGCCAGAGCCAGGAACACTTTAACGTATGCATTAATGATCTGTTCCAAGGTTGGCTGCAGCTGCCCTGTGCAGTTTGATGGAAGGGTACAGCAGGTCTGGAAATGGCACAGCTTTGTGATACTGCCATGCAGCATGGCCAGAAATGTGCACACCATGGTATGCAGCACCTATAGGTAAAGGGGCCAACTGCTCACTAAAAAATCCTGTCCCTTCCTTTTTGGACACCCAAGCATAGTCTGATCTAGGCTGATGCTCCTCGGGTTTTGTTGCAGTTCAGGCTACGAGAATACAGCTCTGAGAGAAGCAGTAGTTAATGTTCTCCCTGACTCTGTAGTCGCTTTAGAAATATCCAAATATGTTACTTAATAGCTTTTTATACAAAGCTTCAAGCATTGCTTTGTTGACTTCTGTAGATATGAAGGGTAAATTATCGGTATAATGTACTTTTAAATCTGTACTTATATAGGCCCAAAACTTTCTTTCTCTCTCCCTCTATAATAAAATAGCATTTCTGCATCAACGTCTCCCTTTCATAAATGTGCCACTTTCTGAATGCCTTGCCAAACTACTGCTTCTTCCTTTTTTCCTTTTATACATAAAAGTGGAAGCTGCTGTGTGCAATGATTAACAACTGTGTCTAGAATATATCTACAGCTTTTCTATATATTGTATTTCTGTCTGATTCTGCAGACCTTTGTACCTAACTTCACACAGCATGAATCTATGACTTTCATTCTCACTTTAAAATGTATAACAAAAATGAAATTATCACTTGAGTAACTCATTGCTTTCTTGAATGTATTTGTTACCAAGCTTCATAGAAATATTTAAACAACATTTAAAGAACAAGCTATTTAAACAATCTGCTAACTCTACTGGACTCTAATTTCCTTACACTCACATGAAGTATAACTTTAAAAAATTACACATCCATAAAAATGTGTCATAATTTAATCTTTCTGACACACATTACATGAATGATAATTTAAATGAGCCATACTTCCAAGGCAACTTTCAGATCTGAGTGATATCCAAAGTGAGTGAAATCAATACTTCAAATGCAGTAATGGGCTCATCACTCATGATGGAATGAGCACTGTTGGCAGGAAACTATGCTTAATATGAATAAACAAGTCACACCTAGAATTTCTTGCACCACTAAAGAGAGGGAAATAGAAAGACGTGATGGCTGAGATGCTAGTTTTAAGACCAGTCAAATATAATCTGCAACAGCTACACTTCTGAGTAAGATTACCAGTACTCAGCAGCACTGAGAGTTCCTCCTGTTTGATCAAATGGCTATAACAAATCTTTATCTTCTAACACTATTTCCATACTTGTAAATTTCCATTAAAGGTGAAGATGATTCTTTCTCTGTATTAACAAAACTAAATTTGTCCCAGATTCTCAGGCTAATTTGGCTAACAGGGTACTACAATTTCTTTTCCTTATCTAATAGTAATTTTAAAATCATTAGCTCTTCTCACATTCACTGATTATAATAGAGTAGGGTGTAGCAAGTCTGAAATTTTGTACTAAATTAAGGAAGAAAATAATGTTTAATATTTTAAATTTTTACTACAGAAGCCTACAAAGCAACAGATAATTCCAGTCTTCTAATTTGTCATGTTTAAACATTTTTGCATTGCTTCAAACTAAGACGTACACACAGATCATGGTCTCTCCTGTGTTTGGAACTTGTACTTGAATACTTGAGTACTGTTCATTGCCATATACATACTTATATATTCATTGCCATCATCTTTCTATGCATCTCAGATGTAATACACAGAAGATGTTTATATAAATATATAGAGAGTGTATAAATAGTTAGGCATACAGTTACATTTACTCTCTATACATATGTATTTCAGAAATTATTTCTCTATGTCTAAAATAACAGTTCTATAAAGATAGCTATCCATGAAGTAACATACAGAAGAAACAATAATCTCATGAAAGAGCTTCAGTACAAGGGCAGATGTAAGCATCTGAATCTAAGGAGCCCAAGAGATCTTATTTTATAGTGTAACCAGACTGTAGTAGTAGTAGGAGTAATAATAATAAAAAACCTTAATAGTATAATGCAGTGTTAGCAGCCAGACAGTTAGACAGTACCCTGCAACTTAATGCTTTTGAACTTAAGAAGCAGCCTTCATTAATGTAAGCTCCTTCCTTCAGCAGGCATGTTTTATTTCAAATTGGAAGTATTTCCACTGCATTTCTTGGATTTCATTTTCAGAAATTATTTACTCAGATGCAACAGCAGCAAGACTCATGCAGTGTCTTAGTATCTTCTAACCCAGCAAGATATTAATCATGCTTTTGAACCTTGTAATGTAACATTAATACTATTATGATGGGAATAGTTCATACAACAAGCATGGTTAAGCACTGCTCTTATTTCCTTTTTCCTGGATACCCTTAGTTTGCACTTGCATGACAAAACCCAATGCTGATCTTCAGCAACGTCACGGTATTCTATTATATTCACTTCAGTCAATGTATTCTTCATTTTATTATTGCCTGCATTCTTTAATTGAGTTAATTTCCTGAGGAACTCTGTCACACCACTAGCATCCACCAAATTTCCCAATCATGGATGTTGTCACTTGAATTATATTTTTGCTATTTTACTATTTGTTTTGTTGGCAGGAAGGAAGAAAAAAAAAAAAGCCTCAAAACAGCGGAGTGCCGGTAGTGCTGGCAACTTCTGTTTTATTTATGTTTTGTACTGAGACACTGTGAATGATAAAGTATGTCTGGGACACGTCTGTGGGCAATGCTCTAAGTGTTATAGTTGGAAAGGTGCCAAAGTTGCATTGCTACCAATTTTTTACCATTAGCCTTCTGGAAGGAGGGATTCAAAGCCTCATTTTATTCCCTTCTTCACCAGTGTCACCTTTACACTATATTAATGTGAGATCTTTACCAGAGATGGAGCTGACAGGATGAGCTGTTGATCCTTCAGCTTCCTTGACGCGGCAGGAGCAGAGGAACAAATCCTATAAAATGTAGAAGCCGGCTTCTCTTGGGACTTGAGCTGTGAGAAGTCAGGAGCATCCTTTGAGATAACTGAATACCCTTGCTTTCGGCCGAAGCTAGTGAGGTGGGATTGCATTAAGCCATGCTGTCCTGAAGCTCAGTAGAAAACAGTGAGCTCAATCCTGAGGATATGGCAAAATGCAGCAGTTGTTGCCTGCTCAGCTGTATGGGGACTAATGTCCAAGGCTGTAATTAGAAGATACACCTGCTAATGAATTGGTATAATCCCCTGCTGTGTTCAGAGTCTGCTGTGGGATCTTTTTCCCGGCACTTACAGAGGAGGTTGACCTTGTTAAATACTTAGCAATAAAAATGTGTTTTCCCTTGCCTGTTTCACAGCCTTTTTTCTGGCTCTACCAGTAGAGCACCTCTGTGTTAGTCAACCATGTTTACCCAAGTTTAGTTACAGGTGAAGAGGGAAGCTGCAAGACTATATATGAACATGTTACATATACCTGCGTGTGTTGTACATGTCTACATGGATGCACACACATATGGAGTTTTGATTTCTTAATGGTGACACTAGCAGTAAAAAAAAAAAAAAGAAATTTAATATTTAAGCAAGGAGATAAGTTTTCAATTATTTTTAAGTCACCAGAATCCTTAAATATTTAATCTTTTCTATGCCCAACTAATTTCTTCAATTGCAGTTAGGTAGGTTGTAACTCATTTTCGATGAGACAAACTAATAACTAATTTGAATGTCTACTGTACTGTAGTATTTGCTTGCAAGTATGTTGTTCAACTTGTAGATACATCTTTTTGCCCTATCTAAAGTTGCAAATGCTCACCAATATTATCATATCTAGCCACAAGGCCCAAGCTGCACCTTAAGCTATATGACACCCAAATATAAGGATGACCATGCTGAGTCAGATAAGGGTCCAGCCAGCTCCTGTCGTCACCCTGACAGTGATCAATAGCTGATGCCTAAAGAAAAGTATGAGAACAGGGCAAAGGGATAGCAAGGCTTCCTGTGAGTCTCCTAGCCTTCATTGATTTGTGGTCTGGGAACATCTCAAGATGGAAGCGGTGTCTTCAAATTTGATACTTCATCTGATTTGTTGTGTCTAATGTGTATAGTTATTTTGTATAATTAATGCTTTCTATCCATAAAGGGCTGAGACTTCTCTAAGGGAAATACTCTCTTTTTACTGGAAAAATGTCTTGTCTGCCTTTTCTGATTAATGAGCACATCTATATGCCTGCTTTTGTGACTTGGAGTCTGATCTGATACCACTTAATTAGGTTAACTTAGGAATGCACCTGAACATTCAATCCAAGGTTCCAGAAACTGAATGTAAAAATCTGAAGTTGTGGGACAGTGAAAGTAGTTTGTAGTTTGTTGGCAGTTACCTGCACACTTCTGATCAAAGAAGAATAGGGAGAGCACAAAAATTTTAGAACCAAAACTAACTGAAATTGTGGGATTTCTAGTACATGGGGCATTTCTGTAAGTTCAGACTTGGTTTTGTTACAGATAGTAGCAGTGCCAGTTCCTACAGCAGCTGCAGTCTGAAATGAATGGGTTTTTATTAGGGATGCTGGTGTCTGTCTCACTCTGCAGCTGTGGAATGGTCCTGAGGTTCTGGCCTTGGGCAGTGGCTCTGGCAGACCACCATCAGCCCAGGCTTTTCCAGCCCTCAAGGTGGCTGCTTACTAGAGCTGCCCAAAGTCAAGGAGGTCCAAGGAGCATCTCAGGAGCTGTGTGATGGTTCCTTTACTCTGAGAGGGAAACCAGTTGCCTGCTAGGACACTGACCGCTAAGTCAGTAGTGGTGTACTGAATGGGAAGGCATTTTTTTCTGCAAAATCATGCAGGTTTGGGAAACAGGACTGGCATACGTTCTTTGGTTTTTTTCTTTTTTCCCCTGGAAGGTTCTAAGCCAACACATATCTTGTGTTTCCTTGCATTATTTTTTAGTAGCCTTTTACCTTACTAAATAGCTGACTAGGAATGATTCCTGGCCTGCTTCCCTCACTCTCTATTTGTGTGATGCACATCATCAGAGTGTGGAGGAAGCATGTTGCGTTCAAGCTGGAGATTCTGCATCTTGCTGCTTGTGGGGATCCTGGCCACAGATTTCATTTTGTTATGTTGCACTTTCTCTCATGTTCAGAGAAGTGGGAATGGTGCACAGTCATTGCAGATGACACCAAGCTGAGTGGTGCAGTTGACACGCCTGAGGGATGGGATGCCATCCGCAGGGACCTGGACAAGCTCAAGAAATGGGCCCGTGTGAACCTCATGAGGTTCAACAAGGCCAAGTGCAAGGTCCTGCGCCTGGGTCAGAGCAACCCCCAGTATCAATACTGGCTGGGGGACGAAGGGATTGAGAGCAGCCCTACAGAGAAGGACTCGGGGGTGTCGGTTGACGAGAAGCTCAGCGTGACCTGGCAGTGTGCATTTGCAGCTCAGAAAGCCAACGGTATCCTGGGCTGAATCAAGAGAAGTGTGGCCGGCAGGGCAAGGGAGGTGATTCTGCCTCTCTGGTGAGACCCCACTTGCAGTTCTGCATTCAGCTCTGGAGTCCTCAGCACAGGAAAGACATGGACCTGTTGGAGCGAGTCCAGAGGAGGGCCACAAAAATGAACAGAGGCAGGAACACCTCTCCTGTGAAGACAGGCTGAGAGAGTTGGGGTTGTTCAGCCTGGAGAAGAGAAGGCTCCAGGGGAGACCTTATTGCAGCTTTTCAGTACTTAAAGGGGGCCTACAGGAAAGATGGGGACAAACATTTATCAGGGCCTGTAGCGATAGGACATAGGGTTATGGTTTTAAATTAAAAGAGAGTAGATT
>JANZLP010000024.1:21317498-21328098 GCA_026930925.1 Chelictinia riocourii
CTGCTGTATGACTCAGAGATAACTCCCTCTGGACTATCTTCTCTTAATGTGCCTAATCAACACCTGGCCTCATGACTCTTCATCCCATTGTGAGATGCCCCACCCAGAGGGAGGAACCAAGCATTCCATCCTGGATATAAGCAGGTCTGCCTTACCTTGCACGGGGGCAGTGGTGGGGACATTAACTGGGTTGTAATTGGACTTTAGGGTGTTCCGCTCTTTGGGGCGGAATAACCAGCCCGAGTAAATCTGTGACATGCCAGTGCTGAGAAGGGGAGGCTGACAGCTATGAATGATAATCTGTCACTTCTCAGTTCTTCCTGCTCTTAGCTGCCCTGCAGTGCTTGGTCTCTGTGGGAAGGTGGACCTTGTTTGCTAGCTGTTCCTTTCAGTCAGGCAGAGCCCCTCGATTGATCCCTGGGGAGCTTTTAAGGATGTGCAACATGGAAGGACATTGGCAATAGACTGTTGCTGAAGCCAGAGGAGATGGGAAGACAGCAGCCCTAGTGTACAACTCCCAGGCTGAGTTAAATGTTTCATGGGACAATTGAAAATGTGCTTTCTGGTCTGTCCCCTCAATGTATAATTGGTATTTTTTTCCCCAGTTCTGTGGCTGTGAGAGCATTGCAGCAGATGCAATATGAAGCAACATGCTCAATTGACCCTGCATTGTCTCCACATGCAGTGAGGAGATCACACAGGGAAGTGTACATATACCATAATTGTGCTTCAGCTATCGCTCCTCTACTGGTATTTTATGCTGCTTTGGCCACCTCTGCCATCACTGTTCTGGTCTGCAGAGCAGGAGTGCGGAATGGCAGCCATGGACCTCGGGTAGGTCTTGCCCAAGAGGGCACAGACAGCATCTGGTCGCTCTTTACTCGGAGGACAAGAGATCCTCTTTGGACTGCTAACTATTCATATACAGAATTAAGGTACTTTCTCTAAAGTAGATTCTGATGCATCTATGTACACCTTTCTGGGAATTTTGTTCAGCTTGTCCTCTTGCCACGTGCTAAGCCTTGTGTTGATGTTTGTAGCACCCCAGCTGTTTGGGTGATGAATTCTTTTTCCTGTTGGCATATTGCTGTGCTGAAGCCCACCAGGTTACACTTCAGCTTTATCTGCATCTTAAAAATCTTCTGCGTGTAGACATTCAGAGCAGTAACAAATCTGCCTGTTACGTTCTCACAGTGTAACTACTTTTACCTTGTGCTTTATTCTGGGTTTTAGTAATTTATTTTAGCAAATGCAGATGCTGCAATGGGGAAATGGCTTGTTATTACTCTTGGGTTTTATTCAGACACTGCAGCTGGAGTTTTCTGTGCTTAATCTTGAGGAAAAAGTCTGGAACTTGCCCTGTAAAGGTACTGCTTCAGAACAACAGTGCTGTAGAGGGGAAAAGTGGGGAGGAAAGGACAAAAAGAAATGGCTGCTCAATAGTTCCCAAATAGAATTATTTCCTCATAATGTCAGGCTTACTTTTTACCTAATCATGTTCCTCAACCACAACTTCTTAGTAACTAATTAAGAGGGATAAGAAAGATGCAAATTTATATATGTGTGTGTGCGTATGAATCTGTTGTCATTATACAAGGAAGAGGGTGTTTTCTTTTTTTCCCCATTACTCTTTGAGTTTTCGTTCATCCTCTGCAGACTTGTGCGGGGATGGACACACACAGACACACCATTTTCCAGTGGCGTAGTTACTCCTCTGTTGCTGATACTGAGCTTTTGCAAGCCTCACAGTTGCTAACGTGACATGGGCAGCCCTGCTACCTACAGATTATTGATGTGAAACAAAGAGACCGAATGATTTATATAGGAGAGTTGTAGAAGAGCAGAGCGCAGTCTCAAGTATCAAACTAGAGTCCTATTCAGTTGTCCTTTATTTTAATCAGTAACAATTTTTATGTGTTATAATTGGTGTGAACAACCTGTGAACACTTTCGTTCTGAAAAAGGGAGCATTCACCTCTGAAAAGAATGAAAAGTGATGCTGGAGGGTAGGTGGAATACTTGGTGCAGGTGTTCTTAATGCTGCTTAGTTTGGCTTTTGTTTTTATTTTCATCTCAACGTATACTCCTCTGAAAATTCTGCCAGTATTCTGGCTCTGGTCTTGACATGGACCTCATGGCTTTCACATCAAATTTATTTTAAGCTGCTTTGTTTTTGCAGGGTCTTAGTACCCAATTCAGACATGATTAAATTTGCCAGAACTCTGAACAATTTCTTAATTTATAGTTTCAAATGGAGTTAGCATAAACTTGTAGTTCCCAGTTAAAAAAGATTATTTCTTTGATCCTTTTGTTTTCCACTTCTGAAATAATAGCAGATTTACTAGTTGCTCATTGTATACTTAACCCTGTTAAACACTGACTTGCTATGTGACTACCTACACAAGGCAGATATTTACATCTCAAGCAGAATGTTTTTCAGTGCCTTGGTTATATGGTCCTTTGGTGCTCCGCCCCTAAAGGCGAGCCCTAAGGGAATCTCATCTGTCAAATTTGTTTCAGCTTTAGGCTTAGTAGGCTTCAATTCTGCGGTCAATGCAGTTGAATATGCTCACCTTTCTTCTGTAAGCATGAATGTTTTTAGTGATATTTCCAGTTAAGGATACTCTGGAATTAAAATTACAGTAATAATTGTGCCTCCTGACACTTCCCCCCCCACCCCCGCCAGAATTTTTGTAGAGATGTTACCAGTTTCTTACCAGTTTCCAAGTGTTTTGATGAAAGCTTTAAGTAAAATAGACAACTATTTACCTTAAAGAATAGTTTTGCTATGTGTCTATCTCTTTTTTTTTAATACTATGCCTATACAAGACCACAGATGCTAGATAGGATAACAGCAGAGCTTTCCTGCTTAATTAGTTTTGAGCATTTGTAAAGAAAAAAAAAAAAAGTATTTTTCTTCTGAGGCTCTAACTTTCTGCTTTTCCTGTTAGCTCTCTAAAGCATAAACTCTAAAACTCAGTTCAGTTGAATTCATGGAAATCTTCATTTCATGTTGGACATGAGACTTTGCACAGCTATTAAGCCAAGCAATTCTGTAAAATATGGGGTTGGAATTAATATAGCGTGAATAGAGCAACAAAATCTCTTTGAATTGTTTCAGAGAAGATCCTCAACCTTAATTCACAACTTCTTGGTGTACATAATTAACAGCTTATAGCACTTTCAAAAGATTTGAATGAACTAAGTGGCATGGGTTTTTTTCCCCCAATGTGCAAAGGTGCAACTTTCCCCTCTGATCTGTCCGAAAGATTGTGTGAACCGCATCACAGAATGAAGGCGGTGCCTTACATGATCTCGTAGTTCAAGACAACAGTGAAAAACAGAAATGTAATTTCTGCTTGTTTTGCTAAAGTAAGCATTTGAAGTACAGAGCTGCTTAGTAAATGGGAGACTGAAAGATATCTGTTGAAGAGAAATTGACTGTGTGTATGTCTATGTTCATTACCAATTTTGAGATAAAGCTGCTGGGGTTGCTGTGATGATGAATGACTGTGTGCTATAGTTGTATATGCTCAGCTTCTGATTTTTGCACATGTACATGGACAGTGCATGAAATGTATCTATTATTTATTTTTTAAAAGGTAATGTCTAATTAGCAGACTTAATTACTTTGCTTCTATTGAAAGTAACAGTAAGGCTCCCAATGTATTGCCGCTTTTTTTTTTTTTTCAGTACTCATTACAATGTTTCCTGGCATTCATCAACACTTCTAAATTACTAGGAAGAATGTGATTAATCATTCACTTCCTTATGCTTCCTACTAGACATACACAGATCTTGCAGGCAAGTTGAAGTAAGCCATTTCAAATTTTCAAAACATGCTGCAGCTAGTGGAAATCTGGGGTAAGCACCAGTTTAAACAATCTATCAACAGATTACAGTACAAAAGGTAACTTTGTGTCTGCCTGTAACTGAGGATCTGATGAGTAACAGTTGATGAGTTGTCTTTGAGGAAGGATTTCTCTGTCACTAAGTCAAAAAAAATCCAGGGAAGGAGTTTATGGAATTAATTTTGAGTCCAGCCTAAATGCATCTCAAAGCAACTTGAGAAACCAGAGTTCAAATGTCAGAAGCCCCAAATTCCGAGCCAAACCTCAAGAGCTGACAATCCTATGTTTGCATTGGGATTTATTTGGGTTTGCTGCATTAAATCAGAATGCATATACATAAAAGTTGTGTTCAAGCCAAAAAGGAACAGTAAACCAAATAGACAAGTTCAAACTACAAAGATCAGAGTTTTCATCTTTATTCTGCAAATATGGAACATTTGGAAAGCATTGCATAAACTGAACTTCTGCCAAGTTTTCTGAAATAGTTACCATCTAATTTGTCTGCATTATATTTACTTGGTAAAAATGCATGTTGCTCTGTTTTTGGAAGTGAGAGCTTACCCATGAACTGCGACCTGTAGGGACAGAAAATATCTTCTCAAATGGTTTGTCAGCAAAAGTTTAAGTCGGCTCCTGTCCTGATCCACCCATACTACTTCACAAACTTGCATCGCCACTGGAATGAAAGCACCCCTAGCAGCCAAAGAACAGCAGCCAAATGCTTTTAATGTGCTGCCCCATGAGGAGGGGAGGAGACAATCTGGCCAAGAACTGAGTGCAAGTACATAGCCTGATTTCTTCTGAAAGAATGAAACAATCCTTTTATGTCCTTGTAGGAAAGTAACAGCTTTCTACTCTCCCTCTGCAGCCTCCTTTTCTAGAAAACTGTTCTTCAAAAGAGCATAGTGCAGCATCACGCTTTCAGCCTCTAAGATTCACACCTGTAGTTGTAGGAAATATATTTCTGAGTTATTGCTTAGATGAACAATAATAATAAAAGCCCACTAGCTTTAAAAAAAAACACCACCACCTTTGAGCATTGTCACTTAAACATAATAATTGTTGATAGTAATGGTTGTCTCACCAGTTTTGACATGGTAATCAACTAGTTTCACCCTAGATTCTGGGCCATAAGAAATCTGTGCTAAAACGAACAAAAATTTGCCTCAGCAAAGGCTTCCAACTGAATATAAGCCACAAAGTTTTTCTTTTAAGTTAGAAATGAGCTTTTTTTTGCTTTTTCCTTTTTTTTCCCCTCATTTTGTCTGAAGAAGAGAGAACAAGTTCTGGAAGCCTGGTTGCTGGTTTGAAACATCAAGAATGTGAAGTCTCTTCAATGTTTCTGCATTAAACATGATTTTTGAGCCGCTGCTACTTAAATGAAGGGATATAGTTGCTGAATACTTACTAAAGACTTGTTTTCTCAGTTAAACGTATGACTTGGACTTAACACATACGGGCCAACTATACCAAGAGCTTTTTTTTTTGTCTGACTAGTCCCTTCTTTTTATTAATGCTTAATTGTACAATGTCATTAGGTCTTGGAGGGGTAAAACCTGCTGTTGTAATGGAAGTAGAAGCAACCAGATGAGGGAGAGTGTCTGTCCTCACCTTGCAACTGACTGAAGCAGGGAGTATTTGAGCCTGCTTCAGGCTATGGTGCTTAGACTCAGCTTGTCGAAGGCATTTGGCCAAAGACAGCCTCACACCTGTGCCGTGAAGGCTAGCCATGGAGGCTCGCTGGGGGAATGACAGGACATGTAGGTTCCTCGTTTAGTCCTGTTATAGCCCAAGTGCATTATTTTTCTTAACCTACACCTTTTAGAGTTAATTTTTGTTCCTTTTTATACCTGGTAATAAAGGAAGTTAAGTGTTTTAACTACTGCAAGAGTCCTGGAAGTAGATCCAAGTGAATTTCCATATAGGGGAATTCCGAGGAATTGGGTCCCATGGGCTTTTAAAAAGGGAAGAGGGGAAAAAAAAGGGAATGTAATCGCTGTGTTGGCCACGATTCCTGTCTGTGGAGGAATGGCTGTTGCAGGACAACTGCCTATCAGACAGAGTGAGCTTGTAATGTGTTTGTAGTGGCAAATGCCATGTTTGGCTCATTGTGATACTTCAGTCTGGGTTAATTATAGAGTTCGAGGAAGAAAGACAGGAATGAAAGCCTCTCTCATAAAATCTAATTCAAAGGAAAGCAGAATGCAGTGTGGTACCTTTTCTTCTGTCTGACACTTCAGCTGCTGAAAGCACCGCACCCTTATTCACACAGCCAGTACAGTCTGTGGAAGGTCCTGTCATAAGAGTGCCGTGAAGCAGCCTATTGTTTGGTACACTTTGGGGTTGTGAACACTACTGAGATGTTCCAGCATTACTTATTTTCAGATCACTCTGATATTGGTGCATTCCCTTGCATATTCTCTGTTTGTGACCTATTTCTGATGAGTTTCACATCTGCTTTAGCAGCTCTTTGACAACCAGAAAACAGAGCTGTTTACTGAGTTCACAGCTGCTGCTAATATCGATGCAACTAGCCAGAAATGACTGTTTTCTTGGTTCGCTCATCCTGTTGAATGAACCTCTCCACAGGGTTTGTTACAAGTTTGTTTCAACTGGAATGCTATCAAAAGTTCCCACATCTGTGAAATTCTCATGCTTCAGCCTTCCTAGAAACCCAGAAACGTATGCACCCTTGCTAATTCCAGTAACTTGCTTATATTTCCCATGGCTTAACTACATCAGCTTTTCACAGATAGCAAAAACATGACAACCTCTTACAAATAGGACAAAATTCCTGCTGTCATTAAATACTAACGCTACTGACAGCTTTGCACTTGAACAGAGTCTTTAAGGAAATGAGTCTTCTAGTCTAGTTTAAGGACACCATTACCTAACATTTCATATTGTAGTGTTCTATTATGCTAACTGAATTACCTTATTTTTCATGTTTTTTGTATGCAGATGAGGTTTAAACAGGTGGGAATGTAAATTAATTGTGCAGCAATATGCATTTCCTTGCATCACCTTCAGTGCTCTTTGGGACTGGCTTGCTCATGCTGCATCATTTCTTGGTGAGGCTGCGTCCTTTAGGGATGAATTCCCACCTGTGCTGTCGTCTTGAGTGTTTGTGGGCAGTTTGGTACTCTTGCACTTTATTAGTCTACGGATTATTTACTCCTGGAACACTTGTTCCTACTGATCAGTAATATTGTTGGACTTTTGTGGTTTAGGTGGAAGAAGTTGCAGCTATGTGAAGTCTGGACACAGTTTGGTTTTGGTTTGGGTTTTTTTGTTTGTTTGTTTTGCAGTTAGGCATTGATTAATAGAACAATATTGCAGGTAGTCTGTGTGTGCTTCTGGGAGCAAACAGAGGTCCCAGGGTTTGTGAAGTGATTAGCCTGGCGATACACTGCTTCAGTTCTAGCTGTATGGGCCTGTGCCTAGGAAATGCCCTTCCTGATTTTGAAATACTGTTCAGAGGGGTTATTGATCATCTCCCAAGTGCTCACATTTTTAATAATTGTATTTCCTAAGCCATGTCTTGGCTCTTAAAAAAACCTTCAAGTCTTTCTATATTCTTGTGGGGGTGAATGTTACAGGTTAACTGTGATCTGAATTACAGATGTGGGAACAAAGGCACAAAGAAAGGGTGTAAAAGATTTGCTGGAGTCATTTCAGTGCATCAGAGACAAAATTAGGCAAAAAGATTTCTGACTCCCACCTGTGTCCTACTCTTCCAGCAATTTTCATGCTTCATTCAATTTGGGAACTTCTGCTGTCATGGTATCTCACAGGTAGCTTTCATTTCTTAATGGTTTTGAAGATTGCTTCCCCCCACTCCCCGGTTCATTTTCAGTTGTTAATGAAGCATATCTTCAATTTTCTTTGGTCCACTGTGAAGCTTGTGATGGTGACTCAAAAGTACTTTCTGATCCCTACCTGCTTATTCATAGAGAATGATAGAAAATGTGCCTTTGCTCTCATTTTGTCTGCTACAGTCAACAGGAGATATCAGAACATTTGTTTGGGCTCTTCTTAGATGGACTAAAATGTTTAATTGTTAATATGCTTTTCAGTTTGCATTGTTTCAGTCCAGGTGACTAGTGCTGTGTGGTAGCTTAAAAACATCCATTGGGGTAGATAACTAAACTTGTAATGCCATGTTTGTTTGTACTGTGACAGCAAGGGGAGACACTAACAAAGTGAGTCCCAATCATAGGAAGCGGCGCTCCAATAATCCTAGAGTCTTAACAGGATGCTCATTAACCAATTTTTGGTATCTAAAAGTTGTTCTCCACCAATATTAAAGGAACCCTAGATGCACAACAACCCTCTCTGGAGCTGTATTTATTTCCCCTGTCTCAGATACTTATTCTGGGAAGTGAAGTCTTGTTCTTTTGAGATATCTGCTGCTTTTGATTTGTTGTAAGGGGAGACTGGTTGAGTAGCTGATAACACAAATCCCACCTGAGTATAAGGCAACAATCATGTCAAAGAAATATTGTTTTCCCCTCTTCACAAACACATTTCCTCTCAAATTATATCTGAGATTTGAGATAAGCCAATTTCATTTCTACAGCAGAGACAGTTATCTTTCACATTTTCACCTAGGAGTATAAAAAACTGTCACTTACCCCTGCTAGGGCTCAAAAAGGAGGTTTGATTTATCAAAGAGAAGCGTTCCTCGTTTCTCAACAGTACACAGCACCTTCTCATAGCCAAATGTAGACCCAGAATACCAGATAATAGTAAGAATTTATTTGTGAATAGGGAAGTACTAAAGCTATTTCTGAAAGCAATCTCATCAGTAAAAAAAAACCCAAAATAACCAAACCCCAAGTGCAACCCTCCCACCAAAGCAAACAAAAAGTCACTCCCTAAACCCCTCGATATGATGAATGCACATCTAGGTAAATGGTAACTAGGACAATTCTGTAAGTAGATAATATAGGAAAACTTCATAAAGAAAGTTTTAAGTAACTTCATGCGTTTTATACAGACTTCCTACCTGACTTACTGCAAAAGTATTAATGAAATTAATTTTGGGATGATCTTCTAATTCCCTCAGAGGTAATGTGACTCACTAAACTCTTGCTGCTCAGACTGTGTTACTTCATGCTCCTGTGTGTTTTGTTGTACGGCAAAGTCAGGATGACTCGGAAGCAGTAAAAAAGATAAAATTGATTGAATCAGACTGACTCACAAAGCCCAGTTCAGCTCCTTTTATAGCAATAGAATGGAATTCCTGTGTGTTACAAAGGCATAGGTATTAAAGTAACTTAAATATACTAGTAGTACTTTTTGTGTAGTAATTCGTTTCTATAATTCCCTAAAATTTCAGTCATAGGATCATTATTAAGGAAATTATTAAGGAAAAATATATTAAAATGTGTTGAATGGTGATTATTTGCATCCCAGTTTTCTCTGGGCAAAGATGTCTGAAATGGTTATTAAAAAGTATAAAAGTTCATCAGCTGACAATCACGTGCTTGTGAAGTGCTAAATAATTTTTGATATATAGAGAATCGAGATGCAAACAGAGGTGTCTCTCAGTTCAGTGCTCTTTCCTCAACCAGAAAGCTCTAGCTGTAGATCAGTGCCAAATTATATGACAAATTGTAATGAGCTGTTTACTCTTTAGAGTGAACTATTCTCCAGAAGGCTTTAGTGATACCTAACAGCTGCGCAAGTGCTTTGCATGGTTTGATCAGTTACACTTTAATTTGGATTCACTTGCACAGCTCTCAACATCTGGCCATTTTTTTTCTTACTGAAGCATAACTAAATTTTTCCTTCCTGTGGCTATAAAACTGAAATATATAGAAAGAGAAGAAATAAGTAAATGATACAAAGGGAAAAGAACTTAAATTTAGGAAAAAAAATATAGGAAATAGGTCTAGGAAAGCAGGATTTTTATGCGGTGTTGACAGAGCATGAATGTACTCACTGACCAGTAGAAATATGACGTACATTTTGCAGCCAGGTTCCTACAGAAAAGCAAGCTGTGGAACTGCTTCTGCAACGTGTTTCCCATGAAGAGGGGGTGCTGGAGCAGATGTGGTATTTGTCTGCTTGCGCATTGAGCGGCAGGGTCTGGTCATCTCGCTTCTGACATCATGTTCACATGTACATACTACTCTTACTTAGGGTATGGATTTGGTTTTTACTTTTGGTTTCTGTTGTGGGAATTAGAAAAATTACTGTTCTTTAGTGTCTTTATGGTTTGGGGTTATCACCCAGTATGAAATCCAGGTTGGCAGAACAAATGGCTGAAAATGCAAAGACGAGGTACTGCTGGGGCAAAATAACAACAACGCCCAATAAAATCTGAGGTACACTTATGCAGTTACATTTGTAGTGTTGCAAAATACCCAGCTTCTTCTTTTTAATCTGCTTCATGCAGCAGGAAAAATTCTGACAGAGCCAAAATATATGTTGAAGAACTGCTGATTTTAGACTGGGCTTCAGACTCTTCCCTCATGTTCTTATTTTGGTCACCATAAAAGTGAAGCAAACAAAAGGACAAAAATAATTTGAGCCTCTTATTGTCTCCTCTTGTTGTCTTCTCCTCTTGTTCTTTGAAGCACAAGAGTAGAGCAAGTTGAGCATTTGGTTACTGGATTGTACAATACATACTGCAATTTATATACTCTCATCTAAAAAAAAACTCATCAGCATCTAATAAAGCCGTCTTGCAAACATCAGTACTATCCGTCTCCAGGTTAAAATGACTCACTCACAGAAAATGAT
>JANZLP010000024.1:21328198-21338540 GCA_026930925.1 Chelictinia riocourii
GGAAGAACTAGAAATTAATCCAGTCAAGACGACTATTTGTGGAGGTCATAGTATGACGTGAACACAGCTCACTGACCCATAGATTCCTTGCTAACACACTACTGCTCCTACATCTGCGAGCCTCCTCTAATCTTTCTGTACCAAAACTCACCTTTGTTCCTTTAGCTTTCTTCCCCTCTGTGAGCTCTTTCAGGCTGTAGAGGTGGCAAATATTCATCAGGGTAGTTCTCTGCCTCCTACCTAGATAAATCTGATAAACTAGCACCCTTCCGTATAGACAGGAAAATTTTTCATGGTTTCGTAGGGCTTTGCTGCTGTATCATTTTCCAGCTGCAGTAGGGCAGTGTATCGATTGGCACGCTGACACCTATGGACTTGATATGTATATGCTCATTAAGTCCCTAGGTGGTTGCTGGAGGTGTCTCTGGAACGGTGCAGGGGGAACAAATGCTACAATACAACAAACATCTTCCTCTGTGGAGAAATTCACCCAGTTGCAAAACAGCTGAGGTGAGAAGAGACCACTGGAAGTAGTCCGCACCCACTGCTCAAAGCAGGGGCAACTCTGCCCAGGACCTTGTCCAGCTGTGTTCTGCGTGTCTACAGGGATGGAGGTTCCACACCTTCCCTGGGCAACCTGTGCCAGTGTCTCATCACCCTTACGGTAAAAGCTCTTTCTCTTAAATGGGCATTTAAATGGAGTTCCCTGTATTTCAATTTGTGCCCACTGCAATTGGAGAGGAAGAGGCAGCTGCATAGGTGGGTTTTAGCAAAGTGGGGAGAAAGGAAACAAAGTGTTAAACTGCAATAAAACAGGGGATTTGGTAGCAAAAATGCCGAATTTCCATGGCACAGTACAAATCAGCAGATTCTACAGACTGGAAGAGGGGAATCCTTCTAGCCCCACTTGAGATAGATGAGGTAGTTCACACTTTTCAGAATTGTACTTTAAGGCAGCCTGAAAAATGATGAAGAGTGAGCTATGTCAGCATATGCTTGGTGCATGTTCTCAATTTTATCTGTACATGTGAGTGCAAGAAAATTCTCTATTTTTCAGAGGCCTGATGTGTTTCTCCAGCACAATTCTGTGGCAATGGATGAATTCCACAGGAAAGCTTTACAGCCACAGAACATATAAACTCTTGGAATGTGGATAAACTGGTTAGGATAAAATAGAAACCAGCAAGCCCCTCTGCCAAAATATGAAGTGAAATGAATAGAGGTTCAAAAAAAGTTCATTCAGTACGCCTGGCTCCTTGTTTTCATCATTTAGGAATAATTACATTTTTGTCACTGACATTGTTTTTAAATGTCAATAGAAACCAGACAAGTAGATTCGTAAACCCAGCCCTGTCATATTGAATGTATTAGGTTTTCCAATAACCGTCTCTTTTAAGTAAGGGTGAGGAAGCACTAAAAGCTCAGTAACTCTCAAGTGTGAGGAAGCTATTGAAACAGCTTGTTAGGCTTTATGACAAGCAGGCTGAAATATAATAGGCCTTCAGCTTTGTGAAGGAGCTGGCAAGCCGTGGTTGAAGAGAAGACAGTACCCAAGAGTTTGAAGGCTAGATGATTTGTGCAAAGGGGATGTTGGAAGGTTCAAGGCAAAATAAACAAATGGGGCTACCCACAGGGACAGTGTTAAGCTGAGACCAAAATGCTTCCTTAGCTTGGTTTCTAAGCATAAGTTAGTCTGTCTAACCAAAGAAGGCATTTTCAGTTAGTGTTTCTTCCTTTCCGTGCTTGGGCCAAGGAGCCATTTTCTGTACCTAATTCACTGCATTTGTTCTGACCCAAACTTTCCTTAGCCTTCTGCCTAGTGAGACTGTGGTCCTCTTGCTAACCCAGAACAGCATGTGATTCTCTTCTTGCAGCCCTAGATGGAGTTTATTAACTCTGTCCTACCCTGCTGGCTCTGTTCTTATCCCTCTGTTTTGGTATTCTGCTTAAATATGCCTCCTTCTTTGTACCTATTGTTCATTTTCTGTTAGAAATTAGAAGACTTTTGGTTCTGATGTCTTCTGCTAGACCAGCTTGGGTACCTGGGAAATGTAAGCTAGCATCTGGCAACACAAATCCTACTAACAAAACATTTTTCCATGTACTTAGATCGACCACCATGGCTTGAGCAACAAGATAAGTAAATGAATAAAATTTTTCCTAGCGTTTATAGCTTTGCAAATTTGAAGATGTGAGCTGAGTGTTACCAGATGCATTGATAACTTATGTGACTTTTGCAGGCCTCCTTGAGCTATAGCTTAGAGATGTGTACCTAGTCTTTTTCATATCAGCAGGGGATTGAGAGCTCCCCAGGAATTTTACTTTTAAAAAGCCCTTGGTCTTCAGTGTAGATGCATTGTAAAGAAGATGTAACTCTACAGGGACAGCTTGGCTTTGTATTAATCACTGCATTCAGTTACTGGGGTTTAATTATATATAATTCATACACATGTCAAAATGAAACAGAGCTTAAGTTATCTGCCACCTAAAAAGTAGATTCTAGAGGCCCTGAGCATAGGTACTGTCATTAGAATATGTCACCTCAAGAAAGAGTCCCTTAAAAAGTAGATCAGGAAGCTGTTACAGCTAAGCAGTTATTACAGCTGTTGACGGCTAGCTAGAGAATATTACATTATGCTAACTCAGTTTTTCCCAAAGGATAGGAATTTTTTACGCTTATTTCCTTTTTTACAGATATGACAGATCTGGTATATGTAAAACAGAATAGAACAGGGAAGCAGGAACATTTTAAAAAACAGTGGTTTGAAATCCTAGCTTTCTAATACCTTCTTGAATTATACTGATGTTCTTTTTCTTTTACATAACGTAGCTGGCTGCAGAAGAAACATCTTGTTAAGTTTGTAAATTACCAGTGTCTGTTACTGAACTTTCCAGATCACCCCTTATCGACAAAAAATTACTTTCTCTAATTCCTGCTGCACCTTAAACACATCACTAGGCATTCTCCATAAAAAAGGTTAGTCCCAACTCCCTCTGCAAGCACATCTCTGAGTCGCTGCAGACATTCTTCATGTAATCCTGCAGTCCCTGAGCAGTTCAGAATAGGCCGACTCATTCCAGTCCTCCCAACATATTCCTAGCTGAGTCAGGGAGGACACGGAGCCTTTGTGTAACCCTGCTATCGTGCAGAAATGTCACTGTCTATGAACAATACCGAATGGCAGTCAACAGATATTCATGCAGGAAACTTACAATAAGATGGAAAAGAAGCTTTGTCTCCAGCCTGTATGGAAACTGGTCTGATCTGCCTGCTTTATTACACCAGATAAAGCCCAGTCTGAAGAATGAAGGGAATTTCATCATTCAAAACCAGAACAAAACTAAATGGTAACATGCTCTATCTGGAATGCAGGCAACCTGACAGATACCTGCTATATAAACCTACATTCCTCCAAAGTCACATACTCTTGGGGTGTAAGGAACGATCTTGCACAGCAGTGCATGGCCACACCACAAAACGGAGACAAATTTCTTTACTCCATATTTATATATACCACATCTCTTTGGATGCTATCCTCTTAGTGAGTGCATTACCTAGAACCTTGTTGTGCTGCTTCATTATATGCTAACGGACCAGGTGAAGTCCCAACTTCAGAAACCAGCACCGCTGAATGTGAAAAGCATCATCATCTCCCATCTCATGGCTCAGGAATTCATATTCTGCTACTGACCTACTCACTGACTTTCCTGTAACTGCAGTTCCATTATGGTATGTTGAAGAATTCTGTGAAAATCTAGAACTATCTTTATCTTTTCTTTTTCACATGATCTATTTTGTAGGGCTTCTTTGAGACTTGTACTGGAGGAGTAATAAGGTAATCTCAGAAGAGCATCTTATTTGCTGATTTTGTTGTAATCATCATGTGCCCATCACAGAGTGTATATTCCTCATCTTAATAATTTTTTCCTGGAACAGAAGTTGGAGTCAGGGAGAACTCCTGCATAGCTAACCTTGGCAGTATCCAACGTGTCTAGCAGATGCCAAGCTGAATGTTCTGTAATAAATCATCTCTAGCTAAATCTTTGTAAATGTAGCAAGTAAAATATATGAATATGTTATTTTAGCAAATGCATACTGTCAGAACCTAATTCTGGTTTCCTAGCCTCTAAAAATGCAGGTGGTGCCTATTAGTGCTGAATTGAATCGTTTGAGGAGGAAGGAACTTAAGCTGAATGTATCCTAAAATCAGGTTACTTGGTGTAGATACTTGAAACACTGGTATCCTTGGGAAAATTTTCTTTTTTTCTTTTCTTTCTTTTCTTTTAAACCACTCAACTGCAGACATGTTTCTTCTGCTTTTTATTGCCACTTGTTTGTGGGGAGCATGAGGCTTTGAAAAATTGAGAAAGCAACTTGTAGTTCTCTAGAACTTTCACTAGCTCTGTTTGGGGTACACTTTGCAGCCTTAAAGACATAAACAAAAAGAGAACATTTCCAGGAGGTAATGTGACTTAGATTAATCAATGTTGCTGCACATGTTCAAATTAATTACTTAGAGGAAATAAAAAAAATTTTTAAACTGTTTATAGCACCTAAATACAGTATAAATAAAGCACTGTTCTCCAAAACTTGCAAAAGTATTTATCTTAGCAGGATTAAGTGAGTTCACTTATTTTCTTTAAAGGAAACAAAACTAGTATTCTGGCTCATTTCTAATCTTTTCCAAGATGAAATTTGTTCTTTATAAAAAGAAAGAAAATGAATGGACACAGTTGATACTAAAGATTAAAGTAACTTTCTACATTTGCTGGGCAGCGATTTGTTTATTTTGAGGTAAAATGATTTATTTCACCTTTCCAGTTCCTCTTTTCAGGGATATTCAACAGTATAAAACAAATTGGAAAGGACTTAAGAAAGGCTGGGGGGTGGGCGGGGTGGAAATGGGAGAGAAAATTAAGTGAACTTTAAGGTCAGTGTCTTAAAGATACCAACCTAACCTGATTATTGTGTGTCCTCTGGAGAGGGGAAAATCTTGCACAACTGCATTAAAGTTGAGAAAAATGAGAAGGTGAAGAGGAAATTGTATTACTCTCTGAGGCAGATTATGTTGTGCAGTTAACAAATGATGGTCACTAACATTCCTTTAAAAAAAACCAACATTGAAGTCATGTAACTGAGCAAGAAAAGGCAGCTATAAAAATCTTGCACTATATCCAAGAAAGTGAGGTAGAATTTCACTTAATATACAACTGGTTTCTCTTTCATAGGAAACCAAAGGCTCTCCACTAAGAGGAATGCATTATTTACAGGTTTAGAAAGATCTGTTCCGTATCCTAATGATTACTCAGTAATCTTTTTATGTTGATGGCACTGTAAAAATCTAAATAGTGCCCTACTGCCTGTTTTCACTTACTCTGCAGCTTCACCTTCTTGAGCACCCAAGGTTATTTCTAGGCTGACGTGCAGTTCAGCAAGGAGAAATTCTTAGGGAACTGAAGAGCGAGTCTCTCTCTCTCCTATGCTATATATCCCGTATCATTCCTCAGAGCCACAGGGCTGTGTCACCCAGGGGAGAAGAGCCCTGGGGACAGGCACTGCTTTGACTTGAAGTCTGAGTCTGTCTTGCTGGCTTCTGGTCTGGTGGCTCAGCCTGTGTCTTCCCAGCTGTTGGGCAGTACCTGGGTATTTTCTCTTGGAGGATGGGTGTTATTGGTGCTGAGCCAGGGTCGGAAAATGGAAAAGTCGAGGCAGTGCGCCTTCACCTGATCCTCGTCATGGTGGCCAAATACAAAGGGACCTTGGTCTTGAATTTTTCTATGGGAAATGGGCTTTTTTCCTTGAGTAGCCTAGCTTTATGTAGTGCCTCTATCCTCTTGCTTTATTCAGAAAGCACAAGATGTTTTTTGATCGATTCACACTGAAGTGGTCACACCGAAAACAATCCCAGAGGTACACAGCACAGAAGTACAAAATTCAAGTCCTTCAATGTAAAAGTATACAAGAAATGAAGGATATTTCTGCAACTTTTGATAACCAGCTTGCCCTTCAACTACTTCTACTTCAAATACATTCTGGGAAACTTTTTCAGTAAATGAGCAGTGTTAGATCTCTCAGTCTCTTTGCTGGTAAGAACAGCCAGCGACATTTTTACAAGTTACTATCTCACGATTGAAATGTGCTTACCAACAGCACTTAAATTACTTGTCTGTTGCAAAGTAAAATAGGTGCATTTAAATGAACGGTTGTTCACACACTAAGTCTGCTATTTCTTCTTTCACTTATGCTTGGATTTTAAATGCAGAACTGTGCAAGATGCTAATTTTTTCACATTTATTTGTGAAGTAGCATGTACATTTCTGATATTTACCTTAAATTTTACATATGATATTTAGTACATCTATTTTCCTTAATTAGTAGAGGTGCAGGGCAAGAGGTATACTAGAGCCAGTAGCATGGTTGCTAACTGCTTTGATTGGGTGCATTGATGGGATAATAATACTGTTTGATTTCTTGAAAATGTTTTTGGTGCAGAATACTTAAAAATGATTAAATAGAAATGTTACTGTACAAGACACCATCATCTTTTAGCTAAGCCTGATATGGAGAGAAATTAGTTATTTGCTGCACTGCTTTGAAACGCAAGAACTTAAAAGTACAGGCACTGGTTTATTTTGCCTTTTGTTAGACTAAGAGCTTTAGAAATGTGCAGAGCAGAGAACATGGACTTTTTTTTCTTCTTTTAACAAGTAAGGGTTTAGAGTGGCTGCCGACGCAGGAGGAAATACCATTAGGTAGATACAAGAAAAGCCAATATTCCACGTTATTCGTGCAGACAGCTAACATTTGAAACTTGCATGAACTGCTTCCACTTAAAAGCTGTCAGTCACATTGGTTATAAAAAGCCCAGAGTACTTAGGGACTGTCAATCACTTCCTAGAAGAGAGAGCTGACATCTTAACATTTACTTTGCCAGTATTTACCAAATGCAGAAAACCAAAGGGTGAAAATGCAAATGAAAACATACATTCTCACTGATCATATAATACAAGGGAAACATTTGGATCAGTTACTGTAGCTGCTCACCTAGGAGCCTCCAATCGTGAGAAGACTTTTTCTCTCTTGCTCTATGAATAGCTCTGTTGCAGGCTGGCTCTGCCGTGTTGCCGGGAAAAGGGTTTTGCAGACAGTGTCTGTGGAGGGCTGTCACAGTCATCAGGTGAGGAAATAGGTTGGCTCTGGCCCATTACGGCTAGGGGAACAGCAAGAAACGTGCAGAGGACTTCAGAAGGGCACACAAAGGACATCCACGGTGCTTTTTTTCTTATGGTAATAGGGATGTGGGTGTTGTAATTATCAGACCTATGACATGTTCTCGTGTAAGAAGGGGATTGGCAAGGAAAGGAATAGGAGGAACCAGTTAATTCAAATACATCTTCTGCTCTTTTTCTGTATGTTTCTAGATCTAGTTATCCCTGGATTACTCTGAGATCTGATGGTTTAGATACCAGTCCTGGTGCTTCAGTGGGACTGCAGCTGTGGGTAGTGCTGTGTTAGAATTTGGAAGCTAGGACCTCCAGTCATGACCACTGTTACTGCCACAGAGTGGGAGCTCCAGGTGCAGCAGTGAGCAAGGTGCAGAGCTGGTGTGTTCACACGTCGCAGGCCCAAACACATTGTTGTGCTGCTCTGCTGCCAAGCATGGTCTCACAGGATACCCTTTTGAGGTGTAATGTTGTGAAGGTAAAAGTGACGTTGTCCTTGAGGCTGCCTCCAGCAGTTCACTGGATCAAGTGTCATGTTCCTACAACCACATGCACCTGAAAGGATGCATATGACTGTTGGTCCTTTTTCTGACCAGACTGTCAGTCAGTAATTCAGTACAGCCAAACACCAGCAACTAAGGAAATGTTGCAGAACTCTGCTTTAAATGAAGTCACTCATGTATGTGCCTCTTTACCACAGTCTTCTGGAAAGTCCGATCCAACAGTGAGCAGCTTCTAAATGGGAGGAAAATGTTAGCCTGTACCTAGACTCCCTCCAGAATAAATAGCTGGCAAGCCTTGGGCAACTTTCTAGTGAGGCTATCTTGAAAAAAAGCCTGAAAATGGGAATTTTCCTGGGTTTTGGTGTTTTCTATTTCATTTAAGACTAGGAAGGAGAATAGAGCTATCTCTCCCTGTAGTTTTGTAATCCACAGTTATAATACCTCTGATTATGAGATGATACTAACAAGCTATTTCTGAACATAATCATAAGATTCTAGCTAAGTCTTACTAAAGAACAGTCACTGTACACAACTGGTATATTTTGGTCATATGATTGATTAATTTTCAATAGGAAAAAATATTTTGACAAATCTAGGGTTTTTTCTTTACCAAATGGGACTCAAAAGCTCTATAGGAAAAATAAGACTTGGAAAATTTCTTTTTAATCCTGGAAGCCTTTTATCTTAAGACTTTTCATAAATTTTGTAATTTTACAGTTTGTGGATGTTTTTTATTTCACTTGGAATTTTTTCCTACATGGATTTTTCTTATTTAACTATTATATTTGCAATATATTGCTATAGCAATATGCTACTGGCCCTGCCAGCCACAATGAAGTGGTTGAAACACTGCTTTTATTTTTTAAAACATTAGGAATCTGCCTCTCACAAAATTTTTATACCTTTTGTTTCTATTTTTGTTTTAATGGAATAGTTGGCATTTATAATATTTATGAAATTTTAAACAGCTGCTGTTAAATGTGTCAATATCTTATTATGACCATAAACTGCTATAGGCAGGCAAAATTATGACAAGCTGCCATAAAATGCAGATAGAGACATATTGTCAAAGCAAAGGCTTTGTCGGCTTCATAGGGGGCATCTAATTGTAAGTACTCTCAAACATGTTATAGCATGCTGTATGGTAAAGCAAGGTCTGATTCTGCATCTGGTAGAAGAATTAGTAGGCAAATGCTGATGTGAGCATTCTCCTTGAATTCAGTAGGACTACGGTATTTGCTTTGGATGAGATTCAAATCACTTAACTGCAAACACTGAAAAGTTAAACTTCTGGTCTAAGTTACCTAAGCTCCTACAAATGGCAGTGAAGAGTTGAGCGCAGATGCATGGTGATTCATCACACCCTGAAATAGTTGTGTAAAACAGGACAGATGAATACCCTATTGAGATGTTTTTAGTCTCCGTTGACTGTTGAGGGAATCTTCACAAAACCACTTGCCTGCACTGTCCGCATTCAAAACTGGCAGTTATTAGGTCTCAGGACTTCAATCTACTGTTAATAATACTACAGAAACAGACATATTATTATGAGAGGGCTTGGTGTCAGCATTGTTATTTATCCCAGATCTCCCAAGAGAAGACGTATCCTGCACAGTCCCTTTTGACAGCTACTAATATCTTCATTGATCTTGCTAATTTTACACCTTCAATCATTATATCAATGAAACTAACAAATTAAATAGAATAGAGTTAGAAAATTGGATCTGAAATACCATGTATCTTTCTCTAGTTGTATGAGGGAGAGGAGATGCATATATCAGCACCTTCAGAAAGCAGCACTCCTTGTGACTGTAAGACATCGAGACCATAATTTTGCTTTGTGTTGTATATAGATACACATTGGGAATGAACAGCCTGTCTTAAGATCTGAGACAAAGAGGCAATAACTCCAAAATATACAAATAAATGTCCATGTTGCATTTTACGACACAACACCCTACACAGGACTGGACTAGTATCTGTTCTGCTTTGAAAATTAGTAAGATTTCAAAAATTTCTGCATGATCTTGAAGAAAGGAGAGAGAGGCTTTCCTATGAAAGTAAATTGCAGAAACACAAATTTCTGCAATCACTGCAGAACACTTGCTCTAAACAGGGAACTTCAACATTTGTTTCCCCTTTTGTGAGTTAGTGCCTTAACCATCCCAATGTCTTACACTTTCATTTTCTGAATTTACCCAGACTCTTACCCTGAAGGTCCTAACTGATTTCTGGTGACAGGCAATGCATATCCCCTCATCTTTCTGCTTTCAATGGCTCACATGCTGTAACAAGACTTGCTGTCAGGGAGATAGAGACACTGGAAAAGGTGTCTCAGCCTCCTGTCTACCATCACTGGTTATCATAGCAAATGTCTGTGTGACTGTTGAGAGGTTTCCATTTATGAAGCTTCTAGTTCATTTTCAAACATGATGTTTAGCACTGACAAGTTCTATGAAGTGCAGTGTTGCATGCAGGTGGACTTACCTATTTATTTACTAAAATACCTTTCCTCCTATGTCACACACAAATAGGAAAGGACAAGCCTGGCAAACCTGGCCTTACTGATTTAAATAACCAGTGACCGAGTGGTTGTTGCTTGTCTATTCACTGCT
>JANZLP010000024.1:21486708-21497291 GCA_026930925.1 Chelictinia riocourii
AGAAGAGAAGAGAAGAGAAGAGAAGAGAAGAGAAGAGAAGAGAAGAGAAGAGAAGAGAAGAGAAGAGAAGAGGAGAAAGCAAGTTCATCAATGTGTGTAGCTGTTACTCTAAAGACTCTCACAAAAGCCAGCTTCCACCATTAATGTGCAAAGGTGGAGACTTAACTCACATCATGGTGATGACTAAGTAAGTATTAGACCTCTAGCATAATCCTTGCCTCTAAAGATTTAAGAACAAGAAGGGTACAAAAAACTACAACCAAATAAACAAACAAAAAACAGCCCAGCCCTGAGTAGACAAATAGTAAAAGACCTGCTATAACAAAGCCTGGAAATGTCAAAGACTACTGAAGAAAAACTAAATAGCCTTTCAGACTAAATCTGAAAGCACACAATGTAAGTGAAAAGATAGGTAGACAGAAAATCTGACCTACCAATCTGTGGTGAACCTGAGGCAAAACAGAGAAACTACTAGAAGATCCAGGTTTAAAACTTTAAAAAGCAGTTATAGCTTGTAGAGTAAATTTAGTTACCCAATGAAAAATGAAGTTTGCAGAATGTGAACCAGTCCTCTGAGGTAGACATATAAGTCAGGTATGAAAACAAAAAGACATCAGAGGGAAAAAGACCAATGAAAAGCCAAGCCTGAATCCCCCAACAACAGATGGAGCTGAACACAGTGTGGCAAACATCACGAGCCAAATCAATACCAATTGTTGGAAAGAGAGGTGCACTCTGTATTGGATTAAATTTACCAGAGTTTAGAGCTCTGGCACCACACTTAAAGCATGGACACAGAAGATGACCAGAGCAGTGGACAATTTTGCAGGCAAAAGCTAAGGATTATAACTCTGAAAACTAATGGGACATGAACACTGAGTCCACAAGCAAAGTGGAAATATAGCATTGGAGGAAAAGCCACATGCAGGAAGGATAAAAGGTTGGGAACATACCCAACATCCAGTTATGAGTGTAACAGGCCCTTTGTCTCCTCCCTTGTGAACTTTCAGAAGTCTGAGGAATTAAATAACTGGAAAAGTTTGAGAAAGTCTTGCAGGAGACAGGACTATGCTCATCTGAAGACCAAGTACATGTGGAAAAAGTTAGAAAGATCTTTAGCCTATGGCTGGAGTTGAAATAGAAGACAGCTAGTCTCACTGGGAGCTGTAGAGAAAGCAAAAAACAGCCAGCTTTGCTATGTTGGCAATATATATGGGCCTTCACCTACGTATAGAACATAAGTACTAAATTAATCTGCGAAAAGGAAACATTTTTACAACCTACCAGGAGATAAATCCTTGGAAGAATGGCACAAAGCCCAGCTAGTAGGCTTTGCCAGACCTGCACTAGGCCAATGTGACTGTCTCTGCATTGTCCTCCTGGACACAGGAGCGTAGAGGAGTGTGGTGACACCACACTGGCTCCAGACCCAGTCCTCTGGGCCCCACAGCTTGGCAGCAAGGAAAAGCTGAATAAGAACCACTGCTTTCCAGCTAAGGTAATTAGAGATCATCCAGTATTTTCTCAGTTTCTTCCTTTAAATAGTCTCCCAGGCAGTTTCCACGAATAAGGGACAGCTGTGTGGAAAACTATTCTTTTAGTTAGGAAAGGTTTTCTTAGAAATATCCTATCTTTCAGCCAAAAAGAAGTATCAGACAAAGTCATCTTATACTTGCATAGTAAACATACCTTTGGCACGTGTGCTGCACTACAGATTTGCCCACTGTGAGACCATCTGATTTACTGGGGTTGATGTCAGACAGCCAGGTAGGTTTGACACATTTTGTCACAAATAATGCAACATTGTCTAGACAAAGATGCTATCTCTTGGCTCAAAAACAGTGTTTGCCTGCAGATCCTTGAGGTGCACTAGAATAGTCTGGTGCTACATCAGTGTATGCTTGTGTCTAAGCATGTGTCAGCACTGTGTGCTGGCATACTTGGCTTTATTAACAAAAACACAGCCAAGGAAATTGATTATTCATTTTTATCTGGTACTCATTAGATCACATCTTGAACACTGCTCCCAGTTTTGGTTCTCAGTACAAGAAAGACATTGGTAAACTGGAGTAAACTCAGTGGAGGCCACTAGAACGGTCAGGGCTGGAGCACTTGCCCTGTAAGCAGAAGCCTCAGGATCAGATCTGGTTCAGCCTGAAGACAAGATGTCTTTGGGGGCACCTAACAGCAGCCCAGCCCTATCTACAGGGAAGTTATCAAGAATACAAATCCTTGTTATGGAGGTACGCGGACAAGAGACAACAGTCCCAGACTAGAGAGGAAGTTCCAACTTGGTCCAAAGAAACAAGTTGTCCAAGGCTGTCCATGAGGACAGCCAAGCATTGGAACAGGTTGTCCAGAAACTTGTGGAGTTTTTGCCATGGAGGTTTTGAAGAGCTGACTCAACAAAGTCCTGAGCAACCTGGTCTAAATGCTGAATTCACTGCTAACTCTGGTTTAATCAGGATGTTAAAGCAGATGACCACCTGATGTCTCTTCCAACCTGGAAGATCCAATAGAAGGCCATCTTCCAAGTTCTCACATGCTTAGCATTGGGTTTTGCAAGCCACTGAATATTTCCCATTTTCTGAAGGAAGGTCTGAGTGCAGAATAAGTCCACAAAGAGCCTTGAAATTTACAATGTGGAAAAATACAATTTTGATTCCAAAATGCTAATGGTGCATGGGATTAATAACAGGATGTCTTGATTGATAGCAGGAAGACATAAGATTATGACTCTTAGAAGACCTCCAGCTCTTTTGACAGTCAGATCACATTTTGTTAGGAGCCAGTGTTGATTTAAGATTCTAACAGGAATGGTCCAGGTCTTAAAATTTTGGCCTTAAGTTCACATAGTCCATATTTTTATTTTAAAGGGCTGTATCTGATTAGTCCATGATGCATTTTCCTGTATTCTCAAATGTTTAATAATAGATGATGGAGAAAGCTGCAAGTCAGATTAATTAGGGACACCTCAAGCTGCACCCACCAAAAAGGAGCCATTTTGTAACAGCCCTGCACGGGGTTATCCCACTCCCCGGTCAAAGAGGAACCGGGCCAAGAGGAAGCAACTTGCCAGGGTCGACTGAGCACAGCGGTGTCCCCGGCGTGGGCACTGCAGCCTGGCAGTGGCACCATGCTGCTGGCACGTCCCCAGGGCAGCATCATGGCATGCTGTGGCTGCAGCCCATGCCGGTGTTGACCCATGGCAGCTGTTTCATGACAGCTTCCCCGACCCTCTGTTTGCTGAGGAAGATTTACAGGTCGCTCCGCAGCTGCAGGAGTCAGCACTGGGTGTTTTACAGCCCTGTAAAAGAGCAGAGAGCATTCGGAGGTGTGATACGTGCCCGCCACTGCGTCATGCCGTGCCAGCTCCAGCCTGGTGGGCATCCCGCGGTGGCCTTTCTGTGGTGGCATTGCCCCATCGAGCCCAAGGGAAGCAGCAGCTCGGGCTTTGCCGAGCCGTGGTGCAGTCCCGGTGCAGAGGTGGCCGGGGCGCATCCCCCCCAAGCAGAGTGATGGGAAGGACAAGTCTGGGCATTGTTCTTTTGTCTTTTTTTTTTTTCTGATTTCCAAACTGGATTTAATGACGAGACTGTCAGAAGTTATGGGGGTTTTTCAGAAATGAAAATACCAGTCTGACAAAAATAGAGAAAAGCAATAATGGGCTAAATGAATGTTTGGGTCAGTGTGACTCATAGTGGGCTGGCAGCGTGGGATCCAGACTGACAGCCTGCCTGCAAACACCCAGGCCAGCACAAGCCCAGAACAGCCAAGAGCCCTGGAAAGGCTGGAGAGGCTGACAGCTGAACAAAAACTAAGAGATGGTAGGACAGATGCTGTAGCTGAAGAACTAGTTATTTTATAATTTTGAAGCAGACTGTAGACTGCTGCCTGTCTAGATGTATGCTGTCAGGATTAGATGATTGTTGGTGACAAAAATCTCTGCTTAATAGTGCCACCACTTTTCTCAGTGGTTGAGAGAAAACAATAGAGTTGATCTGTGAATGGTATTCTCCAGGTGTTTTGTACTCACTGCCGTATTGTCCATGTTTGTGAAATACAGAAGAATCTCTAAACTGCATTAACAAGTTTTCTCACTACTTATTGCATGAGCTTTATTGCCAGAGTTGCAGACACTGTTGATACAGACTGCTTAACAGAAGAAATTAATACTTGGTATTTCTGGTTGCCCTAAGGCAAATTTAAGGTGATTGCAAGGAGGTTATACTCATTTAGGAAGTGATATCTTTTATTGTTACCTTTTGTGTCATGTTGAGGGGTAGCAGAACTAAAGCATTTGGTCCTACTCAATTGTTTCCCAGTCAACAAAAATGTTTCCTATTCGAGCATGGCAGGATGAAGTGGAAATCTGAGAAGGAATGTGTATTAATAGGAGGAGCAGGAGCTGGTAGATTTAAAGAGAGGTTGAGGGTTGAATGCCAGTTAGTTGCTTAAAGTTTTTAAATCTCTATTCATTTTTAGGGACAGTGCTGGATTTTATATGCTGTAAGTCAGAGACCTCAAGAGTAATAAAACTAAATTGCTTAGATCTTTGAAGTTTTAGGGATATGGTTTCTTTTCTTGGTGAGTAGTTAGCTGAGAAAAAAATGATTAGGTGATTTGAAAATAAAGTACAAGAGATTGTATGTTCAGATTATTTTTCACTGATCTCTGGAAGGAATGCAGTGATTTTGCTAGTATTGGGCAGAAAAAACAGCTTTAAAAGGGCAATGTAATATTTTAGAAGATCTGGCTGAAACTGTAAGGAAAAGTTTAAATAGGAAGAATGTATTTATTCAAATGAGTTTTTGATCAGAATGCCGGGTCTGCTTGGAATATGAAGAATCTTTCTTTTTGTAACATAGAACTTCTGTCTGCACTTAAAAGGATTCAGGCATATGCTGAATGTGCTTTATTTTGGAAGTATGGTGAGCCAGATTTGGTATGAACTGCTGATGGTCTTTTGCCAAGCAAAGAATGGGAGACCATGGGTTTGACCTCATGGTAAGCAGATCCATCCAGCAAACTTCTTATCAATGGACCAGATAAAAACCTCTTTTATATCTGGATTAGTGACCTGTCAAGCTAATTGTTTCATGGTGTGATGGCAGCTAACAATTCACAAAAGCTAAATACACTCTTTTCTGAGGAATCTGAAAACGCTTTACGGTCTTAAACTAAGCCTTACTGTTCTTTCACTAACAAATTTATGAATAAATTCCTGACCTCTCGTAGTGCCCTCTCAGGCTACAGGGCATGTGGCCAATGGGCCTGTTGATGTAATATCAAGAAGCTAGAGCAATTGAAGCCCAAGATGGCCAAGAAGCAAAATACTGTATTACCTATAGTGCATTTCTCTCTCAAGTACTGCAGCTCAACAGTTTCCATAACAGGTATCAGGGTTACTTTTTTGGAGGAGACTGCAGGAATGTCGAAGGCTTACACAATGTCAGGCATCACATTGTGCACAGTGTTGTGCATCCTGGAATTTGTCTTGTTTGGGGGAAGGTAAATGCTACTTGAACAGTTATTTGATAAGTAAGCAGTCCTATATGGCACTCTGTAGCTGCCTTTTGGAGATATTCTTCAGAGAATGAAGATTGTTTTCAAATCTGGCAGTTGTTCCACCTCCTTTAGTGTGCAACTGATCTTGTAAAATGAATAAATAGAAAGCTTCTGCAATAAATACTGCTTCTGAAATCTAACTCCAGAGCTGTCAGGCAGGGATGGGGGAAGGAGAAAGATGAACTTTGCCTTGCTTTTTCTGAAAATTGGATTTGTGTGCTTTAGAAACAGCTAGAAATCCTAAATAACCGGCTAATGCTCTCCACTAATGAGTGAAGTACAGTGAGCTGCTCCCTTATTGCCAAGAATAGATGTTACTGGAAATTTGTGACAGAAGGACGTGAAAATGGACAGTGGTGGTGAAGTGAGACTCTGGATTTTACACATACTTCCTCCACGCTTGGGCTTCCTGTTCACAGTGAGCTTGGAGTCATCTCCTGTGTGGAGGGCCAGTGGAAGGCATGTTGAAGGAACAGAGAAGCTTTCAAGAAGTATTTGAGTATTAGGAAGGCATTTCATTTGGCCTCGGCCAGGTTCTCAGCACAGTGGTCAGTGTCGCTCTTACTCATGAATTGGCTGCCAGGTCCCAAATTGTTTAAGAGAAGTTGAACAGATGGAGCAACGAGGTTTACTTCGTTTCCTGCACCGGGAACATGAGGAGGTTTCCATCACAAGGTATTTCTTAGCAACTTCCAGTGAAACTCTTGAGTGTTATGCTTTTGTTACTGTGAGGGACAAACAGCTTATGAGGAAAAGATCCTTTTCCCCTTCCTGATAATGTTTTCAGCAACTGTGGCAGATTGTGTAGACAGGTGGGTTCTAGTCAGTGGCCTGCAGACCACCATGTGGCCTGCAAACCTCCATAGGCTCAGCAGGTGCTTCTTAATAAGTGGCAAAAGGTAACTGAGAAAGTTAGATGTCGTGTCATAGGATTCTTAGCCTTTTGTGCACTGAAAAAGGTGTGGTGACTGTCTTGTTACTTGAATTAGTTACAAGAAGTTTTAAGAATTTTGGGGTCTTTTTAATGACATTTAGAAAGAGAATATAAGATCCACCGTGAGAAAAAATACCAGAGCGTATTTGGCATAAGCTCAGATGACAACATAGTCACCTTAAAAAACCACTACTGCCTAAAATTTTCTGCTGGCTGTTTTTACAACTAATGTGTAAAGTTTATTATTTTTCATGTGGTTTAGTTGGAGGTAAGGTACTACTTTTTTCTGTTTTCTTCTCCAGTTTGTTTTACTTTTTCCCTTTAATAACCATTCTTTACCATTTTGGTGCAAGATGAAGAGAAAATATTTTAAAGAGTAGAAGAACTCATTGTAAAACTACAGAAATTAGGTTAGTTATTGTAGCTGAAACTACTTTGATCTATTCTCTGTTCTCTGCATTGTTCGCTTCAGGATGCTCTTGCTGCTGTCACTATTACACTGTTGCAGTATTACAGTAGAATATAATAATACCCTCTTCTTATTTGGTGGCATAAAGATGAATGACAGCAGAATATTTGGTTTTTATGATTATGCCTACATCAGCAAGTAGTGTGGTTCAACTGGAGAGTATCTGTATAGTCAAAAACTTGATGCTGGGATCCTGAGGTTCATACCAAGCATATATCAGGGTTGCTTTTACTTCTGAGCAGTCTGGTGCTACTAACTGCCCACTCTGGAGAACATGATGTTTTTAGTTTAGTTCCTCCCAAGAGGGATTCAGTTCACATGCTCCAGTCCACTGTCCACTCCACAGTGCAACCAAAAGCCCAGGCAGGACAGATTATCTGCAGACTTGCTTCAAAAGCTACATGCCTGATCTGAACAAAAGCAGTTTGGTAGCTGTGCCCTGCGGGGACCCAGTGGGATGAAGGGATGGAAAGGCAGGTGTATTTCAGTGATCTGATCTTGTAGTTGTACCAGTTACTAAAACATATTTCATAATTTTTCTTTCTTAATGTTCTTTCTTCCCTTTTCTTTGTAGTTAGTACTGAAAGGGGAAGGTTGGTGTGAGTAGGCCTCAGAGAAGGAAGGCTATTTTGAGAAGTTAGAAAGAAGAAATCTACCGAAAGAAGGATCGTATCTTCTTTAAGGAGCTTATACAATGCCAAGTGCACGTTAGATACTTAACCAGTAATGACCCATGTCTAGCAGTTGTGCTTGACTTGCTGACGTTAGCATGTGCCACTAGAGACGGTGCTCACACCCTTAAATTAAAGAGGGTGGTTAGATGCCGCATGGAACTGAGGCTGTTGGTCATTGTAAGACACTGGCTGGGCATCCTTTATTTAAAGGTGTGTAGGCTCTTTTTGGTGTGTGTCCTGAAGACAGAGAAGGAACATACGGTATGGTGAGATGTAATGTCATATTATTGCTAGCATGACTTGGAAAAATATATGATGTTACCTTAACGAATAAGTGTGAGGGCCAGTCTGGCAGATGTGACAGTCCTGCTTTCTGGATCTGACAGTTGGCAGCCCAGAGAGCCAACTACCAAACCTGGTATTTGCTGAAATGCTCATGTTATGATTTGTGCTGTAGAAAAGGAAGTAGAGATGACAGAAGCAGTAGTACAATGTGGATTTTTTTTTAAAAGAAAAGTCTGGAGAAGTAGATTTATACAAAAGCTTTGTCTTTCTCAGTGTCCTGTCTCTCCTTAATTGAAAGAGTAGATTCAAAAGCTGGTTGGCTTTTGTAGCCAACCAACTCACTGAATCCAGGCAGAGGACAGCATTTCTACCTCTGCCTGGAAGATTATAGTTGCTGCCCAGGGTGCTGGCATAGTTCTGCTGATCTCAAAAAGTAAGACCAAACTACAGTGGTGCTGAGCTGTTTGTGGCTTAGTCAAACTTCTGTTTTAAAAAAGGCTTATGGTCAGGCCTCCAAAGTTTCCTGCAACAAAGGTCACCACAGGTTTCTGCTGAAGTGTCCTGTACTCTGTGACACTGGAGATAGGTAAATGTATAAGAAATATTGATTGTTCAATCTTTCTATATAGCAGCAAACAATTACATCTCAAAATCCAACCTCATATAGCTAGAAGGTAGGGGAGCTAAGTAAATAAAGCAGAAGGTAATAGGAAAAAATACCAGACTCATCTGTCCCGAAGAACATGAAATCTCTTCTTTTTTCTAGAGCCCTTCATTTGAAGAACCCAGAATGTAACTGGACATTGGAAACCATGCCACGCTTCATTTTCTCAACATCTCTTTCTAAACCATACGTGCCATTTAGCAGGGAGACACACTCAGCCGCTGCTTTTCATGTGGAACATGCTGAAGTTTTACAAAAGGATGTTACCGTCCAGACCAGCTTGGCCATTGAGAGGGTGGGTGGACGCTATTGGCACTCTTGGTTTCTAGAAGCCGGGAGCCAAGGCAGGTTGTGCCTGGGTGAGTGCAGGTGGTTGTATGGCAGGTTCACCTGCCACAGGACGAGGCCACTGACTTGGGGTGCAGTCAGTCTCTCACAGGCCCTCGTGCTGTGCTCGGACTCTGGGATAAGGAGGCACTTAAGAGGGTGCAAGGGAGAGCCTGAGGTCAGCGCCTGTCGAGACTGAGGTAATTACGATGTGAAAAGACCTAACACGCCTCTGGGTAAGTGGGAGAGCGTGGCTCTGTGTCACCTTTTAATGATAAACAGGCTGCACCGAAGCATGTGGGCAGTGAGTGTGGGCCAGTAGTCCTTGCTCAAAAACCACGCGGTAAAGTCACTCTGGGCTGTTAAGAAAAGAGGGGCGTTCATGGTGTTTGTGCTTACAAGCAGAAGGCAAGAAAAAGAATAAATACCAAGTGGGAACATGTGCCTGACCCTGCCAGGTCCTAGGCAGAGGCAAGGGAAAGTGGCAGGCTCGTTCCTGTGAGATTCGGGGAAAAGAGTTCCCGTCCCTGTGACAGGAGGTGTGCAGGGAGCCCCTTTCTCCATCTTTCATAGCTAGTCCCAAAATGAGATAGTATTTTAGCAATCCACTTAGCTCTGATCTGACCTCACCTCTGTCCTGTCACGTGTGGTAGTACCACGGTGGTTTTGTCCTGGCCCACCCCAGAACTGCTTGCCCTAGGGGTGACGAGGGAGGCTGGCAGCCCTATCTGTGGTGGACAAGCCTGCCCAAATCCAGAAATACGAACCAAGTCTTTCTCTGTAGTTTGTCAGGGGTTTCATTTCTTTACTTGATTCTTTGTTTCCAGTGCTGTGGTTTTTCATTGGTTTTGATTGGAGTCAAGTCATGCTAACATAGCAAATGAACAAGTTGACTAGAATGGAAAATCAGCTCAGTCCGTTCAGCTCCATCAGCCTTTTGAGAGAGGCACCACTGTGAAATGAAGGAAGGCTGGGGGAAAAGAGAGGTCCCGCTGGTGGCATTTTATCAGGCTGCTACTCATGATGTTTGATATTTTCTTAAAGTCCCAGGCTGCCAAAGCAGGGGGTATTGTCTGTCTTGGCCTTTCATGACAAGCAAAATATTTCAGCCTTCTGAGAGCAGACCAGCACAGCACCTGTTGCATTCTGGCAGCTCTGAAGCCAGAAGGCAGAGAGAAAGACCCCGTGATTTTTGTCCAGTCTCATAGTTTTTGAGGGAGGTACCATGGTTTGGGGAGATGTGTGCTCATTGACCATCATTTAATTCTTGGGTGTTAGCAGAATAGCGTGCCACAGGTGTGATAAGCTGCTGTTTTCAGGGAACCCTGGCTGAGCGGTGCTTCTTCGCAAGCTGGCAGGTTAACGCTGTGTGTATGGGAGGAGGAAGGGGGATTTGCACTTCAGAGTGTGCCTTCATTTGGCTCTGCTGGGGACTAAAGAAGCCAAGCACCGCCTCATTTATTGCACAGGGAAGAATGAAAGAGCTGACAGAATACTCCTTTAATTTGTTTGAAGCTGCATTCATTTCTCCAGAAGGGAGAGAGTGGAGTAGTTGAATGCTGGGAGGAACATGCCTAATTCAGGACTGTGTTAATCAGAAACGAATGGTATCCAGGGGAATGACTGTTGAGCAGAAGGAATAGTTTCTAGAGTGAAGAGAAA
>JANZLP010000024.1:21939031-21949711 GCA_026930925.1 Chelictinia riocourii
TGAGCCTGTCTTTTGCCCGCCACCATAACTGTTGAGTGATCCCTCCCTGCCCTGGTCTCGACCCACAAGTGTTTCTTTGTATTTTCTCATCATCATCCCACAGGGGCTGGGGGGAGAGGAGCCAGCAAGCAGCTTCATGGTGCTTTGTTACCAGCGGGGCTTAAACCACAACAACTGGTGTACTCATACTTACTTCCACACAACAAACCCCATTTTCTTATCATCCTTCCTTCCTTCCTACCCTCTCTGGCAGCCATTCAGTAGAGATGCAACAGCTTATTTCATAAAAACTGTATCCCCTGTGCCTGAGCCACAGCACCTCCCAGATTTCACAAGCCCTTTGTGTTGTGTGGCTGCCCTGTTCCTAGTGGAAGAGTCTTTAAAGCCCAGGCCCTATCTGTACAACCAGTTCTGGTTTAAGACACATTCTTGGGAGTCCTGTAAGTATGGGCTTCCAGTTCCAGTAAGGACAATGTCCATCCTTGCACACAGACCAAACAGACATCTCTACTGAGATAAATACTGATATCAGGTTCTGGAGGTAGTGGTGTGCTGGAAACTCTAGGGAAGCACTCCAGGGAAGAGCACATTTGTGTGTGCAGTCTCCCTGCAACCCCTGAGAATGAAACAGTTGCCAAGCTCTGGAAGAAAATAGAAAACTTCCCAATTTTATAGCTACCTACATTATTCCTGAGATACCAAATATGCAGTATAAAACACAAATTCATGTATCGAGAAGGAAAGATCATGATTTTTTCCTGATTTCTTAGCACTGACCATTGAACTTTGACTAAAAATTTCTGTATCAAAGTGCCTCTGAGCTAGAATCTCTCGTTAAGACAGCAGGCCAGAACTGATTTGAAAATCTGATATATGGGAAAGTTACCATTTCTCCAGATATTTAATCCCAAATGGAAAGTTATCCTCACCATGAAGAATGCCTTGCTTCCCACCCACCCTTCTTTTGGGTAATTCAGCTTGCAACACTGGGTCTTGTCAGCCTTTTCTCTGCCAGAACTGCTGAAATCTTCTTCCTAAGTAGGTAAGCAGGGCCTATGGTGATGATACTTCTCAGTCTTCTCTAAATAGATTGAGTTTCCTAGGTCTTTTGTTCTGAAGCAGGTTTCCAAACTTTGCAGCATTCCAGTGGGCCCTTAGTGGAATCCTTTCCAATTTGTCAACAGTCCTTTGATACACTTTGTAACACAGTTAAGTTAATGTTGCAAGAGAAATCATCACTTTTTACTTTCTAGGCTTTTCACTGCTTGATTTCTCACCCATAACTTTACACATAACTACATACCATACACAGTAAAAAAAAAAAAAAACAAACCAAAACCATCACACACAGGAGACTCTTAAAGGTCAGAAACTAAACTAGAAAATATATACCAGATAAACCAATCAAAGCCTATTCATTATTTTTTTTTCCCATTTCCATGTCTGCATGCCAGATGCTCCAGGAACTTGACGTAGCTTACCCAGTGACTTACCTAGTTCAGCAAGAATTGGCCTGATGCTACTATAATTTCTTCCTTTGGAAAACCATTCTGCAAGACTTGTTAAGGGAAATTTTTCCTAACATCTAAATTTTTAACGTGGTTAATTTCATCCTGTTTCTTTTACAGCCTTAAACCATGCTATGTAAATCTTCTACACTCTTAAGCAATATAAATTACATCCTATTATTCCTACATCCCTAAGCCAACCTAAGTAACATCCCTTTGTTACTCATACACCCTAAAGCAAGCCTGCATGTCTCTTTAATGTGTCCAATCCTTTAAAAGCTTGTAAAGAATCCTAACACCCTAGGTGGATTGGTCAGCTTATACTTACTTTCAGTTGCCATACATCACCATCAATGAAACCTTGCAGTTGATTCTTTGCATTTCTTTCATCTCTGGGACTCATTTCACATTGAGACATCCCAGATCTGTCTGAACTGAGGCATCATTGCTGCCACTCATAGTAGTCCCCATCCTGCCAGTCTAGGACTTGCTACCTCTTCTTATGAAGCTCACAGTCTCAAGTGATATTTCCATTATGTATATATATATACACACACACATATATATAAATTGATTTTGCCCTACAAACACAATCATTGTTAAATTTCACCCAGTCCAGACATGAACTCCTCTTCAGAGTAAATGTAGCAAAAAGAGGATGGAAAATGCAAATAACCAAAGTTCTCAATAATGAGGTGTGAGTGTTAGCTGCAGGAGAAACAAGCACACAGCAGGACAAATGGCTTCTTCAGCAACAGAACAAAAGAAGCTCATCAAGCAAGTTTTTGGGCTGAGATTTTTTTTTTTTAATCTAGGGCACAATCCACAAATCTTAGACTCCCACCTGTACTTCAAGCAGCAGCATATGCAAGGATACAAGACCAATCTAGCTGGTACTGTATTTTAGACATGCTAAACCTTTGGACATATCCAAGACACTCGCTGAGTCTAGAGATAGCCGAGATCACCAAATCCTTTCTCTGCTATAAGAATAAATGTGGCTGTAAGTGGCTCTCTTATTTTGGTGCTGTCCATATTGCAGACAGAATCTTACCTACTTTCAGGCAACAAGACAACCACAAAGCACAGCACAGCTTTGCACCCAGTTGTTTGGACTCTTTTAACTCACCAAAGGCAGGTTGTAACCCACTCTCCCTCTGGGGGTGAAAAGGGTCTGCTCTCAAGATGCCAAACTGGTCACTCAGTTTTAGCTGCCACCAATGGTGGCTTAATTACAGAATCACAGGATCTTTGAGATTGGAAGAGATCTCCTGAGATCATCTAGTACAATAAGATGCTTTCAAGACCACAAGTCATCTTGGGGGCATCAGTCATGACTGATCTTCTGCCAAGCAAAGGAATAGCAGTGCTTGTATCTGGCTTAAAACCACCCCACCAAACACGGATCCTCTTTGGGAAAGCTCAGCAGATATTTAGGTCCCACTTCCCTTAAGTAAGGATCTTTGTGTTCTGGTGCTGTAAAAATGCCTGATGGCCTACATAAAAGCTATTTAATAGCAGTTATCCTGAAAATGCAGCTGACATTGAGGGGGATTAAAGAAAGCATTTTGGATTTGACCAAGATGATACCAAAGGGGAAGGCATAGAAGTCTTGGTTTGGCAAGACCATTACAAAAAATTCTGTTCTGGCTAAAATCCAACTGTTTCTGCTAACTTTTTGGCCCAGTCACAACATTAAATAATCCATTACTCTGCCAGCTCTGTTTAGAGCCCAAAGTGAATTACTTGTTTCTTGGCTCAAACTTGCATCAGAAGATCCTCAGCTCAAGATAACTGACACTTTACCATGTAGCAAGGACTCCCCTTTGAGACATATAAACATTTTGTTTCATTGACTGATCTTTTTCTAGATTTATAGAACATGCCTTTCCCTGGAGCTCAGGTCACATTTGCATAGCTGAATAAAAATGCCATAAATCTCCTCCTTTTCAACAGTAGAAAGCAATGGAGAATTAATTCCTCCTGGGGCCTCCTTAAGCAACTACTTATCTTGTTGCTGGACCTTATGACCCGGTGGTTTTGCCTTCCATATTCCTAAGATTTTGTTGCAAAACCCGATTCCCCGAGTTCACTCCTACGCTACTATCGCTGACATCAAATTCATTAAGGTCAGGGTCCCAACCTGCCAAGGTGCTTCCTGCCGTCTGTTAAAAAGCCTCTAGCTGCGACTTCAGGGATCCACATCCTTCTCAAAATCTATCCTTGAAAAGGCCCGCGCTTATAAACGCAGCTCTCCCCGGCGTCACTCGCACACCGGGAAGACAAAACAAAGGACTCCGCTCCCCTCGCAGCTCCCCGCCGCCCCCGGTTTTCTGAGGTAACTCCCGCCCTTACACGCCCCGCCCCGCGCGCGAGGCCCCCGCCGGAAAGGGGAGGGCGGCCCTTAAGCGTCGCAGGCTCGCACCGCGCCTGGCACCGCTCGCGGGCTGAGGGGGAGGAGGGAGCTAAGCCTCGCCCCCCTCCCCTTCCCTCCGTCCCGGCGCTGGCCTCCGCAGCCGGAGCAAGCCGGGACGATGCTGGAGACGCTGCGGGAGCGGCTGCTGAGCGTCCAGCAGGACCTTACCGCCGGGTGGGTAGCGCTCCCGGCCTCCCTTGCTTTTCAAACATAAGTTATTTTCACACTGTTTACATTGGCACCATTTTGGGAACAGACAGTAACAGTCTTGCTTTTGTTTTTTAATAGCTTTGAAAATGCTTTATAGAAATTTGGTCTCATAATGAAGTTATTTCCCATTTCTAATTTTCGAGGGATTAGCTTCCTTGTTTTGCTTTGAATAGAGGTTCAGAAGACCTGTAGAGACATTGCATGTGTCCTGGACCTTGGTGGACACATTTTCTTTTTTTTCTCCTTCTTAATCTATCTACCTTCTTCTTGCTATGTTGTGGGAAAAAAAGTATTTATCTGACTCTTCTCTGCTATTTGGGTTTTCAGCTTGTGGTAACACATGAAATTAAAGCCCAGTCTCCACCACCTCTATATTAAATCACATCCATACCATTTCCCTGCATTATTATATGAAGCCAAACTTCATCCTCTTGGAAAGCATCAGAACAATAAGACTGGCCACAAACTCATATAACTGACATGCTTTCCAAATTCATATAAACTGAGATGCTTTAAGAAGTCATGCTGAGGAAAGGTAGGCTTCTGACAAGGTTTCGGGAAGAGGACAAGTTATGTTAAATATGCCAAGTACCATTACATTACACACTTCATTTTTTCCAGTGAAGTAAAAACATTCACAGAAGAGCAGCTCATTAAAAAAAAACCCCGTATCCCGACAGAGGTCAGGGAGGCAGTGATAACACACGTGTGCCCAGACTCGTACATCTATGGAAGACGACGCTCCTCAACCCTCCTAATTTTGAGCTGCCGATTCTATTGGCAACTGAAGCAAAACCAAATAATCCCCAAATTGTTAACGAACATCAGTTACTCTCCCTGACAGTCACTCCTATTCACGCCCAATCGCTGACCAAACAACTGGTCTCGGGGTAGGTTAAATACACACATCACCTCTGTTTCCACTGTCAAAAGTCCTATGGCCACACCAGTCCTCGTGCATTTTTTAATAAATGGAGATCACAGTATATGCTACACAAATTTTCATGGAAAGTGTCAATAAAGGTGTATAAAGTTGTTTATTTGCAGGTTTTTTTAAATATTCAGAAGAGTAACTTCATTTTAAAAGGCTAAATTATTTGTAAAGATGTTTATCAAGATCTTGGGTGCGTTTACAGAATCCCAAGTGGCAGGATAAACAAACTCCGGCACTGAAGAGACATAATGGCTAAAGGAGTCAGAATGAAACCTATCGTTTGAGGAAGTCTCGAGCACGCTGAGCTTAAAAAACAAGAAATGGTGGGAAAAAGCTGACTATAATATTTTCAATGATGTTAAATCAATCTAAGAGAAAATATAAGCTTAAAAACTGGCAGAAATTTATTGCTTAATTAAATAAAAGACTAACGCTATTATAGGCAAAGAGCAGCAAAGGCATGATGGACTATTCACAGCATGGTGAAAGTGGCTGATGTGACGATAAAGACTGTTTTGTTTTTCAGTGGTGGTGTGGGGGGGGTTGATGGTTTTGTGGATTTTTGCATTACTATTGAATTAGGGAATATAAAAGGGATTACTAACACCATAACATATCCTCCTTTCCCATGTTCATGAATAGGGTTTAATCTTATTATGTTTTTATTTTATCTGTTTCCTGTACTATTCTTCTCCTATTTTGCCAAATTCTTTAGTGCCTTTTTTGACTATTTATGCTAAACTTGACATTTGGGGAAATTCCTAATTTTTTTATCAGTCTTTATTTTCCATGTCTTTTAAAAACATTTTTGTGTAAGGGGCTTACAGTCTGAGCTGAATGTTTGTTACTTTACACAATTTATAATATACAACTTTACTCAATAAATTTCCTAGCTCTTCCCTCCCTTTCCCCCAGTTTTTGAAAAGATAAGTCCACAGGAGTTTCAAAAAGACTATTTGCATATATAGATCTATAATTCATTCCTGTACATGTTCCCGGTGTGACTGTGAAACTGAGGTTAAATGTTGCCATAGAAGTATTAATGGTCAGTGAATACGAAAAAGAAAAGAGAAAACCCTAAAAACAGATCAGTCAAAAAATGGCCAAAAGATGTATTTGATAGCTTCTAGTTACAATACATCTATTACAAGAATCACTAGTTGGCATGTTATACAAAGTCTTACAATTTTTTTTTCTTAAAATGAAAAAATAATCTTTTTTATATTTGAAGAAGTGCATTTTGTTATTAGTCCTCATATTTATTATTCTACAGAAATAAAAACTCTGGCAGATTAAAGAGTCTGTCCTTATCTTAAGTTCTGATATTCAGATATTATTGCCAGGATTTAGTATCCTTCCCGAGGCTGAGTTTTGGTATGTGGTTGGGGTTTTTTTTGAAAGCACAGCTTGGGGTTTGTCTCCATTCCAGATTGCTGCATGCATATAAATGATCCAAGTTGCTTTTAGATAGTAGGTTTTTACAGTCCACAACAATGGATACCCAAAAAAGCAACCTGTAATTCTGCTAAGAAAGATTAGTGATTCTGGACTTAAAAAAAGAGTATTGGTACTAAAAAGAGAGTAAGTGATAGCATGGATTTTGGCTGTTCACTGTGTGCTTAGTTTAGAATGAAGAATGTCTCTTTCTATCCTTATTTTGCTGACAGCTGAGATTGCATAAGCCTGTCTTTTGTAAGCTCTCTCGGTAACCTAAATGTGTTTCCTTGCGCCACATTAAATTTAAGAGGCTACAGAATACCAGCAGACGAAGTTAACACATTTTTTGTCACTTCTGTTACTGGGAACTTACGAACTATTTATACCTAAAATTGTGTCAAATTATGTTAATTAAACAGAAGTAATTTGTTATCCCAGATATTTTCTGGTATATTTGAAACAAACATTATATACTGTCTATTGATGCCTAATCCTTCTTGAGCACATAGAAAATCTTACAAACATTTGTGGAGTAAATCTAGGAGATCATATCCTGTCCCTGACACATTGGAAGCACAGAAACTAGAAAAAGTTACATTTTTGAGTTTCCATATCTTGGAAGAAAACCAACTATATCAATGGGTGACAGTTTCATTGGAGTTTAGTATGTATAAGGATGCAGACAGGTTTTAGAAGGGGACAGAGGTTGGATGGGACTAGTGGATCCAGGAATTGTACTTGTAAAAATTTCCAGTATCTCTCTATGTGGCTAATTTGTCTCAGCCATTGTCACTTACCAGTCTCCAGGGAGAAAGTCACTGAAAGAATTGCAGTGTAGAGAGCCACAAAACTTTGTCAAATACTCTTATGAAAAGGAAAAAGAATTTCTTCCAGCTAAACAAGTTGTGAATGGATAGCATGTGCATCTTGGCTTAACTGGCCTTCTTTGAGATAAGTGCAGGAAGAAATCTGTTCCTTTTTGTTTCCAATCCTTGAAATAAAATGGACTTCAGCTGCAATCCAATAGTCAGCTTGATTTGTGATAAAACACAGCTAGGTGTCTAAAAACCCAAAATTTAAAAGAAATTTATTCCTAAGCATACAGAGATATTCTCAAACTGTTTTGATTTTTTATCTAGGTACATCATGCATTCTGAAATGATAGAATCATAGAATCATTCAGGTTGGAAAAGACCTTTAAGATCTCCTAGTCCAACCATTAACGTAACACTTCCAAGTCCACCACTAAACCATGTCCCTAAGCACCACATCTGCACATCTCTTAGGTACCTCCAGGGATGGTGACTCAACCACTTCCCTGGGCAGCCTGTTCCAATGCCTGATAACCCTTTTGGTGAAGAAATTTTTCCTATTATCCAATCAAAACCTCCCCTGGTGCAACTTGAGGCCATTTCCTCTCGTCCTATCACTTGTTTACTTGGGAGAAGAGACCAGCCCCCACCTCACTACAACCCCCTTTCAGGCAGTTGTAGAGAGCGATAATATCTCCCCTCAGCCTCCCTTTCTCCAGGCTAAAAAAACCCAGTTCCCTCGGCCACTCCTCACAAGACTTGTGCTCCAGGCACCTCACCAACTTGGTTGCCCTTCTCTGGACATGCTCCAGCACCTCCATGTCTTTCCTGTAGTGAGGGGCCCAAAACTGAACCCAGCACTCGAGGTGCGGCCTCACCAGTGCCCAGTACAGGGGAACAATCACCTTCCTGCTCCTGCTGGCCACAGAATTTCTGATACAGGCCAGGATGCCGTTGGCCTTCTTGCCCACCTGGGCACACTGCTGGCTCATAGTCAGCCGACTGTTGACCAGCACCCCCAGGTCTTTCTCTGTCGGGCAGCTTTCCAGACACTCTTCCCCAGGCCTGTAGCGGTGCATGGGGTTGCTGTGACACAAGTGTAGGACCCAGCACTTGGCCTTGTTGAACCTCATACAACTGGCCTTGGCCCATCGATCCAGCCTGTCCAGATCCCTCTGTAGAGCCTTCCTACCCTCAAGCAGATCAATGCTTCCACCCACCTTGGTGTCATCTGCAAACTTGCTGAGGGTGCACTCAATCCCCTCATCCAGATCATTGATAAAGGTATTAAACGTAACTGACCCCAACAACACCACTTGTGACCAGCCGCCAGCTGGATTTAACTCCATTCACCACAACCCTCTGGGCTCATCCAGCCAGCCAGTTTTCTACCCAGTGAAGAATATACCCATCCAAGCCATGAGCAGGCAGTTTCTCCAGGAGAATGCTGTGGGGAATGATATCAAAGGCTTTTGTCTAGGAAGACATCCACAGCCTTTCCCTCATCCACTAGGCGGGTCACCTTGTCACAGAAGGAGATCAGGTCAGTCCAGCAGGACCTGCCTTTCACAAACCCCTGCTGACCGGGCCTGCTCTCGTGGTTGTCCTGTACGTGCCATGTGATGGCACTGAGGATGATCTGCTCCATAACATTCCCCAGCACCAAGGTCAGGCTGACAGTCCTGTAGTTCCCCAGATCCTCCTTCCGACCCTTCTTGTAGGTGGGGTGTCACATTTGCTAACTCCCAGTCAACTGGGACCTCCCTGGTTAGCCAGGACTGCTGGTAAATGACTGAAAGTGGCTTGGTGAGCACTTCCACCAGCTCCCTCAGCACCCTTGGGTGGATCCCATCCGGCCCCATAGACTTGTGTATGTCTCAGTGGTGTAGCAGATCACTAACCATTTCCCCTTGGATTATGGGGGCTTCATTCAACTCCCCATCCCTGTCTTCCAGCTCAGGGGCTGGGTACCCAGAGAACAACTGGGTTTAGGATTGAGATACAAGCTGGAACTTTCAAGCCATGCCAGGTGAGCTGTTGTGCAGCAGTTTTCCTGCTTCAGGTAAAGTGTTTCAAAAGCATATGGTGACTCATTCTTAAAAAAACAAAACAAAAAAACCTTCTCTCATTCAGACTAATGCCAGACATAACTTTTATTGTGTCCTTGGTTACAGACCAGCTGTTTTGTTTTGCTCTGCTTATTATCACATGAATAAGCCCTGAATAAGCATTCCAAAATTGCAATGGTGAAGTAATATGGTACTCGCTGGCTTGGGGAAGGGCTGAGAGAGACCCAAGGGGAGTGGGGATGAAGTTTTATGTTTATGTGACTTGCTAAGGCCAACTGCCGTGAATATTCACCCTAAATTTGTTATAATTTGGGGGAAGCAGTTCCTTCAAATTGTACAGATGTTTGGCTGTAACTCTACCAGTCATTGAGAAAATATATTAAAAATAGAAATAATGTAACTTGTTGCAGTCACGAGGGTTTCAGAGCATAAGTGAGACCAGATCTATATCTCCCTGTAAAACATTGAAGGTAGTTGTTATGTGGACTCTGTAGCTGTTGGATAGCTGTCCTGTTTTAAAGATAATACCAGGTGAGGTTTTCATTGATAAAAAAGGGAAGCAAATAAGCTACAGAAAATAAAACAACCTCAGACAAAGCGAGTAAGCTGTGGAGAAGAAACATACACCAAGTACTACTATCTGTGGTTAAAACTTTCTAAATTTTGCCTTAATAATCTGGAGGATAGCAAGTACAGTAATGAAGTTTGGAAATGGCATGCAAATTTTATGTATCAAAACATAATGGAAGATTGTAGCCTCATACCATAAAGGGTTCTAATTACTTTGGTGAGATGGTAATATTTGCTGGGGACAAAGAAGAGGCAATGAAATGTAATCAGACAGAACATCTACTGAAATCACTCTGAAATGGAGGGAATAAGGTCTGATACAGATAAAATACAAACAGCATAGGTGTGTTTTCTTCTATTAACTTTGTAGAAGTTGTAGCTGCCTACTAAAGCAAATGAAGAAGAAGAAAATGCAATGAAAAAAAGATATTTTTAATCGTCTTAAACATAGTTTCTGAGTCAGGTGAGGAGGATGGAGATGGCCACTAGTGTTGAGAGATGCAGATAAAAAGCTTTTCACCTACTTCAGTGGGAGCAGAGGAGAAGCTAGTTCAGTCTTTGACAGTGGGGCAAGAAAGAGCCCATAGAGAACTGGGCAGTGAAATCAGTGTTTGGCCAAAGGAGGTGACTGAGGATGTGTGAAAGTCCCACGAGCTCTGCCTTCTCAGCCAAGCCCAGCATCCCCAGGTCTGTTGTGCCTGTGCATAGGCCACCAGTGGCGGGT
>JANZLP010000024.1:22130105-22141369 GCA_026930925.1 Chelictinia riocourii
TCCACTCGATCTAGAAAAGGTCAATCAATTTGAGCACTATGACGTAATGCAAACTGCACAGACTTCAAGAAATTAAAATAAACTTAAGAGTTGAAAAAACAAAAGGATGCTTAAAAAGAAGTGTTTTGCCAAATGCTACAGGAAAAATAAAAGGATACCTACAATATTAACAAGGTTCTGCATTCTAAGTCCATGAAATTGTACAGTCATATCAAAATACCCTTTAAAGGGACCAGCATGCCATTTGCCATCTCAGATGACAAGATAATTAAGAACTCCAGAACTGTGAAATAACTATTTAGGACAAATTTGATCATTGGATCCAAGCATAAAGTGACTGAAAATCTTTGACCCCAGAAGTTAGAAGAAAAGAAACAGTATATGGTGTAGAAGTTTTAGAAAATCCATTAAAATATGAAGTGGCTTATGAAGTTTAAGATCAACCTGATCCTTGGTCCTCAGAGTCATAAATCTGGCAATACACCTAAAGGATTTATTTCAGAATAACTGAATTCTGTGAAATCTATTTTAGGGGAGTTGTTTCCTCGTAAGGATAGATATTCTCATCTCACACAACACAAAGGTCAACTTGGAGATGTGTTTTCCAGGAACTGAAAATCTCTGTTCAATTACACATGTGCTTAAAACGGGGAGAAGCATGAAGAATAAAAGCAGCAGGCAGAATCCCATCAATTCTGTTTGGACCGAAGCAGACATGGTGAAAATGATGCAAAATGGAGATAGAAACTAACCAACCAAACAGGAAAACCCTGAGAACTACTTCAGATTTTTAGTAAAACATGCATTTCAGGGAAAAGAGATTTTTTTCTTTTTTAACATATTATTATACAAATTGTTATTCATTTAGCCACTGCCAGAAATTCTCTGACTAGTATCTACTGCAGTCTACTATTAACAACTATTTCCGTTGCTTCACAGAGTGAATTTTTCATAACTTCTTTTACCTTCAAGGAACGGGAAAGAAGAGCTCTGTGGGGAAAAAGCTGCAGAAGAACTTGGTATTTGCAGCAATATTTATAAACCAAGCTACATAACTATTTCTTATGTTATTTGCCACCTTTTACTTTTCCCAACAAAAGGAAGTCTCTTCAACTCCTGACAGACCCATTCAAAAGTTTTTCACTATAAGCACAAGACAAATTCTGGTCAATTGTAACCACTGGAAGTTGCTTGGAAATTGTTTTAAGCTACACTCTCAGGCTTATCTTTGGTAATGACCTGGAGAGCTGCGATAGAGGGGCATGAACACATGCACACACAAAGAAATGTAGTAGTATGCCCACGTGCTTCTGGGCCAAAAGGCACTTTCAGTCTTGCATAAATCCATCTGAATTTAAAATTTCACTAAGATTTACTGAACAGGTTAAGTTCAGATTATCAGCCGTACTCTCAGTACAAAATCTCATACTGGTGTACACATGCATTTTACATACTTCACGAATCTGGAAGGACAGTTTTCTCCTTTCAAGATTGAGAGGCTGCATCCATACAAGGTGGGAATTAGACAAGAGGAAGCTGGGCTTGTCCTGCTATGTTAAAGTACAGAAATAGCCCTAGTATCTTTCAGTAATGCATTAAGTGGCATGATTAATGTCAGTCACATGTAATGCTCTTTCCAGGTCTCTTCCCTTGATGGAGTACTCTGTGCGTAGCCTAGTGCTTTGATTTGGGCACTGGTTTATATCTTAGTGTCATCACGATAAAAGATCAAAATTTGGGAACTGAACACAGATGGAGTCTGTGATAACCTTTAGTTCTTTCAGATGTATGTTTCAAACCTGATGGTCACTGATAATTAAGTGGCATTGATTTCATAATCAGTTCATGAGCAATGGTAGAGACCGCTAGCACTATACAAGGGAAGTGTCTCTGAGGAGGCCAAGATATTATCACCCACTGACTGAGTAATGTTGCTTCCTAAAGCTGAGGTCTTCTTGAAACCAGCCTGTCTAAGTAGTATCCACTTAGGCACAAGCGAGTTAAGGCAATATGAAATAGCCCAGAGTTTGCATCAGAAGAGAAAGCTTAAATGCTGTAATCCTAATTCTGTAGGTGAAGATGCAAGATTTGTACATGGACATGTAATTTTTCCAGTACTTTTTTCAAAGTCTGTTTGCCTTCTATGGCACCTAAGAGAGACTATTGCACAATGGGATTGGTTAATATATTTTTATCCTTAAAAATTACCTTTTTATAATCTGAAGGAATCTGCTGTTGATGGATCTGAGAAGGAGATCCATCTCTCTTCAGAAATGGAGAAACTCCAAGGAGAAAGAGAGTCCCTGTCTCCCTTCTTGGGAAAGAAGTCAAATTTCATTTCTCCAAACGCCAATTTTTTTGCCTCTTAAAACAGTGCTGTGTTGTCAGAGTATTCCCCAAATGTTTGTTTTCCTTAGATTTAGCTAGCATGTCTGTCTGTCCTACAAGAAGTTGTTTCCATTTCTTTAAATTGCAATTACTGCTTTGCTTCCCTTAAGGGAGGCCAGCAAAGGAACTAATAAAATTCATTCAGCATTAGTAAGATGTGCTGAATGCTTATGTTAATCCATCTGAGAGACATTGAGCACACAGTGAAAATACACATTGCAATGGTCTTCTATTGTACAATCAATTCCCTCCTATAGAGAGCACTGTAATTCTCTGTTTTCCTGTTGTAATTCAAGGATGTAGTAATATTAAGAAAGGCAACAAAGATGGTTAGTGATCCAGTGGAATTACAAGAAGAGATTGTCTAGGAGAGAATTATACTTGGTTTGGAAAGATGACAACTTAGAAGAGATTTAGTGAAAATTACATACTCTAGTGATCTGGCAGAGGGCTTTGAACAGCACAAAAAAACCCGATAGAGAAGCAAATCAATCTGAAGCCTTGTACTGAAGACAGCATATAACACCAAAGAATGAGACACACACACACACCAAACAGGTAAAACAGTTCAATTTCCTGAAACTGAAGTTTCAGAGTAGAGGGTGGGGAACCAGTGCCCAAGAAGACACATCTTAGAAGCTGAAAATAATGACAATAATTTGGAGTAAAGTTCCATATTGGGAAGTTTCTATGACTGAAGTAAGAGGAACACAGTGTGGTTTAGGAAACACAGGGTACTTCTGTTTTCTGAGCTATTTTCATTGAATTACCCTGTAACAACAAGTAAAAATGTAAAGGAGAGATTATTCCATTTTTACTATGAACGGCACATACTCTTTGTACTCCCACTGAATTAGTAACCCTGCACATAAGCTATTGCTTCAGAGGAAACAATGCAATGCAGGACCTTCAACAACACCACATAGTTGGCACAAAAGGCTTTGCACGAACGATCCCATGGGTGAAGAGGACGTCTTTCTCTACCACTAAAATAATCAAGTACCCAACAAGTATGAGACCTATATCGGCAGTATCCATTCAATAAACACTTAATTTCTCAGAGTTCAGACCGACCGAACAATTTCAACAGAGGCAGCAAGCCAACACGAGCCAGGTAAGAGCCTGGGGAAATAAGTACATGGCAGAGAGTATGCGGCATCACTTTCTGATGCCTCATTCTGTGGTGTAGAACTCCAGCATACATAGAATAATATAACTGAAAAGGAAAATAAACAAGACTGCTGAAGAATCTGGAAAAACAGAAGGATATTAAGCAGGGCTACTCCAAGTGCAGTCAAAACCAGGGGCATCTAATTTACAGTGTTCTTCAGCCTGCAGACATCTTAGGAAAATGTCTGACCCACTGAAATCAGTAACAAATAAGCATTGTCTTTCAGTGGATCCAGGAGTTAACTCTTGTTATTTAAAAATAGATTTGAATGCAGTTGTGCTGATGAAGCACTCTCAGAATCCTCCTTCAGGGAGATAATTTCTTGTTTGTTTATGAATAGCTATGTTAATTTAATATCAAAACAAGGAAGTGGAAACAAATGCATAAATCCGAAAATTGACACACATATATATAAACAAAACATATAAACAAATAATTTGTTTTTACTTTACTCTTCAAAACAAATAAACACTTCTCCCATCTTAAATCCCTCAAAACTCTGCCAATTAATTTTGAAGATGGAAGAGAGACACAGCAATTTAAGTGACATGCAAGGCCACACAGTATGGCAAGAATTTGAACATGCATGTTCCCTACCTTGTACCTATGTTACTAGGCTACTAGAAGATACTGTGGTTTTATTGCATGAAGAGGAACAAATGTTTGAATTCATGTTCTAGTAGGGTCCTGTGACTGTAAGTTTCAAGGAAGAAACAACTTTTTTTTTATGTGTTCTTTTTCCGAATTACTCCAGTTAATTCTCCTGATAAGAATAGCATGGCCTTTACTCAAATGCTAACTCCCCTATTTTTCCACTTCTCGTCTGATTCACCTTTAAAGTTTATTTTGCAGTCCATCTAGAAACTGGAAGCAATTAAATACTCTTAAACTGGTATGGCATGTAGCACATGTATCAAGAGTAAATTCAATGACGAGATTTCTACCCAACAGAAATGAAATAAAACTGATAAAAACAAAACCTTGATTGCACAGTAACATTTGCCTAGCTATGACTCAATACTTAACAATCTAATTTTCAGGAAATGAGAGGATTTCATAGGCCTAGAGACATAAAAGTGAGGTTCTCAGATATTGTGCCACACCTGGTTTGTCTTCTCGTTCTCTTACAAATCAACCAGGTAGGGTGAAATAGATTTCAAGAAAAATCAATAGTGGTCAATATCTCTAGTGTGAGACAAACATAAAAAGTCAAAGCACACTAATATACCACAATTAGCAGGCCAGCTTGGTTTCAAGACTTCTGACCTAAGAGTCAGGGGGGTTGAAAGATTTCTCAATCCCTGTTAAGAAAACTTTGTGATTTTCAATGTGCAGGTGTAAAGAAGACAACACTAAAAATAGAAGTAATCAAGAAAGTCCCAGCTGCTCACTTTCACAGCAAACTAGACGTATGCAAAAGAAAAACACGAGACTCCCTTCTAAAAAAAAAAAAGAGTTGATTAAAATTTTAGAGTAATTTATTTTTAAATACACATTTTGCTTGACAACTTGCAGAACAAATTGTCACAGGGCCAGGAATAATCTAAGGCATAATAAAAGAGCACAGAAGACAAAAAGCAAAGGGTTTCAGAGTCCCCCACCTCATCAGGAGAGAGGAATACCAAAAAAGAAGAGGTGTTTGCTTGCTTAGAATAAATCCAACAGCAAGGTTACCCCAGAGGGCTGAGCTGATTGGGGCCGCCTGCCACCACAAGAGGGGTTGATGCTCCTCTTCTTCATTGTTCTCCCTGTGGCCACCTCTGCTGTGCTCACCAAGTTGCCCAGGGGACCTATCCCCGAGACCAGTCCCGCTAACCCAGCAGAAAAACATCTGCCTTTACTTTTGCTAGGTGGCAAACCATGCCAGAGCCAGCACAAATGGGGTCGGGGAAGCATAGTGCTCCTTGTCGTGTATCCGCTGGCTGCACAGCAGGCCATTAGGCTGCAATTTCAACCCAATGGTCTCAACAGGAGACAAAGTGATTTGCATTACCTGACCAACAGCACAAGGTAGGGTATTTAGGCAGTTGTAAAACAGAGGGACTTCTCAGTCAGTTCCTGACTGTGGAAAGCTACAGATGACAGTGCTCAGCAGGCCAAAGGACATCAGTGCAACATCACAATACATAACCACCTAGGGCAAGATCTCCCTAAAGAAAGCAGGAAATCCTCTGAAGAGGCAGCTACGGTACGAAACAAGCAATCATCAAAACAGCAGTGCAGCTGCACCAGCTTTCTGGGTGGGATGTCCTCTTGGCCAGGTAGTAGTGGCAGAACTTCTTGGTTGGAGAGCACATTTCAAATCTCTACATTCAACAAACAAAATTCTACATTCAACAAACCACTGACACCAAAGTGAAACGTTTCCCCAAGACCAGTGGTTCAGAAATACAACAGCACACGTGCAAAGAAAAATATTCTGTTGCAGAACAGCCGACTACCCAAACATCCACATTTCTCTGTTAAAGCCAGAATACATATATAGCTGTATAAAGAGCTATCAAAATTATGATGAGGTGCAAAGACAAGTCCCTCAGACTCAAAAGGCTAATGATGTACTTTCTCAAGTTTTCATTTCTTCATCAGAGAAATTTTAACTTGCACAAGAATATGTTTATATTGAATTCCAAAAGCTGACATTTAAAATAAATAAATTCTAAAAGCTATCCTAGACACTCAGCATACACATACACATGTTACCAGTTAATTAATTTTGCAGAATTATGACTCCAATGAACAGCTCTTCAACTGTGAAGAAAGATCAAATCAGATAATAGCTCCAGGAGTGACCCTTTGAACTAGGGATTTCCTCACTCTCTACTCATACCCCAAATTTTCCATTCATATAAATGAGTATCTACAGCATTTTATGAAAGTGAAAGTGTTACAGGCAAATGACATGTTGCAATAAAAGAGATATTAGAAACAAGGTCTGTAAAAAAATCTACTTACTTTATTGAAAAGATAAATAACAGCTGCAGGAGCTCCAGGAAAGGAAGAGGGCAAGGGAGGAGAACAGGAAGAGTGGACAGTCATCTCCATAGTAACTACTACTATGAAACTCAGGGGAGAACTTGTCTGAAAGCTGAAGAAGGATGCTACCAGTGGAAATAGACTGTAATACAACCGGGGGGATACGGGGGGAGACACAGGCAACTTGCAAATAATTTGCCACATGGTCAATGATCCCTTAAGCTTTAGTTTATTTAATCAGAGCCAAGAACAAATATCAAGAGAGAAAAGCAAAGCAGGAAAGCATAAAATCAAAACATAATGATGACACGGCCATTACTGTACAAATTATTTAACAATAAACATACCATTAAAATAGTAAAAATACAAAAGTTCAGGTTAAGAAGAAAAAAAAAAAATCAGCTTCCCTCAGGAAATCCTGTGCTACTAGATGCAGCTGTGGAAGAAAATAAAGGAAAAGCACTATACCAGCTTAAGCTAAGTCATATATGTAAAATGTTTGTGGTTTTTCTATCAACACAAGAGACCTGAGAAGATTCCAGAGAAAATATTTACAGTAAAAAAAGATGTATGCTTTTCAGATTCAGTTCAGAGCTAGAAAACTCTTACACTCCCAAGCTTCAATGCTGGTGACGAGGACTGCTCTATTTCTGACCTGTGCTGACACCACCCCACATCTCTCGCATCCATCTGGGAGTCTTGAGACCCACTCCCTGCTTGGGATAACATCTGCTTTGATCTGACCTATAACAACTCTAACACCCACACTGTGGTTAGTTTTGGTGAATCAGCAGTAGCCCACGCTCACACTGCCATTTGCAAGGAACGTGTCAAGAATGCTCCTACCACTCACACATTGTCCAGATCAGCCACAGGAATACATACAGAATAAGACTTCCTATAGTTTAATGTATGCCAAACCAGCACACAGTATAAATGCAATCTTCAAATACTTACAAAAAATACAAAACACCAACCAACCAACCAAAAAAAAAAACCCCACCCCAGATATACTTAAAACTCAATGTTAGGATACACTTCCACTTTAAAATATTGGAATGGTGCTCTGCTTGTTTTTTGGTTTTTTTAATATCATTACCTTTGCAGAGCACATAGGATAAAATTATTCCAACCCAGGCTAGCTTTTAACTCAGCACACATACAAAACACTCAGGTCAGAATTACAGCAGAATGATGTTTTATGCAAACAGCCCACGGTAAATCTCTAAATGTCCATATAAAAGAAACTAGATGCCTTCATCACCAGTTTGCTTAAACATTAGTTAAAACGCAAACTAGGTCTTACAGCGCTTAGCAGCAAGATCTTCGGAGATGTTATTTGGAGACTGGAGAAGCTATAGTAATGCAGCCTACTAAATCATGTCCAGCCTACTACAACAAAATGAAAAATTCCTTCTGGAAAATTAGCCTTATATCCCAAATGCTAGACTGAATTAAAAGATTAGGAGCCCACTATTACTAAAAAGTAGAAAATATCAAGAATCTTCAAGACTGTACTTCTCTTCCCATATCCTTTGTTTCCTAATCCTTCAAAAGACCACTAAAAAGTGGCCTTACTTCATAAAATCATTACTCAGTTTAGTCTCAGCAAACTACTTACTGCCAAACATTACAGCATTTTACATCTTTAGTTCAGGAGCAGGTTTCTGCTTTTCCATTCTTGGCCTTTTATTCTTGCTACAATTATTTTTATCTGTTGACATCTTTTTAAGCTCAAGTTTTTAAATTTATGCAAGAAAATGAATCTTTTTCATTTAATTCTGAAATCTTACCCATACTTGATGGTGTTGAATGTTTTCTCAGTAAGTAATCTTCTTTTCCAAAGGAATAAGACAACTGCAAATGCTAGGGAGGCTAATTTCTAGGAATCAAAATTTTAAAATAGAATCCCATTCTTTAAAATAACCTAACAAGAAAAAACCACGGCATTGCCATGATCTTCAAAATATAATTATATGCCTTTTTTTTCCTTCCTGTCTTTGATTTTAAATTCATTTTAGGGGAATTATGAATGGAGGAATAAGTAGAAAGACACTCATTTGTAATACAAGTGAATGTTTGGATTAGGTTCCCGCCCCCCCTCCATTCATGCTGCAGGATCATGGAAACTGATTCATGGAGTGAGCAGACAAAGCTGTAGGAGATCTGGCGGGCCTCAATGTTTCTTTGGTGAGGACGCATCATTTTACCTAAGAAGGTAACACGACCCAAAGCAAAAACCATACATATTTCAAGTTATCCATGTTTCTGCTACTTAGGACGAGGTAGTCTGGCTTTGGAACAGCAGCAACAGCCAGAAACAGCTAAGAGCACAGCAACGAGTCCACCTCTGCTGACGTGAAAAAATCCCTGGGAATGTCCACCACATACAACATTTCTTCTGAAGTAGCATGGGGCGTTGGGAAGAAAAAACACTTACTGGCTGTCCAGATACAGTCCTGGATGGAAAATGGTTTTTATACCAACCTGTCTTTTTGAAATGCCACTTAAGTAGATTGTCCATAAATGCCTTACTCTCTGGATGGGAGAGTAAGAGAAAGATTAATTTTCAGAGAGAAACAAAGTCAAGAACGTTCTAGAAAGGATCAAATCGGACATGTGGCTCCTCTCCCCCAGATCTCAGCAGCAGTCTGGGCACTGGGCTGAGCCATCCATCAGTAGCTGAACTCTAATATCAAGCTAAGAGAAGGCCAAGCAACAGCAGCTGCACATGGAAAATTACAGAAGAAACCAGATGCTGCAGAGAGTTATGTTAACCCAAACATCAGACTAGAGTCTTATACAGACAGTGGCTTATGCGCATCAAAAAACCTCTTTCACACTAACACACAAATTTGCTTGGAAAAAGTGTCTTTCAGTACAGAATCAATTATTCTTACATCGGTTCACAGCAACGTCTCCCTGGTATTTAAGCAGTCAAGGTCTGGTGAGTCATACAAATAAAGTGAACGACAGTAGGGATGGGTTATCAAGCAGCTGAAAGAGCATTTGCCATACACAGAACCACAGAAACAACTGCACCCATCTGGTCTGGCTTTGGAAACATCCTTGGTCCCTCAGGGGATGAGCCCAAGCTCAAGTTGACAAAGACCTCCTCCTGCAACTCTGACTTCTGTAGAGAAGGTGGCAGGTAAGGACAAGAGTTTGAATCTGACATTGCTTAACACTTCTCAGCTGCTATAAATCGTACCTTCATAATTATTAAATTACTACTCGGACAAGCTGTTTACGTAGCTGTCTACCCACAAAGTTAAAGTGTTCCCAGATTCTTGTACCTTGTTATATCTTTGCCTGTCAGATAGAATAATCCATGTCAACAAGTTCTGTTTGTTCCTTATGAAAATACTGAAAGAACATTAATCACCTTATTTTTTCCTTTTCAAACCACATAGAATGATCTCCTTGACTTGCATTATGAAGCAGGTAATCTGTCTTTTTACTATTCCTGTGCAAATCCACTCCAATGGACTATTATTGCTTTGTTTATAAGTCTTGTTATTTAAATATAAATGTGCTACACTAAAAATATATTCCACTCATATCAGAATTTCCAGAGGGGGGTAAAAAAATTATTATATGTAAATCTTACCACCATTTTGGTTTTATTGTGGATTAATGGAGTTCTTCATAAGCAAACAACTAGTGCAGATTTGCATAGCCTACTGAAATTAGAAAAAATAATAGAAGCACCTGGTTGATAAGTGGGATTACATTACGTGGTAGCAGGCAACAGCTGAACACAAATACATTATATAGTGTTTCAATTAGTGAAAAGACTATTCACTAAAAAGGTCCTGGAAAAACACTTTGATATTATGAGCAGTCTTCCGCTTTCACACCTGAGTCATAATACACTGCTGTCTCCATCACCTACAATACCGAGTAGAAATCCTTCACAAACTTACATAGGTGGGAACAGGATTGACCTTGTTTTATGTCTTGCATGGAAGGTGCTAAGTCTAGTGCTAAAGAGACTGTTCATTATTAACTATAAAAACAAATTGACAAAAAAAAAAAAAGGGGGGGGGGGTATGGCAAACCAATCCCAAGTCCCCTCAATCTTTTGACAGCTCTGCTGCAATAAAGTCGTTTGCAGCTCAAGTTGAAAAGGATATATCTCTAAAAGAAACCACTTGAATTAGCTGCTTGCCTAATATGTAGAAGCTTGACTACACTAGACTGGATTTTTTTTTGTGCTGAGGGTGCAAATACAACTCTGCCAGGCTAGCAGCTGTGCAGCCACCAGCCAAGAGACCAGCACACTCGCCTCCCCCTCCTTGGCTACATGCTCCTACCTTTTCATTTGACAAACCTTGACACTCATCTTGTCCTACAGTGAGCCAGTTCAGGGAGTTAAATTGGCATGCAAAAATAAAAATTAAAACAGAAGACAAACAGGAAAACAGAGCAGGTAGCAGGGAGCCAGCATGAGGCAAAGGGCAGGAGCACATCCTACAGAATTGGCCTTGCTGTAGCACACAGCCACCTTCCGATTGTCACATGCTTGAGACCAATACCAAAAAGCTGCTGTATTAATTAAAGGCCTCAGAAGACTTCTAATAAGCAATTTCTGGCCAATATAGCTGTGGCAGCTTACAACACTACTGCTCCCCAGGGGGTTGTCCCTTTCTCCTGTGGACAGCAACCTTCCCTGCAGCAGAACTGGACAGTGTCTTCTCCCAGGAGCTGTGCACACCCTTGGGTCCAGGGC
>JANZLP010000024.1:22141469-22152743 GCA_026930925.1 Chelictinia riocourii
GGGGGGGGGGGGGGGGCAACGGGACAGACACAGGGATATCCACCTGCTCTGCTGCTCCTGCAAGGGGGGGGGAAATTTCTTCAACCCTATTTTTCTTCTAAACTAAACAAACCTCTTTGTCCCCCTTAATGGAGAAAATATTCTAACATTAAGTAAAAAACCCCAAAATTTAAAGCTTAAAAACTATTAAAAAAAAGTCAACATCCCACTTCTCACGGCCTACTATTAACAGAACTTTACAATAAAAGATAAACACATTTGTGCATTTGGCAATTCCCTGTGTGCATTTCTGGGAAGGGGGCCATGCAAATGAGTAGCCACCTGATTAGTAACAGGAAGCAAGCAATAGCCTACTATCACTGAAGATTAACATACTGTCACATCAAGTCTGCTTTGCACATGTCCCTTCTTGGGTAAGGTGAGCAACTGTTGCTAGAAAATATACAGCTCTCTCTGAATACTGTTATTAATTGCCAGTGGTTGTAGTCTTAAGAGTTGCCCATAAAAATGTACAAGCATCCAGCACAGTGACCAAACACCTTTGGCCTGTTGCCTATTGACCTCCTCAAGTGAGAATCATAGCTGGAAATTGGAGATCTGTAACAAGAACGTGCAGCTACATTGAAGTTACACTTCTCCTTCAGCAATTACCTTTTCTGTGAGTTTTGAAAATGCACGATCTTTACTCAGTAAAGACCATCCAGACTGATAGTTTATCAAGCCTGTATGCCAATGTTTTTGTTCATCTCTCCCAAAAGCACTGAGCAAACTAGCAGCTCTCATTTACATGGTTATTAGACAGCAACCCATTACACAACAGATTCAGCGGAATGCTTAGCTTTTGCCAATTGTCAGAATATCACTGACACCTCTTTACTGGCTGCAAGTAGTATTTACTACCCCGGGTTAACCCCCTGCTTACCCCCAGACCTAGTCACTAGTAATACACACAGCTCAGATCAAGGCAAGTATTTTCCATTCTTTGAACATAAACTCAAACAAAACCAAAAATTTTGAAATCCTGAGCTTGCCACTACTGCCACTGCCAATCGCTCCCAATCCCCATTTATTCTGTAAGTAGGGCTTGCAACTTTTGGACTGATCTGGAGGCTTTGCAGAGGCAAAGCTGTACACGTACCTCTTTTCCTCCTTACCACCACCAGGCTATCACAGCTGAAACCTGCTGCGTCACAAAAGGCAGGCTGCATACTTTTAGTACTGTACCATGATTTCTGTTGCAATCTAAAACACTACACTTAAAAAGAAATGGAGTTGGGACTTTACCCACTGGCTGCAAACCTGGCTTCCTCCAGTCCCCAGAGAGCAAAGGTGTTAATTACTGACAAAGTACCCACAGACTAGTGGAGCCATTTGAAGCCTAACAGCGCCAGGCCACCGCATTCAAAAGCTTAGTCCATCAAACAAAGTATCTAAGTGAGTTTCTGAACAAAAATTGCAGCATTATATTAAATCAGCATACTTTCACCAGAACCACAATCTCTTTCCTCCCATCATGATGCTCTCTTTATGGCATGTGTGGCTCTTCAATCAAGCTATGTTACTAGGAAGGGGTTGAAACTGGAAAAAAAAAAAAAAATACATGTGATAAACTTGAAACAGTGCTTGGCTGGGGGTTCTACTGTTCTGTTACACAGCTTGGCATGTATGTGTGAAATAAGGAATACTCAGCAGTAATCTCTTCACCAGTCAACAGGCAGGCTGGTCAGAATTTACCTCCCCCACAGACACTTGTCAGCATTTGCCTATCTACAATCAAGTCCTCTGACCAGTAACTCACTGGGAGTATCCACTGCATAGTTTTGACCCAAGGAGAATCTACGCTGGAGACGGCTGGCATAGTGAGACCACAAGGCAATGCTAACTGCTAGCAAATTTACCCTCCACTCAGCTTGCTACAAGAATTGGCACTTGCTATTCATCCAGGCTCTCATGCAAATTGTCTCTGAAACAGGAAGAGTTTGGATCAACTATAAATGCAAATTAAAAACACACACATGCTGTACACAGGCATGAATCTATCTCCCTATTCCATTTATATAATGTGACCTGCTCTAGCAGGGGGAGAAATGCTGCCAGATCAGTTCACTGAACTCACCACCCTGGGGCCAGAAGCCTGCCAGACATGACAGCTGGGAAGAGGAGGCAAGAAGAAACCAGGAAGAGGCTGTTTGCCTCCACACTACCAGCCTGCCATTACACTGAAGAACCGCAAGGTCAAACCAGAGCCTTAAACTACTAAATAAACCGTAGCCCCTTACAACAGCCTCCCTTATTTAGTATGCTTACTTGCTTAGCATTTTTTTTGTTTACATCACTGGTGTGAAATACAGGTGACCTATTCCTCTAGAAGATGACAGGTTGAAGTTTCCAAAAGAAACATTCCTGTCATACACCACCCCACGCCCCAAAACCCCACAAGCCATAAAAAACTAAATAGTAACTTACATATAATGCATGGTTCAAACACCACAGGAAACCTGGTACTCAAAACTCACTGTATTATATAGAGCAAGTTCAAACACATATGCTTCATTAAGTGCACCAATCCCTAAAATCATTTCACCGCATATACCACCAGCTATATACCACAGTATTTCAAGACGACAAATGCTTGTTTTGTAGCGGGGAAAAAAACTGCATGAAATACATGCTAAAGCTACAGTGTTTAAACACGTATTTTAGTACAAGACTGCCATTAGTTGTACACACAGCTGAACAAACAATTGAAAAGTTTGATTTTGAGGAAGCCCGGGGAGAAGACAGGGAGAGCACAATTTCTCAAAACTTGATGAGCTGAGGCAGTGAACCCACAGATCCCATTTCAGTCCCACCCCCCATCCTCATCCTCCTGCATATCCTTTGTCTACGCAATATTCCTGGCATAACTCTTTGTGGGATCCTAAGTTGACCTGGATTGAGGAAACATTACCTATTCAGCTAAACAAACCAAAAAACCTGAAAGGAAACAAGACGACGACATCAAAACACTCAACATGCTGCAGTACAGCCTAAGAGAAGGAGCCCAGAAGAGGTCTGTCTGCAAAGAGGAAGCTGGGGGAGGAAAAAAGTAGATAAAAATCTGTGTTGGGTGTAAATGGAAACAAAACAGGAACATTCTCCTTCACAGCAACTGCAGCAACAAATGTAATATTATTTCAACAGTTCACAATGTGTGAAGAAGAACTGAAATGATGCCTTGCCTTCCACAAAAGCCAGAAGAGTATTTTTCATCTTGGCTTCTGTTTTGGGGGTTTATTTTGTTTTGTTTTTAACCCAAAAAGGACCAAAGGCACCGAGTTCCCTTTCTTAGGCCTGAACCACTCATCTGCTTCTCAAGTGTCCAAATTCCCACAGCCAAAAAGCTAGCAAGTATTCCTCAAAAAATATTTCACCTGCAATACTCAAATGCAGTTTCTTGGAAGCTGTGATGTAGCAATCCCACTCATTTCTGAGGCTGGACTGTTCAGGCAGCATTAAGGGCAAGCCCTCCTGCCCCTCGCCAGCCCTGAGAGGAAGGGGATGCCCCCTCAGTCACATTGGTGGCTGCTCCTGCAGCCACGCTGTGAGCAAGAGATAAAAACTCATGCAGGTTAAAAATAAAGAACCCTGGCAAAAAGCCTCAATCCCTCTTCCTCTTGCTATTATTTTTAATCCTAACCAGCTCCTTGAACTTACTCATGGTGTGACCCTGCAAGGGTTTTTGTCAGCACAGCTGAGGAATGAGGGGACAAATCAAGTGCAGAGGGCAGCAAAAATTCCTTAAGATAATGTGCAAGCAACAGTGGCAATGCCATTAAACAATGACCACTGTCTCCCAGGATCACACCTACAGTGAATGTCACCTAAATTTCTAAGCAGAAATCATTTCCAAGCCTCTGCTGTATCTCATAAAGCCAAAATTAAACACACAAATACTTTTCCCCTGACCAGTAACAGGATGCGATAAACCTTACAAGATTTCTACCAGTCTGGAAGGTAACACAAATTTTATTCTGATATACCGGAGGGGCTAACTGGGCATATTAAATAGACTTTGAGTTTGTTGCTCAGCGGGTAGAAAAGGTTGTGGGGACTGGGGGTAGGGGACATGGGAACAGGAACAGAGGGGTGTCCAGGAAAGCACCACTCTTCTCATCCCATCAGGCTTCTCAGGGGAATCATAAGGTGGCACAGAAAACAGGAACACTTCTTTTGTTTGGAAGAGAACTTCTTTTATGGTTCATTTTGGCTTGGGACTAGGATGCAAGGAGTGTGGAAGAAAACGTTGAGAAAGCATTTTCCATTTCTCTCTTTTAAATGGCATTTTTCAGACAGCCTGTTTTGGTCCTTACTTCATGCAGAGGACAACTCCCAGCCTCCTGCATTCTCTGCATATTTTCTAGAATAGATTGGCTTGAGTCCCATGATTTTAACCCATATTTTGCACATTCAGGATAAGAACTCTTAAGAATGCAACAAGGACCTCATAACTGACTTTTAGGAAAGAGAAGGCAGCTTGCTACAGCAGTATCTCAAAGTAGTCCTTTGCAACTGATACTCACCACACTGCCTTACTATAGTTTCTCTTCTCAGAAGCATGTTTTTTCTCTTTTTTAAACTTGTCATGGTTTCATTCACAGAAAATTAAAACTAAGAATAGTAACACTAACTACTTAAGTGATGCTTTTCTTGAAATTACACACAGGTATTGACATGTCACTGAGAGGCCAAAGCCAGGGGAGGAGGAGGGAGGGCAGGAGCAGGGAGAGTCATGAAGCGCTTAATTGAGCAATCACCTACTGCGAAAGAACAACTGCTTTTCCATGCTTTCCAAAACAAAAAGAACCGTCCATACCAATGGATGAAGCAAAATTTACTATATCCTCACTGCCACTAGAAGGACTCCACACTGGAAAGTCTGTTTATGGTAAGGCAGCATGTGCAACCATACCCAACTGATAGCATAATCAAAATCTTCTGGCGCAAAAGGGACAAAGCAGAAAGGCTATGCTTTAATCATAATGCACAACTGACCTTTTCCTCGAGGGCCCTTCTTCAAAATCTGAAGAACTAACATCGTTGCTCGTTGAGGACACTTGCGATGCATCGTCCTTCTCATTCTCCAGCTGTTCTGATCCCGGTCCTAATCCTTTAGATTGGCCATTAGTGAGAAGTCCTGCAAACGTGACAAAGTAGTACACAATATTCAAAACCTGCATTACCAGTGCCAAATGGATTTTATAAAAATTCACGCGTGACACTAACAATAGACGTCCAAAGCAACTGTCTTGCAAAGACATGCTCATAACATTGATTTTGCACAGACGTACTCCAACAAAAACCTGCCTGATGGCGTGTTTCTGATTTCGTTAACTGTAAGGCCCCAATCCCAAATAACCACACTATGGGTGCTTGCAATAGTATTTATAATCTTGTCGCATCCCTCATTCAAAAACGGACACAGCTTAGTCAAACTCATAGCTGTTTCACAGAACTCCTGTTGACTGGCACAAAGGAGAGTTTTTTGCATTTATCTGTGGATCAATATAAAATTAAGCTGCCATTTGGTCTAATTTGTCATCCTCTTGCTCTTCATTCTGCTGCTTCCAACTACTGCAATTTATGAACCTTTAAAAAAACCCTAAATCCCAAAGGGGTGAACATCAGGTGTCTGTTTCTCAACTCCAATTCTTCTGGCGAGGTGTCACTCATCTACAGAAACTCCAGACTGCCAGCAAAAGTACACAGGGCAGGGGAAGCATCCGCCTTCCCTTTTGTGCCTTTTCTCTCCTTGAGGAATACTACAGCAAGCAGAGTCACATAGATGGAAGACAGCATTGGGCCCTGTACAAGCATAACATTTAGCAAACCCTGTGCGTTCTACTCAAACAAGTCACTATAGTATAATACAACTCTTACAAACAAGAGCAGACAGACAGTGAAACCGGAGGCCCAGGGAACAGTTTCTCCATCCCACAGTCTGTGGTGCTCCATGTCAGCAGAACTCCCTACGAGTAGTCCAAGAGCCACACAACCGGTGCTTGTCCAACACTGGGAAGTGAGTCTCAAAGGGATGTGTCACGTTCATAACAGAGCAGCCACCAATTGTCCACTTCTCATGCAGACCAAACACACAGAAAGGAACACAGTGGCTCACCTCAAGCTCCCAGGGCAGAAGAGGCACTGGGTTTCAGCTGTGAACCACAGTCCCCACTTATGAGACTAGCGAGAGGGACGAAAGGCGAGGGTTTGGGGAGGGAAGGAGAAGGAGCTGACCGCTGACCTCTAAATAAAATCACCAGTCACACCTTGGGATCAGACCGCAACAAGAGACAGAGCATGTCCAACTGCTTTCTTCACTTAGGCTGTATCTTTCCTGTTTTTCTTCACCTGTCATTAGGCACAGCAAGGCCTAGGTAAGTCACTAGGTAAGAGCGCAGGTTAATCCCTAGGGAACGTGCTTCACTCCAGCTTAGGGTCCAAAATTCATAGGCTCTTGGACACTTCTGGTGGCACATGCTTACAAGGAGACATGACCATATCACACTTCTGCCGTTCTCCAAAACCCCTCTATCTATGAAACCAAGAAATCTCAGAAAACACCCTCCTGGGAAGCAAATGGCAATGGGACAAAAAGGTGGTAGAAAAGCACTGACGTTCAGACAGGTAGGCCTCATCTGGTAGAAGAGGCAGGAGATAAGGATTGAAGCAATAGAAGAGGATCAACCCCACTACAGAGATGCTGGACCACGGAAAGGTGGGACAGAAGCTGAAGGGATGCAGCAGAACCCAGCCTAGCAAAAGGCCCAAGCAGAGAGGAATGTGGCACAGGGAGAGATGGGATGTGGGAAACCAGCAGGTCAAGAGGCCTCTGGAAAGGCTCTAATCACAGACCACAGACAAGGATAAAACCTCTACAAGATACTTGCAGCCACTGAGGAAAGAGGGAGGATTTAGCACATGGTTTTGGAAGCAGACAGAAGGGCAGTTGCCTGCCTGTGCACTTCAGGATTTCTCCCGCTCAGCCTCCAGTTTTATCGGGAAAGACAGGCAGGAGTTAAGGCTGCTAAGCTGATACTAATGACTAATTAGTATGAGTTAAACAGTTAATTAGAAATTAGCTAAGTAGCTGCAGGGGGTCGGAGGCAATGCCAGCACAGTGCCTATGGGAACCACGGGAGCTGAGCAGGGGTAATGCCAGGGCCATGGGACAGCCTCAGCCTTGTCCATGCAGGCAGGAGGAGCTCTGCCCGCAGCTCTGCAGGGCTGAAGAGTCACCATCCCTCAGCTCTTGCACCTTTTTCCTATTTCGACAAGATGCACGTGCAAGTTCCGTCACTGCACTTCTCCGCAGATCAGCGTGACCTGGTCCAAGAGCCCACAGGGTCGGTACGCCTAATCCCTGGGAATGGAAGGGAAGGGAAGCAGCGCACAGAAGCTGAGACACCTACAAACTGTATTACTGAGACATTCAATCCGAAGAGATGCATCTTCAGCCAAGAAACTGTGACTCATGATTTAATTTTTCCAGGACATAAGATTTCAAAGTGATTCATTTGGTCAGAAAAAAACAGTCCTACCATTTTTCATTCTGGGGTAATGTTCATTTCATACTGGTTTTACCAATTTCCAGTTAGCACAATAAAATCAAACTCCATGTGATACTCTTACAGCACCAAGACTTTGAAGCTCCCTTGTCTGTAACAAAAGTAACTATTGCTTTTGCAAATGAACCTAATACTCTCTTTCTTTAAGAAGCTTTTGCAGATTCAATCATCTTCAGCAGTGTAATTAAAGCAAAGCCAGCGTGTTTATTTTGTTTGCACAGAAGAAACTGATTGAAGCCATATTTATAGTCTTGGAGCAGAGTCAGAGCCCTGCTGAACTATTAGCCAAGTGTGCAGATTATTAATTGCTATAAAAGCCACTTACAATATGCATTTGATATGTGTATTGTTAAAGTGTCCACTCTGGTCAAAGTAAAATGGCTCAGCTGGATTTTCTCCTCCCCAGGGTGAGACTGGAAAGCATCTGATAGGAATTTCAGCAAACTAAATACTTCCCCTCCTTATTGAAATTCCTATGCATATCAGACAATGAGTATTAACCTCAAAAAAGAGTTTAGGATCTGGATAACAAACTTGAAAATTCTTCTTCAGCCTAATTTAAAAGCGAACTAAAAAAACAGGGGAAAAGATGATCTTTAATTTTAAAGGGATTTTTCATATTAAGGTTTGGTCTAAGTGCCCTTTCCTAGAGATGATCTAAAGTCATTCCTCATCAGAGAGGAAACTGCACCTCTATCAAGTAGATATCATTGACAGATACCAAATTAACAAACTGAAGCCTTATATTTTCAACATAAACCTAAAAGATTCAGTTCTTTGCAAAGAAAATATACAGAGAGCAGCTGCCAGAGCCGTAGCCTTAGCAACCACACCTGCTTCATACTCACGTCGGCTTTCATACATGCTCCTGGACTGGGCCCAGATTTTGAATGGATCTGGCTTTTTCTGCCCAGAACTGTCCGGTTGATCCGCAGCCGGCGCCTCCGCAGCCGTGTAGTCCGGCAGCACCTGCGTGCTGTGAACGGGGGAAGCGGTGTGCCCGCTGCGGTGGCTGGAGACGCTATGCTGAGAACTGTTTTGGCTGTCTTTCCTTTCAAGTGGTTGCTGTAAGGAAGAAAGCAAGTGGAAAGAGAGAGAACAGACGGTTATTGGTCTTTGAGTGGGTGTTTTCCATCAATTTTTCTCCCTTCTTTGATCAGGGTTTCTGCATGCACATAAATAAATATATAAATCACAGGTTTGCTGCCACCAGTTAATGCTGGGCACAGTTAAATTCCCCGATGACAGATTTTGATAGGCAGACTGACAGAAAGAGATATGCAAAACAAAGTAATTTATCATAAAAAAATATGCAGTTCTCCATCTCACACATAAAACAAATCTAAATCCCATTATAGGTTACTAGTTTCGGTGCACTTATTTTTTTCTACATTAAGGCAGAAAAACTCAACGACCTTCTACTCAGACAACATTAGGATCTAACTTGAGTCTGCAAGAAAAAGGAAAAACTAGCAAATTTCACTGCGAAAACTTAAACAGTCCCTCTGAAACAGGTGCAAGCACAGCCCTTACTATGAAAGATCACTTCTCCTTTGCAGCTCTGGCAACCCCCACATCACCAGTGGGTGGACAACAGAGTACCACTTTCATGTCTCTGTTTCCCAGAGCTTCCACAGGATTACAGCAGACCTTCACAAATGTGAAAATGTCTGTTTGCCGTTTGATTTCCTCGTTTTAATTGAGCGTATTAAAACAGGAAAAAATATGTCCGCCTAAATTCAAGGCTTATTCAAAAGCACTATGTCAAGAGTTCTGTCTGCTCAATATTTAGCTAAGCAGGGTACGTAATTCTTAACTCAAATTCACAACGGTGTGCTGAAATGAAGCACAAGTCACATTTGCATTGCCAGGATTTGTACTACTCAGTATGCAGCAAAATCCTCCCTCAACAAGAACTCCCCAAACTGTACAGCAAATGCTTTTTAATGCTCTTTTGAGATGACCTTGGGTTGGCAACAAGGTCAACTCCATTCTCCCACCTGCTCTGGCACAGGGAACTAGCACATTCCCGGGGCTGCTGTGATGCAGAGGGCGGCTGAAAAAATAGTATCCTACAGGTTGTTTTTACAACATCCACAATTTCCCGGCTAGAAGGGGTCAGCTGCTCGTACCAAGAAACCTCAGACAAAAACATGAAGCCTTCTGCTGGTAAGGGGGTACCCAAAACCACTGCAGCAGAGTCTCTGCTTTCAGGGACTTCTCCATAGAAAGCCAAGCAGGGGTTGGGAGGTAAGCCAGGAGCAAACACAGAGCTGATCAGCATGGGGGGCTGAAGCACCCACAGGTCTGGGGTCCCCCTTCTTTACTCTGAACACCAAACCGCAGGTGGCCCAATGCTCCATCGTAGCAGGGCTGAATTAATTAGAAAGGAGAAAGTCACCATACAAAAGTGCTCTCTTTTTGAGTCTTAACAATAATCTTGTCTGGTCTTATGTTGCACATGTTTTTACGTTTATGCTGAGGAAAAAACCCAGCTCCAACAGCCCAAATGACTGACCTTGCAGCCTTACAGTCAAGTTGTTGATCCAGTACCAGTATTTTTTTAAATGATATCTCGATCGACTAGAATGTGAAATTGCCTTTGTCCTTTAAAGCAATTTTGAACAAAGCATACCTGCTGTGATTACTCATCTGCAGACTTTCAAATACAAATATCTGAACCAATTTCAAACATTTTTAGCTTTTTAAGTGGTAAAAGAAGCTAATTCACATGCAGCCCTTCAGTTTTTAAATGAAGCAGTTTTAAAACATCTATGCTGTGGATAATCACTCCTTTGCAACTTGAAAATAATAAAAAGAAAAACCACTTTACAACTCTCAGTCCAGCCATCTGGATTGTTTTGTTTGTTTGGCCAAACTACTAAAATAACTACAAGCATCCTGTGAAACTTCAGGCCAATCTCACTGGAAATAGCTGGTTTACAGAAGTTGGAATACAGGGACTAAAATGTGAAGCTTTATCCAACCCTTGGGGAAATGTTGAGAACTCTTTGAAAACTTTCTGATTTAAAAAGAAACAAAGTCTGAACTTGAAAAAGTGCTCTCAGTTTATGATATGAAAGGTCGAAATATTGAAGAAACTGTTAATTCTGTTTCATATTTGGGTTGCAAACAGAAGTGTCAGCAAACCTCAAGCAAAAGCACCTCTAATTAAATCAGAGTTGCAATTGCAAATACACAGACATTTTGCAAGAAATAGGGGAAAACTTCTTCAGAGGGACAGTTGTTTTTCCAAACAATAACTCCTGCAAAAAGCCTGAAACATCTCTGTTTAGGAATTGAAGAGGGGAACAGAGAAAGGGGATCACAACCATAGCAATAATGCCTACATGTAATTAAATTAATTTAAGGCAATATTAATCGACTTTCACATCACCAGATGAGGCCGAAAAGGTTTTGGGCCAAACTTCTTCCCAGGGCTTCAGCACATCACCATCAGCAGGTGCTGCAGGGGTCTGACGGCCCTGCTCTCCGCGGTGCTCCTGCAGCAAGGACTGCCCAGACGAAGAGGTTTGAGCCTTGGTGCAAAGGTGGAGCATGTCTTCTTGGCGCTGAGGTTTCTGGTATTTCAAGCCCCAGCCTGTGACAGCCCTCAGTTCCTTCTCCTACCTGTGGCTCTGTCTGTGGGTGCTGGTGACTCCCCGGC
>JANZLP010000024.1:22302416-22313194 GCA_026930925.1 Chelictinia riocourii
AGCTCGTGGCGCTCGGCCTCGGCACAGGCCACGTCCAAATTCCGAACGTCCAGCTCTAGCTCCTCCCTGGAAGGCGCTGTTGCTTGGCAAATATGGGGGCATGCTTTGGGATGCTGCCCCCAGCCTGCCTTTACTGCTAGCCCAGCTGGGTTCACTGCTAAATGGAAACTTCTCCTTTCCCCGAGTACTGTCTCCCACCAAACTCTATATAGTCTTTCCCGCTTGTCTTTTTTTTACCTGATCTGGAGTTTCCATGAAAGTCTAGTAGATTTCTCCTTTGTTGTTGCTACTTACCCTGTTGCTGACCCAGACATCAAGCCAGGTGCATGAACAAGCGTAATTTACAGATTGCTATCACCTTGAGAGGCGCTTTGTTTGAAAGATGCCCAGCTGGTGGGTCATGGCATTACAAAATTAATGCTTATATAAAGAGCAAAAAGCTAATTGCAGCTGTCAGTTGAATTATATCTGAATTATGTCAAGGAAGAGTTGAATTATGACCGGTTTTGGCCATGGTTTAAATGCCTAGAATAGCATGGGTGTGCATGGAGAATCTATGCAAAGGAAGCAGTCCAGACCCATATCTTCCTGTGGACCTCTGAAAGCAGCTGCCTGCGTAAGTGAAGACAACAAATGTGTTTCTTGGTGGTAGAGGGGGAGTTCAGGTGAGCAGCTTCCAAACAGCAAAACATTTGAATCAGTGTTAGTAATCTACTTTTAGAGACATAAATTGCACCCTGACTTCCCATGTCACTTGAGATCTCTAGGTGTTCCTGTGCTATAAATAATAAAAGCACTTTTTTTGACAAGTGAATGAGGTTGAGAAGTTGACTGGGAGCAAGACTGATTCCTTCATCGTATAACATATGGATGATCAAGATGGGGGATGGGATGTGCTGAACTTGGAAGATTTGTGTGAGGCTGTGGTTCCACTCTTCCTTGCAGGATTTGTGAGATTTCTTTTCCTACACAGAAGCTGGCAGATAAAGCAGATAAAGTAAAGATTAAAGCACAATGACAGGCGAATTTGGGCTATCTGCAGTTAGAGCGCAAGTTTTAAGATTGTATATCCATTGGAGACTGTGAGCCCAGGTCTCTCCTGGGATAACCTGGCTACACTTGACCAGAGTTTCTTAGGATGTGTTTTGGGTTTGCAGATTTCAAATTGAATTTGCAATTGGAGAGAAGAGACTGCTCTCTGTTTTACAATCCAAATTAAACTAATGGTAAATGGATTAGGCCATTCTCTTTTCCATGTTACTCAACATCGGAAGATAGCTACAGGTCTTGTGTCCTGAGTAATCTGGTTGGACTAGATGTTCTCCAGAAGGGAATGGTAGGGAAAGGGCAAGGGGAGAAAAGGAAAGGGAAAAAAAGAAAAGATCTGTGACTTCAGGAGATTTCCAGGGACAGATTGTATCCCTGTCCTTGGGCACAGTATCAGGAACATGTTTTCTGCCATTCCCTGTATCAGATACCTTCTTGCTTTTAATGAATCTAGTAATCTTAATTTTTTTTTGTAGTAGTAGTAGTGTCCTTTTTTCTTCAGACAATATGTGATGTTCTTTATTCAGGTAACGATTCAACTTTATATGCAGTCTGGGTGATTGTGACTGAATTCAATTTTAAGTAAAAGTTAAGAGATTATTTGTATAGTTCAGCAGCAGCTTGCCTAGGCTATCTGTGTGCCATGGGCTATGGAATTTGCTTCACCAGTGACAGCATTAACAATGCAGGCTTTATTTACAAGAGGTTTATAGTGACACCACAACTGATAGAAATCTCTAGTTCCACTGGTTTTAATGGAATTATTCCAGACCTAGCTGCGGATCTGATCTCTAACACAGCACTCCCATTTTAAATTACCACTACAGTTTAGGAGAGTTTAAGTAAATTCTGGGACCTAGTGCGTACTTATCACTAGGAGAACCTATTATAATTAAGAGGCAAAAACCCACTTTGCCACAGAGTTAAATTAGGGTTTTTCACTCGCTGATCTGTATTTGTTAGCAGCAGCTAGACTGAGTGAGTCAGCCAGACCATGGAAGATGCAGAGACACTGTGTATATATTTATTGCCTTATCCCCTCATACTGTTTTTAAAGCATTTGCTGAATACTGTAGCTCTAATTCAAATGTATAGAAGCTAAGAGACAGAAAAAATTTAAGAGCATGTAGTATATTCTCCATCCCGTAAATGCACTAGTTAAAGAAATGATTGCTTTACCTATAGATAAGTAGCATTATGAGTATAACAGGAAGAAAACTTTCAGTTCAGTAAAAACTTCTAAAACACAATAACAGAGCCTGCACTATATCATATTAGAGAATACATTGCTTACCTTGCAGAAGTAGATTAAGGGTATTCATGACCATTGGTGAATTCCCTTGTGTGTAGTCATCTCTGATTATTTGCACCTGAAATTCTTCACCAGTGTAATGTTCTGTAGCTGAGGCTTACATAAAGTTCAGTTTTTATTAATTCAACCTTATAAGCAAAGTACTTGGTTCACATTCATGATTACAATTATTTATTTAAGTAGAAAGAGATATCTGAAAACATTTTGTGGATTATTCTGAATCTCAGAGGGCTCTTTTATAACAATATTTAATGAGCAATCTACTTTGGAAAATAACTGGATTTACTGTGGGTAGCTATCCTTTACCCAAGTGATGTGGTATAAATAAAGTGGAAGCCACTTTTTAAACTATTATAATAATAGGAGCACTGAAAGAAATAAAGATTTCTTTTTTTTTTGTATAGCAAGCCATAAAATGTACAATGGTGCAGCAGAATGAATGAGTGCCTGTTCAGAAGGGAAACTTTCTGTGCACCAGAAGGCTAACTGCTGAAATAATGGAGCCATTCACAAATATATTTTTTTGTGTAGCAAATAATAAAATAGTTGGGCCTTCTTCACTGACGCGTACACAACATACCAGGGAGGCAGTGGGCTTGCTAAAGTCACCAGTCAGCTTCCGCAATGACTTCTGCTGACCAGTCCATGAAAAAATAGCTATCTGCCAAGCAAACTGTGTGTTTTATTTCAAAGGCCCAGTGGACCCAACCCTTCCTGTTTGGTGCCTGGCCTGGGAAGAGAATGCTTGCTGGCCCACAAGAGTGGTTCTTTGTAACTGGTTTGCAGGGAGTGCTGTGCGAGAGGATCTGGCTTTTTTTTTTAATTGTTTGTTTTATTAAAGTTTCTTTATTAAAGCAAATACTGGTCACAATGGAAACATGTTTTTGGAAGCCTGTGTATTACCAAGGGAGCAGGGTAGAGCACTGATCAGGTTATTGCTTCCCCAGAATCAGAAGTACACATGCAGCTCTGCAGGCCCCATGGGCAGTGTCCCAGCGTCTCCTCTCCTCCCTCTTCCAGTTGAGCTCTGCCAGATCTGCTGTAGTGATGGCTCCTCATGGCTCTACAGGCAGGATGGTGAGGTGGGAGTTGCTCCGCCTGTGGCATCTCCAGAAAACAAAGGTTAGCTCTACATTACGAGCTGCAGGAGCACCCAAGCTAGCTTTGAACAAGCCAATTTGAGTACCTTTGGCAGTCTAGCTGATGTAGAGGGGTCTGGCTGTGCTCATTTATCCCACTGAAGAGTACGATTGTTTGCCCTTAGATTACTTCCCTGCTAAATTAGTGCAGAAATCCAAGTCTGGCATTAGTATCCAAGGCGGTTTAGCCAGCTTTGCAGCATACGTGTACCCAGTCAGTTATGTTCATTAATTAAAAAGCTCTCAAACTGCCAGTGTTGCTGTAAGTTAAAAATATGCTTGTCATATTGAGTTGTTATACCATTCTCCCATCAGTTGACAGAAGAACATGATGCCTGTGGCTGTCATGAAGTGTGGACAACAGCCATGGTAGCCCATTCTAGTAAGTTTGTGCCTGGTAATTTATGTAATTGTAACATAAACCATAATACGTCATCTTGCCTATCTGGGCCATGAAATGGCTGATCTTGTGAGCCAGGATGAATTTTAAAACCAAGATAATCTTGTTTAGAATTTATGGCTTTTGGAACTGGAGCATCTCATCACTATATAATTATATGTTTGTGTGTTGTAGTTTCTCTGCATGGAGTGTAACACAAATAATCTCAGCCTTTCTTAGCAAACAGTCCAGGACAAGGGAATTGTGTGGATGAGGAAACGGCGTGGGAACTCACTTACTTACCAGTGAGTGAAAGACTGCAATTCCCGCTATAACCAGTAAAACTGTCTGGCAAGTTACATGCTCAGAGCTGCAGTGGTTTGTGTTTGTTGAAACACTTCTCGGTGAGACTGGTGTTATTCAGTCTCATGGCTAGGACTGGCTTTGGACAGCTGAGTGAAACGAATGTTCCTAGGGAGAAGCATGAACTGAAGGCGTGAGGTTAAAACAAAATATCCTTTGCTGGCCTGGGGAAAGAGTAGCAGAGTGGTGATTTTTAAATTTTGCCTATGAGATCAGTGTTATGAGCCTTGAGCAATGTGTAGTTAGGCCTGTGTCTGCAGGGACGAGTGTGTATAGATCCCAGTGTTCTTGTAGCCATAGCAGGGATTTCTGGTTAGTTTGTGATTTAGCTCAGTCTTGAAGGAGACACCCTTTGAACTGTTCTTTCTTCTGTAGCTCTCTGCATTCCACCCTTGCTGGAGACCCAGACTTGGCACCTCGTTGTGATCCAGTAACCTAGCTGGATGAACTGAGATTTCTGAAGGGAAGATTTAAGATGGAATTCTCTACTTAGGAGTATTCATCAGTGTCCCGTGGCTCATTGTCCTGCATGCTGCAGGTTGCTACACTGAAGAAATGTTCTTGCAGGCCTCTTCTGCTGGCAATCCTCAAACCACAGGTGGGAGTCTCCACCAACTGCAGGGTCCACCAGCAGTCAGGGACTTTGCAGTGCCCAGGGTTCAGGTGTTTCCTCCTCAGCCATTTATGTTGCCAGGAGAGAATTCCTCACCCCTTCTGTGGCAGATGTGTTTTGGGACAGTAAGGATGTGTGAGATAAACAGGATGGGTTGCTAAGCAATTTTGTGTTGGGCGATTGTCACTAGTCAATTGACTGGGAATGGCCAGTGGCTGAAGACTGTCACCACCTGCCCTTTGCCACCCATGCATTTCTGGCTTGCCTTCTCCTATCTTGCTTCCAGTCTGCCCACTTAAAGAAAAAGCTATCTGAAGAGACCTACACGACTGGTTATTTGATGCAGATTTTGCTAAAATGCACTGACACATACATGTAGTTCTGGCTGGCGGTAGTTGAGCGTGAATAAATATAACTACCCGTGGCTGTGATGTGGTATCAAGCTACTGTAGATGCAAAGCATGCTTTTTAATAACTGTGTATGGTAAAATGGTTATAAATGCATGACTATGCAGTGTAGACAGGGTCTGATATATCACTCATTTGTACATTTGTAATTAATTGTAAGAACAAGATTGTGCTTTGCATGTGTTCTTTCTTTGCTGCCAAGCACGACAGAGAACTATAACGATCTTATACCTTGAGCTTGTAATAAAACATTGTTGGTAACCTAGCAAATAAATTTCTTAATTAAGTTTGCTACACAAAATCCCATAATGCTTTCTAGGAATTTTTTTTTTTTTTTTTTTTTTTTACTAGGACTCCTTAATGACTTTCACCTCTGAATATAACCAAAACCAAAATTTCTGATGTTTAAGAAACATTTCTGCATATTTTTTCCATCTGGATATAATGGAGCATAATTTAAGACTATGGGCAGAGGAGGGGGTAAATGATGCATGTAATGATTATTTTAACATTTACAAGAAAATAATTTATTTAAATTGGATTAAGCCTTAATATTATCACACTTTTCTACCTGATTTAACATGGGAGTTGCGGGGGGAGAAGGTGATTTCATGGTGAAGTGTTTTAAGTATTTAATATTTTCTTTTCTTTTTGATCATCCAGGCATCCTGCCCCACAGCCATGTAAATTTTCCTACATACAAATGTTCATTGCCGTGTTTTACATTCCTCTGCTGACAGTGAAGAGGTCATGCTAAATCAAACTGATGGAGAAACTGGACATCATCTTTACCCAGGATGCCCAAATTAATTCTACCAAAACAAGAGGTGGGGGAACAGCAAAGAATAATTTGCTTTTGTATATTACTATTTTTAAGTACTCCATGTTGGTATCTCTGGTATACATATGCAGAGTGAGCCAAAGAAATAAGTACCTGCTTAGGACATGAGACCTCTGGAGCTTATGGCTTTTTTCTGTCCCCAGCAGTTTTCCTACCAGCCTAATTATTTCTGCTGAGGACGGATCTCGAAGTCCAAACTTTATCATCTTCACCTAATTCTTTTCCCCACTCCGGGAGAGGAATCAAGTGTGATAAATTCTGTATCCCAGCTTTGAGTCTACTGATTGAAGTTCTTTGTTTATAATAGGTGCTGTTTTGATGAGGAAAAAAACCCCTCCTACAGCCAAAGGAGCTCCATTAGTGGCAGAACCAGCAAAGCCTGGTTTTCCATAGGTCGGTGTCTCATGGTTTCATAGTGAATAACAATTGTCTCTTTTTTCCTACAGTGGGGTCATTTGTTAGGTCTCTCCCATGTGGATTCTTTAATGTTTCATAAAGTTTAAATTCATGTTGCAGCTTTTTTTTTTTTTTTTTGTAAGTTAGGACACATTTAGAATCTCTTTCTTCTCCTAGCTATTTATTTTTTACAAAGAATGCTGGAATTTGAGACCTCTGTATCTTTACTGCATTTTGTTGAAATAGGAAAAAATTAACTGTAAATGTGTGACTACACAAACTTCAGTGTCCTCGCAAACCAAGCAAAAATGGTAGAATTTGCTAAGTATATTGCCTGGTTTGGGTCTGTATTTAAGTTCATACCTTCTGGGAGAAGTAAGTTTGGATTACTAGTTAGCCCTGTTCATCTAGTAAAGCTACTGTCATCAATGGAAGATGTTCTGGCTTTATGAAGCATCAAAGAACAATTATGTAAATTCCTGTTAAAATGACAAATTTCCCTCCAGTACCATTTCCATTAGAGTCAATTTTAAGTCGCTCATTGCCTTCAAGAGGAGCTAGATTTACTTTTACGATTGTAATCAGTACTCAGAGGTTGGGGCAGGCTTATTGTCAGTAACATACACTGCTACGTAAACCAGAAAAGATTTCTTCCCAACTCCAGTTTCAGTTCACAAAACTGGTGTGCATTATGTGTGTGTGTGTGAAATCTCATATTTGTAAATTGAGCAATTTACCTCTGTGTATTATGGTGATATAACACATGGAATTCCATAATACCTTTTTTCTGTAATAGATTCACTTTTAAAACTTAAAAGTACACTTCAGATAAACAGAAGGTTAAATTCTAAACACATTCTTAGTGTGTGTATAAGCTTCTGTTTACTTGGGAAGTATAATATCAGTAGAGTACTTCTCACTTTAAAGTTTATGAATTTTTTTTCTCCTCCTTAATTCTTTGAGGTGTCAGTACTGAGAAAGATGAATCATTTATTAGTGGGAGGCCTGACACATGATGAAATCACTATCTGACACTTCAATGACTTCCAGTGTTGTTCTGTGAACATTCAGCAAAGCGCAGATGATGTGATGTTGCAGTTCTGTGGGTAGTGTTTTCTTGGTTGTTTTTTTTTCCGCAAATGGATGAAATGCTTTATCATCATAGTGTGTGAGAACTTCCCCATTTGGTATGAATAGCCTTTGCCTATTATGAAGAGTGATTCAGAAGCTCTGATGTAGGAAAATAATAGAACACATCTGCAACTGGCAGAGAGTATCTTTATATTTCTCCTGAGAATCAGTGAAAAAGCAGAGCTCAATCTACTTTTTTGGGTGGGTGGGGGGTAGTGGTGGAAACATAACGTTCTCGACTTGAGTGTTAATACTGTTTGGAGCATTCTCCTTATAACAGAGCCTGCAAATCTCCATTATGTTACAAATGAAGTAAGTGCACCTAAGGGGCATTTCTGTGCTGGCCACTAGATTACCCCCTGAACAGGGCAGTGGTCTCAACCCAAAGACATTTATGGTATAAATTGGCACCTGACAATAAAGCGTTTGGCAATAAACAACTGGCTGTTTGACAATAAGCTGAACAGTTTTTTACTTATTTAGAAAAATAAGTAATTTTAGTTCTAGTGTCTTCTTCACTCCAGTAAGAAGTTCTGCAAGCATAGAGGTTAGACTTACTGCTTTACTGAACTTGCCCCTGACTACATCTTCCTCTCTTTTCCTTCTTCTCTTCCCAATATACATGTTTTCAATTTGCTTCCCTCCCCACACAGCAAATGTTGCAGTAGTTTCAGGCTATTAAGATATTTCCCTGCCACACACAATTTCAAATCTGAGCAATGTTACTCCCGCTCCTTTCCCAAGCCACATCACTCAACCATTCAGATGTGCTGCTGTAAGTGAAATGTCACACAGGCTGGGAACTTGTAGGTATAGACATGCCTCCCACTAAAGCCTGGCATTTAAAAGGTGGCTTCAGGGTTTTCTTCTAACTTAACTGGTTTCTCCCTTTGTTTCCTCAGAAGTTCAAGTGCTTTTCCCAGTCTTTCCTCTCTCATTCCTTGAACTTACAGGTATTTTTCTCTCTTGATTGCTTTATATAGTTGTCATCACTTTGCTGTCTGAGCATCTCCAGTTCCTAATGTGTCTATCATCAGAATACTTTACAGAATGTAGTCTTCACAGACGTATGTGGGTCCAGGAGAACTAAATACTTGTGAAAATAAGGTGGTATGGGAAGACTGTGGAAGACCCGGTAATTAAACCCACCTTTCATGTAAAGACACAAGGTATATCTTGTGGGAAGTTCTCCCTCTCTAGTGGCTAATTTGCATATCCTTGATTTTGCCCTTGAGAGTTTTGGCTCTAAATTATTCCGCAGCTACTACTGGAAAGAAGCAGGTGACCTTTAGAGGTAGTAAAACTCTCTTAATTACATGTTTGCTGTTTGATATTGTGTGTTCCTCTCCTTCTTTGTGCCAGTGTGCACACATCAGATGTGATGATGTGTGCAAACAAGTCAGCAAGTACCAAACCACTTTGCTTACTGTTTTGCTACTCAGGATCTGATGAAAAACCTGAGAAACTTCAGAAAGGGCGAGAAATTTTTTCAGTTTCCAGCCCAGATAGATGTATCCCTTCCTTTACTATCTTTCCTTGACATCTCTTTACGTTCAAATAATCTGTCACATTGGGCTTGGATCCTGGTAGTTTATTACAGCTTCCCAGAGTGCCCTGGCTGTTGTGGGATGCTTGGCAGCTTGGCTTTGCCCCTGAGAAGGAGTTTCCCCCAGCTCCACATGGAGGACTGCTCATCAATGCCTGTCCTGCCACAAGAATGGAGAAACTCCCTGTAGGCTTCACGAATCACATGAGTCCATTTCCACAAAACCCTGTGTTCAGGTGTGTCAGAGGAAAGGGCTACTGATAGCAGGGAGAGGCTGCCCACCCCTTCTATCTGATGAGGAAGCTCTTTTTAGGACCACTCCCAAACTCAACTCGAGTTAGACAGAAAAGGCTAGATCAGCACAAGCAGTTTAAATAGCAGGCGTTGGCTAGCCCAGCCTGTAGCGCGGTTCCAAGATGGTTTAAGCTGATCCAAACCAGAGCTGTTGCAGCCTGGCTTTGCATCATGTATATCCCCACCCCATCTCTTGCACCAGTGCTGGTGCTTGTTTCACTCCACAGGGAGCTGAACCGGCAGGGAAGTGTTCTGGGTTTTCGATTTAGTTCTGTCTTTTCTGAATCAGTTCAGTGTGGGACTAGACAAGCATCCTTGCTGGCATGGGAAAGGGCAGCAGCTGGGGATGGAGGGACTGCGGCAGCCCCAGTTTAGATCGGATTAGACTGTCATGGAACCACAGTCTCATCTGGAGTATACACATGAGCATCTCTGGGAGATTTGAGGGGACAATACCCCGAGGCAGGAGGAGGGGCACTGTGATAGTAATGATCTCTCCCAGTAGCACAGCTGATCCAGAGAGAATATTTGTCTGCAGTCTAAAATAAGTTACAGGAAGACTCTCCAAACACATTTAAAAGACCTAAAGGTTTGCTGTCATTGTTCTGTAAAACAAGTTAATTCAACATAAGCTTAAAAGATGTTTCTTTTGCTTCCATCCCTCCCCCTGGCAGCCTGTCCCATCCTCTTTTTGCAAGCCGTAAGATATCCTCCTGTCCTGGCCCTATTGGGTCATGGTGTGATGGGCACCCTGCCAAATGAAGCTGATCTTATAAGCCGCTACTGCCCTGGTTGTTGCTGGGACTGTTTGTATGATTTTTAATTCACTTCTGTGGTGCCCTCCTTTTTTTTTTCCTGCCCGAGCTTGAAGTGGGAGTGTGTTTAGCTGTGAACTATGCTGCTGCAAATTCATGGTCTATTAGCACCTTTTCAAAGCTCCTCTCTCTGTTCTCTGAAGAATTAGAACACAGCTATAAAAAAATCTCTCAAGGCTATTCCACAGTGTCATTGTTTTGGGCTTTGTTTTTAAAATTGTTGCTGAGATAGGTTTGTTTGTGTGCTTGCTTGCTTTCTCCATACTGTATTTAGATTTGAAAACAACAGCATCTGTAGTAAGATACTGATGAACCTAAGGTAGATGTGACAGCATAATGTGAATAGTGCATATACAGTTTGTCAAAGCAGACGAAATAACCCCACCTTGGGCGATTTTCAAAAGAAATACACTACAATGACCCCCATGGAAGAGTGGATGGAGCTGCCACCAAGTCTTACACCCTTGGGAGGGTCTGACCCTGACACCGTGTCT
>JANZLP010000024.1:22319419-22330739 GCA_026930925.1 Chelictinia riocourii
ATTATCGGGTCCCAATGCTTCCACAGACCCCCAGACAGGTGCTCAAATAAGAAATTATGTTAAGTAAATTAACACTAGTGTCGCATTGTTCATGGCTTTGTCTTGGCTGCAGGAAAGGAAAAAGTTATTGGGTTGTTTGGTTGGGTTTTTTTGGTCCCTCTTAAGCAGCAGGTTAACTTGTACAATCCATGTAGATTTACATTGCAAGAAAGGCAAGATCAGCACTAAGGCCTTTGTCCTATAGTTGGCCTGACCCTCCTATCTCATCAAAGAGTACCCTGCCTTTCCTCCACCCAGGTTGGTTAGGAGGATAGGTGTGCTTTTACACTAAAAATATTATATATCTGGGTTTTTTTGACAGTGGAAGCAGCATGTAATGTAGACAGTCTATCCTGTGTCTCTAGAAATGCATTTTATTTTAAATTCATGCATTTAGACTGGGCTCATAGTAAACTGGAAATGCGTAACTTAAGAAGGCAGGAAATCCCACAAGAGCTCACAGAGCATAGCTTCGCTGACAGTTCACTTTTTAATGGGTGAAATGAAGCCTTGACATTAATGAGCACAGGCCCCCTGACTTGAGTGGAATTTTGCATCCTTATACCAGTCAGATTTCTGGCTCAATTGTGTTGGATGGCAATTTATAGTACCTTTCATGTCCCCCTGAAAAGCTATGTGTCCTGTGTAGCCTGGGGACTGTTTCTGACAACAAGGCTGCAGAGCAGAAAATAGTGGGCTGATGACAGACAAGACCCCAAAGTTTTTGTGTGCCTTGAAACAGGAGCAGTGTGTCTTGTCCCTGTTGATTTCTGTTAACTTTGAAAGGGCCAAGAGTTTAATATAAGTAGCTGGAATGAGAACTAGCCCATAGGTAGGGCTAGTATTACTGCAAGAATGATCAGAGCAGTGCTCATTGTAGGATAAGGAATTTTCTTGGGCATCTATGAAAGAAACATAATAAAATAAGCACTGTTTATTGTTGAAGTGTTATTCTTTGTTTGCTGCTCTCTTTGGAGAAGGTGTCAAAAGGACACGCTGGTGTCAAGTGTATTTGGATGTGTGCTACCTCACATTGCTTAAAAAGTGTGCTAAAAAAAATCTCAGACTGTGTCTGGTTAGATGGAGGTGAGTGTTCATGATGCCTGGGGACTCTGACAGAAAAAAAGGAGCTAGCTTGGAGCTTCTAATTCAGTCTTGCTCTAAATAGACTGCCTCTTAGGTTAGAAAGTGGTGACCATGTAAAGGGATCTTTAGAGATGCAGCACAACATTATGAGACAAACCCCTTCTCCCCCCACCTCCAAACCCCTGAAGCATCACACTCTGTAAAAGATGCATTAGATTTATCAATAGACCTTTCTTTACTCAACTGTGCTGCAATTCCTTTTGGGAAAAATTGGATTTTCATCAAAGACACAGAAGACTATAAAATTGGAAGCAGATGTGAGGTTGGATTGGATAGCTCTATGGCTGTTTCTTTTGTGGAAGCACTTTTGAACAAACCCAGCCTTATGTGCTCCTTGCTGTCTTGCCCCATGTAACTCTCTTGCCTGCTTTTTACATTTTCCAGAGAACCAGGAGGTGCAGTGTGACTAACTGATGTAAATGTAAACTTCTTCCCTATCACGTCATCTATCTCTTGATTTTCCATCTGTTCCTGTATTCTTTGGAATATATGTTTAAACAATAACCTCAATATTTTGCATTGTTAACAAAATACAGAAAAAATACAGGCAGGGCTCTGCACGTAGAGGCTGAATTTAGTCATGGTTACTAGCACTTTTGCTGGCCTGGATGAAGTTTGTACCTGGCTGGTATACGATACCTTAATTTATTGGCATGTTTTAATTTGTTGAAAACAAGCTTAGCTCTCATTTACTTAGAGAAAGGCCTCTCTTCTGGCATATTGATGGTGTTATTAATGTAACTGACGAACTGAGAGGAGGAGTACAACTTTAAATATTATTAAATTTTTGGGGGTGCATTTTTATTCTGTGTCTTTGGTGCTACATGGCATGTGCTGCAATGAAAAGAGGAGCCAAGCAACAGGATTTACGACGTTGTTTATCTGTGGGTGATGTTTCCTCAGTTCTGATTTACAGCAGAACTGAGCCTGGGCCCAGTGAAGTACAGTTTAAAATCCACAGCTTGCCCAGAATTCATGAGGGCTTACCCAGCTTGATCTAAGACTTTATAATGCTTAGCTGTGCATTTTGTACCTGCTGTATGTGGACATCCAGTCTCTTGGGAGTTAATTTTTTCCCAGCGCAGGGCTAGTACCTTATGAAGAGAGTCCCTGGTGCTATTGCATTTGCTCCCTAGGGCAGCCTGGCAGCTGCTCCATTGCGAGCCTTTGATTAGATGCACTGATGACTTGGTGCAGAAATGCTATGCTCACGCAGGGCAGGGGCAATAGCCACGAGCCTGGAGGACCTGTCTGTGGCTCATCCTTTCACTTTAGCCTCCCATTACAGAGCTATGCATGCTTTCACTTCCTAGGTCTCCCCATACTCCCTCTATATCATCCCCCAAGTCAGCAAAGACCTGCTCAACCCTCTCCTCAGTACACCTATCCTCTATGTGCTGTGCCTACCCCTTTTGTGTCTTTTACAAGTTCTACTTCTTCCACAGGGTCAGCCTCACTTTGGCTGGCTTGTCTTCTTGATTTTCTCACTCCTGGTGCTATGCAGAGTTGATGGGACAGGAAGAAAGAAAGTGGCAGGGATTGCTAAATCTGAACATCTCTCCTGCTAAGCTTGGAGCAGCACTGAAGTTATTTTAAACAAGAGAAGTAATTAACATGCCTTTTTTAATGGTAAAATGGCGTATTGGACATATCAAAGTGTGGAATTCAGACCCTGAGATTTAACTATGGAAAATCAGGTGGGGAGAGTGAAATGGCAAGTTTTTGATTAAAAAAAAATACTTACAATGTTCCTTATGCAAAGGCAGATAAATACTTTTCTGGAATAGGCACACATGAAATGTGATTGTTTTTTGAAAAGTAATTGTGTGTAAACCAAGAGATCAGAATTCAGCCATTACAATGCAAAAAAGAAGAGATCCAATTCAGCCCGTGGATGAAGCTGAGGACTGAGGCTGATGAGGCTGAGCCCACCATTTAAAAGCGCACAGTTCATGCCAGAAGATCTTCCTGACTGTGGGGTCACTTCTTGAATTTCCACAGCTCACCATACATAAAACTGCACAGGCTGACTGTGGATTTAAGTGACGCTCCCCAAAATTTTGTAGAACAGATCAGGATCCAGATTCTGTTCTCAACCTCACCTGCAGTTTCTGTCTCATAAAACAGATAAAAATTGGGGTGTAGGTGTACTTTTCCAGAAATACAGGGTTACCATGAATCTCTTGGTCTTTTCTACACGATTAACAATGAATCACTGTTTTTTTTACAAGTCTCAATGCATTCACCATATGCCAGGTGTCGCAAGAGTATGAGAACATGTACCAATTTGAAACTGGCTCAACAGCTTCACACTGGCATCTCTACTTGGTAGTAGGAGTCTTAAGAAGGAACTACTTGAGTTTAACCTTCCTAGTATGGATAAGATACTGTCATCTTCTTGAGCATAATTATCTTTCCACCCCCGCCATCTCATCCTTTCTGTATTTCCCAGTAGGAGGATCAAAAGAAAGTTACTTAACTGCAGCATTCATCAGGTAATCCAAAGGAGACATTAATCTGGAAGACAGTATTACCAAATAATTAATTCAAGGGTTAATTCCATCCTTATTTATCTGATTTTCTTACGATTGTGAGTGTGGGTTTCTCAGCCTAAATCCTAGTACAAAGGAATCCCTGCTTGAGGAGAATGGTCCTGAAGGGGAACAAAGAGAAGAAGAAAATGTATGTCTTATTCAGGACACTTGCTAGCTATCGATAAGTTCTAAGGGTAGTTATTATTCTCGGCATTAAGATAATACTTGGTGAGTTGCTGAAAAAACAGTAAGCAGGAAACTATCCTAATTTTGTATGTACATGCATAGTTACTCAGGAAAGATTTGCACTGAGGCTTACTTCCTTATTCTGGAATGACTACATTTGTTTTCTATTTCTCATATCATCTCCATCTTTTGATTGTTCCAGGTGACCACTGATAGGCCACTAGAAAAGCAAATCTCTTTTCATCAGTACATTTTCCCATGTGTTGCTCTGACAGTACCAGTGCTATCAGTGGGTATGTACCAAATGCAAACAGACCGTATAGGGGAGAATCACCACAGAAAGAAATCAGTCTGTGAGCAGTGGGACTAATAAAATGTGGTTTCCGTTGACTTGGTGTCCTTTGTGCCTTCCCCTTCATGGTGTTGACCTTTCTCCATTTCATTGATGGTATGCCATTCTGTAAAGAGCAGCTTGCACATTGACTAGCTCAGTGCTGTGCAGGCCCAGTACTAGCTGGGCAATTGGTTGCTGCCAGCTGTAGCAGCTGAGCTCGGCCTGCCTTTCCCTCGGAGAAATCGCTAATTTGGGTTGGCCAACAGCTCAGAAAGTTTTCTGAGGGGGAGGTTGAGGGAGGGGGAGGGAGTGGGAAGAGGTAAACAGATGGAAAGAGGCACATAAGCACAATCATTTAAGCCTCATTATGTACAAAACTAAGCTGAAAATGGCTGCCGGTGATTACCATTAATTAAAGTTTATCCAGAATGCAGCAATGAGATGTCAAAGGTGCGATGGTACCAGTGATGCATTTGGGCTGTGTGGCAGTGGCGTCTCCTTCCCACCCCCATGCTTTAAATGCAATTCCAGTAACTTTCAGGATCTTTTTGTCAGCAATTGTAATTGCTGGCCAAACTGGGCTCACCATCCAAAGTCCATTTAATTCCTTGCAAGAGGTTGAAATCAATGTGTTGAATGCTACCTCTCTTTCTGTATCTTTACAAATGTGGGCATCGTATGTTTTACCTTGAAATGCTTCTTTTGTACAGATTTCCAGAGGCTGTTCACCCTATCTGGGGGATTACACGAGGTTATAATAAGAGATGACATAATAGCTGTACTCTGTTAGCCAGTTTCTGAACATTTTGCAACTGACAGTTTTATCTTTAAAAATATGCTGTCTTTTTTTATTAGAAATGATAAGGATATGTTTTATTTTATATATGTGCTATCTAGATGCTCTAGATAGGTTGGACATACACACATCTGAGTTTATGGCCATTCAAGTAGATGTATGCACTAAGTTGTGGTATGGATGAGGCATGTAGAAAGGAAACAGTGCCTCATTACCCCTGAGCACCTTAGCCCAGAATTACATTTTATTTACATTTTCTTGTGATCTATGTTGAAATCTAAGTTGTGATATACTGTGCAGTACAACGGAAGATACTGAGTAAATAAGGAGAAATTTCATCCTAAAGGAGGGCAACGTTTTAAAATTTGTGCCTAAAATTAAGCAAATAAATCATTATTTAGCACCTGCCAGTCACTTCCAGTCAGTTGGACCTGCAGATGCTGCTCCCAGAGGAAAGTTAGCCAATAGTAGTTACTGCGGTGAAAATAGCCATAAACATGCAAGTTTGAAAAAGTTTATTAACATTTTTATCCTTTAGCTGGATATTGTTTAAATCCTATATATTCATCACAGATTTGGGAGTTTTGCGAAGGTGCTTCAAGAAGTTTATTTAAAAATTTGTTTACGTTCAAAGAAGTGGATTCCAAATGGTGTGGTGGTTTCTGTGTAGAGACATGTCAAATGAACTACTGTATGTTTGCAAGTGTTAGTAAAATCCCTAGTGACCTTTAGCTCACATAATAAGGTTGCTATCCAAGTGTCTCTGCTTAAGAGAACTTAGCATTTAAATGTCCATTTAAAAATTGATTTGGTTGAATGATACTGTTCATCTTGTCTGAGGCTCAACATGTCCTAGAGGAGAGTAAAAGGAGTGTTTCCCTTCTAAGTGTTGTCAAAGGAGAAAGAATGATTGTTCCTCAGTTTTGCATATGTCAGCATAATAGAAGCTTAGTCATGCAAATCCTTATTACTTGGCAGTTCTGCAGCAGGGAAAAACAGAGTGTTACCATATTTTATCAGTGTTTGTCGTTAAAAGTATGCCCTTCATTGTGCTTTTTGAGAACAGATGTCAAGACAATCTTGAAAACATAAATAAGTGCTGAAAAATATTTTTCTGATTTAAAAAAGGGGAACCACCCCCTAGCTAGTTGAATGAGTTGGTCTTCATTTCCATAAAAAGACATGAACTGTTTATATGCTTCCTTCTACTTCCATGGGGGGTAATAATACAATTATTCAGTTAATGACAGATTTTATTTTACTATTATTTAGTGATTCTGCTAAGTGCAGTAGTATACTATGAAATGTCAAATCATCAAGGATTTCTTAGCCCTTTATGGGACTACAATATGTTGTAGTATGTTGAGTAAATGAGCTGTGATAGAGCAATGATTTACTCATGTAGTCCATAGACACACGTAAGACCCAAGCTGGAGAAAAGCTGGCTTTAGAAACATTGCAGAATAAGACAAAGGGGAATGCAGATGTCAGTCATATTTTAAGGTGCTCTTTACAATGACACAGAACCAAGTTTATTAGGGACAAGGCCTTTTCCTTTCTCCTCTTTTCCGTTACGGTATAGTGTTAACCATGAGATGTTTCTGGTAATTACTGTTGGCCATATCAGGACAGATCTAGCCGTGACTCACCAGGGTAAAACCGGCTGGGTCAAAGTCACCTATTTCTTCCAGGCTAGCTAGAAGTGGTTTGTTTGCAAATGAAGTTTTCCTTTCTGGCTTCCTTATGCAGTAATAATTCACCAACTTACTGCTTCATATGTACGAATGTTGAGAAGGGGGCTTAGATGCTCATTTTTGCTTCTGTGCTGTATTCAGGTCCTTTGCTGAGGTTGTGAACACTGATTACATGGTATAAATCACTTGATGCCTGTTTGTTTCAGATCATCAGAGGAACAAATGAGACCTCTTAACACAGCCTTGCTCTTTTGTGTAGGTATGCAGAGAGTCATGCTGCCTGCCTCACCTGGATTACCGTCAGACTTCTTGTAGGAGATATTAATTATAGGTGAAGCTATGAATGCCACCTATAATTAAGCTTGCTTGACACTTTTCATCACAAGACCCTGTTTTCAGTTGCTTATAAATTTGTCAAATGTGTATTATTCGGTCTGAAAATGTACAGACCTGGAGACTGCATCTGGCTGAATATCTAAAAGTTCAGAAAAAATGGCGGATTTCTGTTTGTGTTTTTTTTCTCCTGAGAACAAGTTTAAGAGAAATGTATTGCTTTTTCACTTGTCTTAAAAATAAGTGTGTCTGTCCATTTTGTTGAGAAGCTCCAACGGTTTGGAGGAAGAATTCAATAATTGGGAGGCAGAAGGAATGTGTCCCAATGTTGCCAGAGTCCAGGCTTTACAAATGTCCTAGCACACATGCAAGAACTCAAGAACTGTTAAAATATAGGAGGAATGTGGTGGAAAATAAATTAATTGCAGAGATGTTAGTGAAGCTACTTAATAACTACTATTTTCCAGGTTATCATTATATAATCTTTTCACCTGTGGAAATGAGGGGAAGGTCATCCCATTCACGAAATCAATCACATGGGTGATTTCTTGCTTGCAAAGCACTCGAGTAGTACAAGGATGGCATGGCAGAAAAGTCAACTGACATTCATAATCCTGTCTTCGTGGCAAGTCTTCAGTACAGGTCAGTAAATAAGATCTGGTGCCTCATGGAGAGCAGTAAGAAATAAAAAAACCCCTATTGAACATTCATCTGTGTAATAATTAGAATTTAGTCTGTCCTCTAAATGAGGAAATGGCTTCAGGAAAAAATAGTCATGTCATCCATAGTCCTGCATGCAATGTGTACACCAAGGAGCCTGAAATGCAATTGTCTGGGAAATCTTGGAAGGTTGTAAGCTTTGAGTGATTGACTTTGTATCTGTAATGTTCTTTTAATATGATATTTGACATATAATTTGCTACTTGGTATTATCATTATCTGTAGCTCAAGCAGTAGAGAAGGTAGACAAATGCATGAAAATAAAGTAATTCTACACTGAAGGACAGAACAAGCAAATTCATTTCTTAAACCCTTGGATAACTTCCTGTTTTGTCTGCAAAACAGTATTTTTCCTTGGAGAGGAAAAAGGTGTTAGACATAGCAATTTCACTTGGATAGAAACGTCATCACATAAACAGCCTGCTGTGAATGACATTTTAGGCAGCTCAGTCGATATCCTGCCAGGAGAAAAACTAGAAAAAATCCTTCAAAAACCAGTTGTAAATTCAATGCATCCCTTAATTGGAGATATACTGGGATTTACTCACAGATACATATTACTTATAAAAGAGTGAGAAAATTGCATTATTCTGAAGTCATAACTATTCATATACCAATACTAATTATCTGTTGATTAAATATTTCTATGATGCCTTTTTTTTTTTTTTTAACTTGCTAAGGAACAGTGGATCTATATTCTTAACAACAGTTCTCATATACAAACACACAAAACTTTTCACTCCGATTTCAAAGAACTCTGCAGAAGTTTCACTATTTTGTAGGTGGGTAAATAGCAGAGAAAGGTGAGGAGCTTGTCTAGAGCACCACAGCATGTTTGAAGTACCTTGTTCTGCCCATAGCCTGGTCTCTCCCAACAGCACTGCATCAGAACTGCATTTTGTGCATGTTGTATCCTTAGATGTGTCACACAGGTCTGCAGGATGCCCTTGCACAGTGAAATAACACTGGTTTTGATCGTTGTTTCTAAGACCACGAGCTTGGTGGAAGTGATTTGAAAGCTAATCAAAGCAGAAAGTTAGAGTTTAAACAGGACTGTAGTTTGCTAGCACATTTAACGCAGTTGTCAGTGTTTAATTAGGAGGCATTTAAGGCTAAATATTCAAGTGTGGCATTCAGGATTTGATCTCTGGTGCTACACAAAAAGGTGAGAAAAGCTGCCCTGACAAGAAGGTGTGAAAACTTGGAGTCTTGTGAACAGTGGAAGTTTAAAGGTACAGACAGGCATGAACAGCTTCAGCAGCTGTGCTAGTTAGCTTAACCTGTCTAAATAGTAACGCCACTCACTTCAACTTCACGTGGCTTCGGGAGTGTTTATCTAAGGAAGCTCTGCCAACAAATCTGAGGGAGCAGTAACCTCTGCAAAGAAGTGATGATCAACAGCTGGGGCTATAACCTTCCCCTGGCATGTCTGCATCCAGCAGTGAACATCTGTCCAAAGCCTAACTTCCAAAATTTACAGAACAAAGGTATAGTTTGTTTAACAAACTTGCTTGTATTAGCTAAATAATGGAACGTGCTTTGATTCTGCTGATGCCAGAACCACCCAACTTTTACTTTCCTTACTTAATTAGGATTAATTTATTCAGAAAGCTCAAGGTTTGGCTTTTCAGTTTGTTTGATTTGGTTTGTTTAAGTAAAGAAAACAGAGCTTAGGTCATGTAAGGCTCTCTTAGCTTAGGAAAAAACTTTTGTTACTCAGATTATTTTTTTTTTTCAGTAAGCTGTGTAAGGGTCAAGATGATGTATGCAAAATATTTAATGATAAAATTCTCCCAAAACATGTCAGGATTTATTTGCTATCATTTAGATATGCCAAGCAGATGGGAGTATACACTGCTCCCATTAAGTGTTTGAGGTTTAAACACATGCTCTTGGAAAATGAGCAGTGGTAGAGAAAGCTGCTTCCTACATTTCAAGTCTTACTGGGTACTGATATCCATTAATTTCTTTACTGACAAAACAGCATCATGAACTTCATGTAGACAGATTGCTTTTTTGATTTAAGAATGACCAAAACAACACCCAGAACATGCACAGTACCCTCTGAAACTTCAGTGTGTAGTGGTTCTTTATGTCACTAATTTGAACTCAAATACTATTTTTTACTTATTTTTATAAATAAATAGAAACTAAGTTTGGAAAGTTAGGGCAAATGATCCATGAAAGTAATTTCCTCCTTTTTTTTTCTTTCCCTGAGAGTTGTTCTAGCCGTATTCATGTCTGTGAAAGTACAGCACCTGCTGAAGGAGGATAAGGTCAAGTTGAGTGTTGATTCCTACACTTCTTCTGGGCATTCCTTGTTTAAATAATGCATTTGTTTGTTAACCATAGAATAAGCTAGCATTGGACAAACCTTGAGATAGCCCAAACCTTGAGTAAGAACATTTTGTTATAGAAAAGGAAACAGAGAGAAAAGCCCTTGTAAATACATCATCTACTGCCAGAATACAAATATGTAATTTGACAGTATGTTTTTGTGGACAAGAGGAATGGAAGTTATTTTAAGCTTCTCTGTCTTTTCCTCCTACCTTTGAGGTTATAGCTGTAATGAAATACCCCAAATGTAATTTATTCCTCTCTGTGCTTTTTTCAATATGAGTCTCCAAAGCAACAAACAACATCTCTTGTGGAAAAAGGGTATCTGAAAACTGCTCTGAGTACTGCAGATGGTGAAATAAGAATGAAACTAAAAGAAATACGGTAAATAGTGTCTACCGAGAAAGCTCCCATGGAATTGCTGAGTGAGGATCACTGACACTCAGGGTCACGTATTATGAAACTTAGTGAAGATGAGCTGTTGGGAGATCTCTAATTAGATAGGAGGTAGATGGAAATCAAAGCAAGAATGGATAGTGAAAGAAACCATTGGTTGAAGAACAACTCCAGTAAACTTAGTGGACATAGCTTCTTCCAGGGAGGCCTCAATCACCTGATAAAATCATGACTCAAGATTATAAAATACTTTGTGTGCTATTACACATCTAATGTTCCATGCACATCTCTGACATATCATAAATAATAACCAGATGATATTATATATACCACCTTGTCAGAGGGCAAACCTGAATTTCTTGGGTGGATAGTCTAAAGGTCAAACATACAGATTTTCTCCAAGACATCAGTTTTTCCTATCAAGAAGGAAATAATATTGTGTGGAAATAATTTTCAAATGTACTGGGAGTTCTGAGTATAGCTTCAAGACCTTGACATAAACGAAAGTTCAAGGTGTATAATGTGTCTTAAAATGAGAAACTTAGAAACATTACAGCTTTCCAAGAAAAGTGGTGTGAAAAGGGGAAGCTGGGGAGATTTAAATATCAAAATAGAGAGAGAACTGCCAGCACCAGCCAATAAGGTCTGACTATATACAGCATCCTGGAGTGTTTATCTATCTAGAGGTTTTTATTTGTCCATTTTCCATAGAGAAGACTGTATGTGTAGCTGAGAAGGCAGAGCTCGTGGTGCTCGGACCTCGGCACAGAGGCCAGCTCCAAATTCCGAACGTCGGGCTCTACCT
>JANZLP010000024.1:22473632-22485976 GCA_026930925.1 Chelictinia riocourii
GTCTACTGTAGTCTTGTACTGCTCAGCAATTCTGCATGGTGGTTAACTTGCAATATAGTAGATAGTTTTCTAGACACTAAGGGGATTATGTTAATCTAAAATAGTTTGTTGTTTCAGAACTATAGATTTTTATTTTTCTAATAGAAAAAGCCTGCTTTATTCACTGGAGGTTAACAGAGGGATTGTGATTATGTATTTTATGGCTGTATTTTATAGCCATGTTGCTGTGATGATGTGTATGAAATTTTAATGTCTAGCCAGAAAGAGAGTGGAGGAGATTTTTAGGTAAAACTTTGCTGTCAACATTGTAGAGTGAGCTGTCTCTCCTTTCCAAATAACAGATGGAATTTAGTTACTTAAGAAATAAGCTCCTTTCCTTAAGTTTTTCTTGCACAGTGATCAAACAAGCAATGGGACTAATAAACTTAGATTTCTGTTCATGGAAAAAGACTCTTGTTTCTTGTAATAGAGTTTTGTGTTCTGAGAATAACCAAAAAGTGGCACCTGAGATCATGGTAGGGCCTGACAGTATTGCTGTAGCTATATGTATGCATTACCAACCTGCCTTATGTTTTACAAATACTTATTTTCAGAGGCTGTTACCTCTGTATTGACAATTTCTATGAAGATTCCTTAAGCACTGATTTGTCCTAGGACATTCAAATTTAAGAGTGAATTTCTAGAATATATTAATAGTGAAGTGGGTGGTAATGAAGTATCTGTAAGTAGTTTGTAGTATATTATTCTGTGACTACTTGAACTGAAAATTGCATGCATCTTATAAATGTGTGTTTGAGAAGTGATTAGTCTGTCATGGAGTCATGCTGGAAATATATGAGTAGAAGAAAAATGAAGTAGATAATTTAATTTAAGAACCAGCATCCATGCCAATGCTGTCACTATTTTGCAAGTAAACCTTAATTGTGAAGATTTTACCACAGAACGTAGAAGTCATGTAGATGACTCAGGCTTTCAAAGCAGAGTATTGTAAAAGTGGATTTACTTATAATACTATTTAATATCTTTAACATTTCTGTCCTAGTTTTATTTAAATAAACTCTCCTTTGCTGGTCCTGGAAGACCTGGGTCGCTGCAGTGCCAGCAGCATAGTGTAGGTTGTCAAGAGGTATAAGAAGAAATACTGAGATGAGTTGTACGTTACATACTTTGGCTTGGGATCTTCTGGTTTGCAAACTTTCTTTTATTATGGATTAGTGATTAGGCAGTCTGCTGACTATGGTTAGGGTAGTTTGAAAAGTCGTATAAGATGTTTCATGTTATTACAGCTTTTCAATGAGGGGGCCTTAGTCTGTAGGCAGTACTTCTAGGACTTTTTGAGTTTTCTTGTGTCCTGAGATTTCATCCCTGGTAGTACTTGCAAAGAGCTAGTACGCTATAACAATGAGTGATTTAGAAAAAATAATAATTTTTTTAAGACTGAACAAAAAGTATGTTGTCATGGGGTAGCTTTCCCCAATCTGTACTTCTTAGTGTTGTCATTCAAATTTACATAGAATAATTAGGAGAGCGGTAAAAATGTTGGGGTTCAGTACATAGATACTTTTTCAGACTTGGCCTTTGTTTTATCTGACTGTCCTGCTGTCTAGCTTAATGTTTTAAGGAGTAACAAAGTATGTTTGATATTAAGCATAAGCATTCCTTTCTGTTAAGTTTGAAGGTGAAGCAGTAGTGGGTGTAAAAAGTTGTAACATTAATGAGTTGTAACATATAATGTACATATACGTGTGTGTCAAAGTAGTAAACACATCATTAAACAAGCACTGAGATATGGAACCCAGGGCAAATGTTGTATAAAATTGCCATCAAAACCATTTCCTAAGGCATATCGTCAGTGATTTAGGGATCTTTTTTTTATTAGATTTTGAGAATAAATGGTCGCTTCTTCATTAAACCGTTCAGTTTCTACACATGCATTTCCAAAATGCCAGCACCACACCTGTCATAAACCACCAATGTATATGATGCAGCATTTCTGTCAAAAAATTTAATAACACTGGAAAATTCCCAGTGAGGAACTCCACAATAAATCGGTTCCGAAACTACTGTTACTGAGCGATACTAATACACATATGTCAGGAAAAAATGTCTAAGCGTAACAAATATTTTAACTATGGCTCTGTTTTCCTATTTCTTATGTTTCTAACAGTTTCAAGACAAATAATTAAATACATGATACACTGAAAATACCACAACAGTATTTTGACTGATCCCTCTGTTCTCTATGTAACTGTCCATTAGTTTGGGTTGCTTAGGGTTAAATCAGTTCACTATTGTAATCAGATGAATTAGCATTCAAATAAATTTTAGTTTTGAGTCGATTTATTGAATACATAGATTAAATCTGAAATTAATTCTCCAACTTGATGGGATGGATTTAAATTCAATTTAGTATTTGATCAGATTTATTTTTCCATTGAATCATATTTTATGCATCCATGTTGAGGTAGATTTTAATGATTAATAAGGCATACAACCTTATAAATCAACCATGAAAACATCAGTGACATTAGAAATCAGACTAGACTGTTTTATTTTGTTTAAAAATATATGATTACACTGTTTTGATCATATTCTCCTTACAGGCATTTTACTTTGTTAGTTGTCAAGAAAAGCAGGTCATCTCCAGTTCTTAAATATTTCTCATACGCATCCTGATTCTCCACAGTGTTGAGGTCTTGCAGCATCTACTCAGGTACATGAGAACTGATGAAAACGAGAGAAACTAGATTTTGGTAGTATTATATTGTAGAATATATTGTAAAAGGGAACAAAATTAGCCAGTCGTATGCTAAGTGAGTGTTTTTTCTGTGTGCTCAGGGAGTCTCTCCTCATATCTCACTGACATCAGAAGCAAACTCATATTCATTTCCATGGAGCAGAAGTAAGCCTATTACAGTTTTCATTGGTGAAAATGACATTCCGCACTCATCCCAGGCATTTTCAGTCACTGAAGCCAATGTATAGTGTGAATATCCAGTCCCTGAGCAGGCACAGTCAGTCATGCATATTTAGAAAGAGAACTAGCTTTTTCTTTTCCTTTCCAGCTCCCCAAATGTGCTACTGCACTAGGTACCTGATATTTTTCAACCATGTTGAGAAGTCGAAGCATCTGTGAACTTTGATGAGAGCCAAAAGCTCTCATAAATTAATTCATAAATATAAGAAAAAAAGCATCATGCCAGGATAGTGGGTATGTGAGAACAGACTCGGGGTTTCAACATATTAATATATTTTATCACAAATCAGTGTTGGAATTCAGGAACAGTTTAGAAAAGTTGTATGAAGTGTTTTCTTGCAGAAATAATCAATAATAATCACCAAAGAAAGCCTTTAGGATCAATCTGGCTTACAGGAATGGGGTTTTCTGACTTTTATTTGTCTTTTTTCTGTCTTTTCTCCAGATATTAAGGAAGTGTTGTGCCGTTGTCCTAGTTCCTGCAAGAGATTGCTATGAACTTAATGCTCCCAGTGTTGAAAACTGCAGGCATAAATAAAATAACGGTCAGTAAGGGATATTGCAGACCATTTCTCTTTTTCTGACCCTCTCTAGGCCCTCATTTTGTGAGAACAAAAGGTGGCTCAGCGTGCATTAGCTGAAACATATCTTGAAATCATTAAGAACTCATCTTCCTTGTGCTCATGGCTTGCTCTCTCTAAGGGGAGAACTTGTCTCCTAACTGTAGACGCTCTTCATGGGTATCCAGTTGTAACCTCTCATCTGAAAAGGGGGGAAAGAAATAAGGAAATGGAAGCTTTTCAGTTTTAAGCTAAATGTTCTTGCGTGCTTTCACCAGTGAAATAAATTTGCCTAGGCGCTCATGCAAGTTTGATCCCTCCCATCCAAAAAAAATTCATGACCTCAGGACTCTCTTGGAGAACTAAAAGAGAAAAAGCGGATCGTTTTTATTTTTGATGCAGGAATGAGGATAGAAACTGGCTCTGGGCGGCTTTAGAGTAGTGCAGGAGAGAGCGGAAAGTTCAGACGATTTGTCAGGGATCCTCCCTGGCTCCTGCCAGGTACCATAGGACATCACATGGGTCAGATGACAATTTAGTGTTGTATAGCAGGCGAAATGTAGAAAATGCTTCCAGTAGGATCATTAATATTTGCTCTCCATTGCCTCCGATCTAACAGCCGCCGTCCCAGCCAGACGCTGCCAAAGAAGCACCAAAAAAGACCAACTGTGGGGTTTTTTTTTGAATAAAGAGTTTGCTGGTCATTTCTGACCTTCTCAAACAATGCCAGTAGGTGAAAGTTGTGAAAACTTCAGGAAAGGGCACGAGATGTGCAAAATCACCTACCGTTCGTCTGCTGTTCAGACTCTACAGCCCGCTCCCTATCGTTTCCCCGGATAGAGAAAGTTGAGGATACAAAACGCAGTTTGATTTGACCGAAGCTTGGACACAACTGAGTCAGAGTGTGGATGAGGAGAGGCAGTATGTAATTTGCCTATATTTGTTGCATTTATTCCTGACATTCGAACGGTGGCAGCTGATCGTTCCGTAAGGATCTACTAATATGTTAAATCAATAAGAAAATGAAAAGCGCCAACCTCTTTATTCATATTTACTAGAAATAGCTTGGCCCAGGTTGACAAAGCAGTCGCTTGGATATAGAGTACCAATTTCTCAAATGTTACTATTTACTCACAGTTTCTAAAGACTGGGGGCCATATTATGTATAATTAGGCAAAACAGCCGTAATAGCCATCTAGGTAGTAATAATTGGGAAATAATGTCTTTTAAAATTTTATGCAGCTAAGTAGATTGAATGAGATGAATGGGCTAATGATTATAAAAATTGGTAAGGCTTAAATTCTGAGTTTTCTTACAGAATAACTGTGTGCAGCCAGTATTTGGTGACTTGCGTAGTCACTGAAAACCTTGGGGGGGGCTGTGAGCCCCTTCCTCAACTAAACTTTGTATGACTTCTGTCCCTAATTGGGGAGCGGCCCCGCTCGGCATAGCAGAACATGGAACGGCCCATTCTCTGGCACGCCTTCTCCCCTAGGGAGAGTTGTTAGGCAGAACTTACTTCTTTGTTACGCAGGGTTTGCTCTTGGGCAGAACTTGCCCCCCCACAATATTGGGGACGGTAACCTCCGGTCTCTCACAGACTGCCAACCAGTTTAGTTGGAGTTGACCCGTTCACGAAAATCCCCTTTGTGGAAGCAAGAATAATTTTTTTCCATGTCCTCTGGCGTTTCTTTAGGCACCGGCTGATGCTGCTCCGTGACGTCTCACCAGCTCGACGTGCCCCAGCGGTTGGACCCTTTGGCCAAGGGGCTGCTGAGCCAAGCGGGGTCTGCCACGACACCGCGTCTCATTGATTAAAGTGTTCGCTTTGTCCCTCCGCACAAGACCCAGGATCAACAACAGAAAACAATTACTTAATATCACTTCTACCGCTCTTTTCTCGAGAGTGACTTCAGGAAAGTTTCTTAAGAACCCACCGAAGTCAAGCCAGAAGTCCCCGTAGTCGTTTTGCTGAGCGTTCACTTCGTGACTCACACTCTGATGGATATTTCTGCCCTACGAACTTACTCGTAAAGACAAATCACTATGGCATAAAATTTTGCTCAGAACAATAATACATCACCCGCTTTTAAGAATAACTTTGTTTAGGTTGCACCCTGGCGGTTTTTTTCTTGCTGCATAAACTTTTCCTTTGGGTGTAATATTTCCCAACTAAGCAGAGTAACCTTTTCTTAGTTTGAATAGAATTTGAAAATAAAGAGAAATGGTTTATAGCCAGGAGTTCGCAAGTGTTTTCTTTCTAATGCCAGGGCTGAGGCCATTAGAGCTGTCAACCTGAGAGATTAACAGCATCACAATGACGTTACTAGTTTCCTGAAAGATCTATTTATAACATAAATGATCTACTGAAAAAAAGGTAACTTATCTCTTATAGTTATGGATACCAACACAACACCCTTCGATCAAAAATAACAGTTTCCACTTCAGACTTAAAAATGATTTTCATATTCTGATCAGGAAAAGATTTGTGTTGGGAAGGTCAGTCGCATACTTGGCTTTTAACTGATTTTGGGTTCTAAAAATTTCTGGCCAAAAGACCGCAGAGGTCTCGTACCACTTTCTGCTAAGGTACGGAAATCTTCCAGAGACACATTCCCCGGTTTTTAATTCTCCAACACACACGCACGCGTTCTGACATGGTCTTTAGAAGTACGACCGTGTCAACCAGTTTGACTTGCATTCAGTAAATGAGATTACTTTTATGCCAATGAATGAAAAGTTCAACATTCTTTCTTAAAGCAAAAGATTGAGCAAGACAGTAACAAAGTTTATGGAATTTTTGCCGTCGGGATTTTCTGAAGCCAGCTTGGTTTGGGCTGATGGGGAGCCGGATTGCCATCCCGTAGTGGCAGTCTGGGAGCGAAGTAGGATCAACCCTCGCCCGTGTGGCTCAGGAACAAGCTTCAAATACCTTCCCGCAGCTCAGCAAACGCTCTTGGGTTATAGCAGTGAACGGTCTCTGCTCTTTACTTGTATTGCTGAATTATAAGAAGCCTGTAGATACCGTGAAAATAATTGGATTTTTCAAAACTTTTTCCGAATCATTTTTGCTAACGTCAGGAGCCACGCATTGCCTGTTAAGCAAGCGTGGCTTGTAAGTAATGTGGAGCTGACCCTTTGTGACACTTGCATGACCCAGAAACAAAGCAGCAGGCAGGAGAGCCCTGCAGTAAATGAACACTGTTTTGATATTTTCTAATAATAAAACCTATGAAGTTAACCTTTGCAAAGTATAGTTAAACTTAATTTATTTTCAAATGTGCAATGTTTTCAGTATGTTTGTTTGCACTGTAACCTAATTTTCCACTTCCTTTCCCTTGTCATACAGTTTTTAGGCCAGGAATGTGGTAATGAATAGAGAGAAGAATGTCAGTTTAGACCGTAAAAAGCCTCTGTGAAAAAGCCTAGTAGAATTAAATAGGGAATGATCGTCTGTCTGTAGGATTTCAAAGCCCATGTCTCCTCTGGTTTAAAGCCACAGGATCGCTAATAAAGAATCATTTTATACATGCGGCCAGTTGTGCTCTGTGGCTGAGTAGAGTTTGAATAATACCACTTTTTTCTTTCCTTTTTTTTTTTTTTTTTTTAATCTTGCATGGAGGTGTTTGCATGTGTCCCACCCTGGTTGATTTAGCCCGTAAGACCATTGTGCTATTGGGGTGCAGGCAGCCTGGTCCTGGGGTTTTAGTGTGTAAACAGATCTTCCTTGCTAGGATCCTTGGACTAAAGCTGGGTCTGAATTAAAGTGCTGTATTATGTTATCTTCAAAATGGGAGCAAGCATTAAGTGGCTAACTGGATGGGCATCAGAATTTGGCAAGGGACCTCTTTCTTTCTCATGGGTTGAACCCAGCCACCAGGTCTGCTTGTCTGTAACCCTTGAGGGATTTAAAACTTGTGCCTGGAGGACAAGGCTTGAGATCTCCATGCATTTAACTTTTTTTTTGCTTTACTGTTTTCCGTACAGTCTATACAGGTGTATGATTACCAAAGCGGAAATCTTGGGGGCTGACTGCACAGTGGTTTTTTTTTTTTTTTATCCCTGATGTTAAGTGGACTAAGTCTAGCTGAGCAGAGTGGAAACGCAGGGAGTCATGCCGGGCCCTTTACCCGCTGTGCATGGGTAGGTGTATGCTGGAGATGAATTGGGGTCAGTACACTGTGATATGTTAATTTGCCAATAATCATTGTAAGTAATAGCTTTACTGATTCATGAGTTCCATAAATTGATTAGTCCTTCTGTTAATGAAGAGCTTTAATGCTCTATATATGTGATAGATCATTCCTTTACTTTATGACTTTATCTGGCCCAGGGAACTTCAGCACACTGGTCTGTGCTGGTGGGTACCATTTCTATTTTCCAATGTGCTACTGCACGAATGCAAGCATTTAGTATCATATACATCGCACACTGGTTTCTGCACAGAGTTAGCTGAGTAGTTCTTTGAGCTTTCTGATGCATCGCAGTGCAAAGTCAGCCTGGTTCCTACTCGATCATCTTCGCCAAAAACTGCACAGACTCTGCACTCAACTATGGCGATCCATGTAAGACAAACTCTCGCTTGTCAGGCAGCAGCCTCTGCTTGGAAGAAGGGCCAGGAGCTTCTTAAATCACTTTTTTACTCTTACAAACCCTCGCTTCCAGTGAAGAAGCAGTGTTCTATGGGTTAGCTGAGTTTGGGGCTGGCCATGAGAATGAGCTCAGCTGCTCATTCACGTGGGTGAAATGAGGGCTGTTGCTGCTGGGGCTGTGCAAGGAATGGCCTGAATCCATATGGGCTCTGTCACATGAAGGAGCAACCACCTTTCCTTCTACCACACGTGAGCTGCTTCAGTGTGTTTGATTGAAAGATGCTCCAGGATGCCTGAAGAGTGGCAGTGCCCTCTTCAAAATGCCTTTATCTCCAGGGAGAATAGGGTTACTTTTTCTTTTTCAAATGGACTTTGCTTCAGTTATCTATGCCTTTGTCCCTTTGAGATGTCGTTGCCATAATACACTCTACATGGGGCTATACGTTGAGCCCACTCAGAAACTGAAGCTAATGCAGAATGCAGTGACCTGCTTATTAAGTAGTATTTCACGCTGGGAACACATCACACTAATGTGCCAGGATCTGCACAAGCTGCCAATACATTTTTGGATGTTGGTGTTAACCTATAAAGCTATAAATGGTTTGGTACCTAGTCACTTGGGTCAGGAGAGAAGGCACAGTACCTTTATTAATTATACAAGCCTCCAGCTGAGAATGAATCTGCTTAGGCTTCTGGAAACGGTTCACACTGGGCATGTTCAGAGGCTTAATGCAGGCATTAACATACCCTTACATTGCATCATTTAATTTGCATAGCAACTCCTAGGCTAGTAGCGATACCTTCCCTTGCACCTACCTTTGATGTTGCTGCTGCCACCTCTGAGGCTTTTTGTAGACTTGGCAATCTGTGCTCTGGGCTTGGGGCTGAAAGGCAGTTTTACCCATCCTCTAGCTGAGGAGAAAGCCCCTGTGCAGGCCTAGCAGAAAGCTCATAAACTGGGACACATCAGCGTTGGCAGAACTAGCGAAGAGGAAAATAGATCGTGCTTAGTCAGAGGTACTTTCTGAATAAGTCTGAGGAAAAAGCTGCAAATTTGGGGTTGGTTTTAGATTTTGATCAAAGCAGTTTACGGTTTATGAAATGCCCTTCCTTTCCAGAGAAGAACGAGTAACCTGCAATATTCAGCCATTATGTCTGCAGACAGATCTGCAGCTACTTCCTGCATTTGTCCGTGGTGTTTCTCATTGGTAATTACAGTAATATTTATGTCTCTCTGCATTTTTATATGTCCTTTGTCAGGCTGATTAGAAGAGGCACAAAGCTGCCCTTTCATAATAAAAAATTAAAAAAATGAAAAGAGGCCTCATTAGGAAGCTTGCTGACATCAACTAAATTGAGTTTCACCTCATATCAAAATTTTAATAAATAAGAAGCAATGATCAGTACATTGCTTTAACATACACACTCCACTCAGCTTCCTGCATGCTTCGTACAATGCGGCTTTTTCCTTTTTAATGCAAAACAATACTCAGTGAGTCAAGGGGAAATGGTATTTCATATTCAAGCCTTTCTTTTTCCCCAAGCAGACCTTACAAAAAAAAAAAATCATTTGTCTGGTATCCAATCACTGACTATACTTTTTGATTCTGCTGTTGTACATATCAGAGCCTTAAATCTAACATTTTCTTTTGCAGTACTGCAAATGTGAGGTGTGATTTACATTTGTTTTTCTTGCAAATTAGGAAGAGCCTAAAACACAGGCAGCTTTCCTTTCAGATGCCATCGACTCTATATAGAGTCAGGCTGGAAAAAGCCATGGTAGCAAAGAACGGGTGGGGAAAGAGAGTGACAGAGGATGTTTTGGAAGTATAAAAGGCATCTTTACAGCCAACAGACCAAAAGACTCTTGTTTCAGTCTGTATCTCACTCAAATATTTATGACAACAGTTTACACTCTTTTAACTTCTGGTTTCTCTCTTAGAAATCAATAATTAGGCAGATAATTTTAAAAGCCTGCCCCTGTCAATTGCTTCTAGGACTGTGCCGGGTCTATGCTCTTGATCTAGGGCTCTTTTAGTAACTAGCTTGGGGTTTTAAGGGGAGGTGTAATTTGGGTGGTTTTTATAGATAGCGGCAACAACCAAGCAGCAATCAAAGCAGCCCCGTCAGGATGTCCCGGCAGGGCTGTGGGCACGGGGACCAGCAGAATCAGGCCAGGGTTGGTGCCCAGTGCTCCCCACCAACCCCCCCAGCGACGGCCGGGCAGTGCTGCTCTACAGACCTGTGTCCTCGCTGCGCCCCCCTCAGATGGGATTTTTTTTCTCAATTCATTTGTTTTCTGCCTCTTCCCCTGGTTTTGAGGCTGTTGCTTACGGCCTGTGAGCAGCATCTTCAAAACAGGAGAGGAGCCGAAGCAGCCGTCCTCTCCGTCTTTGTGGCACTGGCCTCGGACGCCCGGCGGGGACTTGCCCCATCAGGTGCTAGAACAACCGTGCCAAAACGGTGCTGCCAGGCCAGAGGTGCTGCTGAGGTTCGATAGCCTTGAGGAAGTGGCAGCACTCCCATCAACCATCTCCGGCTTCGTGCCTCGTGGGGCTGAGATAATCCCAATTGTCCAAACTTTGAGCCAAGCGGGCCCACTTGAGATCAAATCCTTATGAGCTTGTCTAATCAGCCCTTTCCCCTCCCTCTTTCTCAGTGTTTTCTATTGCTGCCTCTTTACTGTGTTGCTGGGACATGCTCCCTGTAGAAGCGGAGTGCAAAACCTGCTAGTGACTTTAGGGGGTTTCTGGCTGTAAGCTCAAGGTCTGAACAGATTTGCAGCTTCAAGCACTTGTGCCAAGAATTGGGTTGCTTTGATCAATTAAATTCCCTGGCAGTGAAAGAATAATAATAAAGGTTAGGGGGGCCATGCTCTGAAGCTCCATCTGCAGAAGAGTGTATCTTCCCACTGCCCCTGAATAGCACCAGCAGGCCCTCCTCTACCTCTTTTATGGATTTAATTCTCTTTGGGAAGATAATCTCACCCCCGCTGCCCCGGCACAAAACCCAAAGTGGCAATCCTGTGAAGCACAGAAAAGCAATTGGGGGAAACCTAGCTTTTTATGGTAATACCGAGGGAAAGTGACTTGCACCACTGCTCTTAAGAATGCAAACATGCTCCCACACAAGTGTGGGATAAACAGTGTGGCTTGTACCTTTCAGCAAAACAGAAATGTGCCATTGCTGGAGCCAAGGGACTCTCCCGGGGAATTGTTCGCTTGCCAGCAAGCACGGCTTTGGTTCTATCCAAATGCCTTTGAGGTGTGGAGATGGTCTTGCTGGAGATTAGGGTATGCTGCAGAGAGGTGGGAGGAATGGGAAGGGAGACGTGAGTGGTGGGCTTATGAAAAGGGAATGGGGGGCATGACCCTTGCCTCCTGCCCGGTGCCTCCGTGGTGGTTTGTGGCACGGTGCCTGTGCGTGACACTGTCACGTCGCTTGAGCGGAAACTGTGAGCACAGCAACTTTCAGTCTGAGTAGGCTTTGCTATCAGGTCAGGGATTTGCCCGTTTTCTCGCTCCGTTTCAGTTTTCAAGGGCGCAGGACATCTCCAGTGAAGAGCCAAGCGGTCCGGTTGACGGTGCAGGTGCCTTTATCTGAGGGTGGGCTCTCTCAGGGGTGCTGTCCCCTCCTGGGCCCATTGCCGTGCCACTCTGCTGCTGTGTCCTTTGTTTAGGGGCCTGTGGTGGCCACGACTTTTCCTCTCCTTGCAGGGTCAGTTTTCTGTGCTCTGGGGTCCTTGATGTGGGCTCTGCTGGTTCAGACGAGCCCTGATGCTAAGGAGCTGTGGCGAGGAGGAGGTGATGGGGGAGAGACGCAGACCAGGCAGAAAAGACAGGGAGGAGGGGTGCAGGACCACCTTGTTCTTCAGCAGCTCCACCTGAGGTAGACATACACAGATCGTGACACTGCATCCCAAGCTGTGTTTAAGCAATGCAACCCATTCCAGAGGCCCCAAATCTGGGAGGTGGGCTGGGGCAGAGGGGATGGTGAGAAGCAGCCAGGGCAGGGTAGCCCAGGCTGTGGGTTGTCCTTGTGGTGTCTCTGAGGGGGAATGGCCAAGGTGGCTCTTGAACCAAAGCTCATCTCCCTTCCCCATTCTCCAGCACGGCGTGGTCTCCTCACCCGAGGTAGTTAGCCATTCCCCAAAACCTCGGCTTGTCCTCACCCGCCACTAGTGGCCTACGCACAGGCACAACAGCCCTGGGGATG
>JANZLP010000024.1:22552549-22564038 GCA_026930925.1 Chelictinia riocourii
AGCTAGATCTGCTTAAATTTCTCTCTGTCAAAGCAAATTACTTATAAATATTAGTAAAGGGAAAACCTCGAAGGAATAACTAGTTTAGGTGAAGTGCCCTGAAGTTTAGATTCTTATGAAAGCTCTTTGGTTGGGAAATTGGTCAGAAGATATCCCCAAGAATGGACTTCATCCTGAAATACTTACAATTTCTGGGCAGAAAATGTTATGGCATCATGTTGTCTTGCTATAATTCATTATCTTCATTTCTCCAAAATCAGGTATATGAAAATGGATATAATTCACAGAGACTGAAAGAAATTATTTAGAACCACCTGTAGAAAGTAAAGATAATAATTCACTGCAAAAAACAGATGCAATCAGAATATCCTGTAACTACATCCTATATCACCATCTGAGAAGATCCTAAATTAGTTTCAGCACTAGTGCTCAGATGTACACAATAAATAAAGTAACTAACAAAAGGATACAACTTCACAAACATGTTTGTATTTCTTGAAACTAATTATATTTCTAGGTTGCTCATCTGCACCAGCGCTGAGAATTTACTGTGGCAAAGTGAGTTTGGCCTGCGGTGACTCCTTCTCCGCATGTGACCTTTCTGACTTTTGCCAGTCCTCCCACGTAGAGCATATTTGTGCAACTGCTTCCCCAGGCAAGGACTGGCAGCGCTGCTTGGGAGGAGAGAGGAAAAATGCCATGGAGCTCTTGCAGTGCCAAGAAACAAGTGACAGCCAAGTGCTGGCCATGCAGTGGGGCTTTCCATGGACTCGTTTCTGGGGTGAAGTGACCGGCTGCTCGTCCATCCCCTGCTGGCTATAATCAATACTTTCTCTTGGGCAGCGATGCTGTTGGTGCGAGTACTCCCTCCGTGCATCAGTGGGGATGAGGAGGGTCAGCGTAACCAGTGACCACTGCCCCAGTCATCCTGGCAGAGTCCAGGCTTAGGGTGAAGACAGCCTGGCTGTCGAGCCGGTCGCCAACCTCTTGCTCTCCATTGGACAGCTGTGCACCCTCCAAGCCTGCTGGTTCCCAGTTGCAAGCCAGAGAATCTCATTTTGAGGGCAGTGCCGCTACTGCCTTTGGTACCGGTTTTGCTATATTGACCTGAACTCCTGCTCCCATGCTGGAGGGGTGAGCAGTCCTTGGCCAGGGCTTTCCCAGGCGCAGGCAGGGTCTTGGGGGCACCATGCAGCCCCAGGGCTGGAGACCCAGCTCCTGCCACCTCTGCCGGCCAGGATGCACAGCCAGACAAGTGAATCAGCACCGTCGTGACACACAGTCATGAGAGAGCTGACTCCTCTTCGGAGGGCTGCGGGGATGCCATTTTCGGGGAAAGGCAACTTCAAAGTGCTCTTTCTGCTCTCTGCTTGTTGCTGTACCTATGTGCCGCCAGTGCTTTCAAAGGAGGCAGAACTAGCCCGAAACTCTTGTGTTTCGCTTCGGTTTGTTTGTTTCCTCTCTCTGGAGCTGCATTCCTCCCATGTTGTCTGGTTCAGCATTTTGCCGGCTTGGCTAAGTATCTTGTAAGGAAATCATTTATAATAAAGCTGGTATGCTGGGGTTTATCATTTATAAGTGTGGGTCAGGGTTTAGTTCACTGTGTTAAACTCTCCATGCTGCATGTGATTTTTCAAGCTTTGTCAGGAACAAAAAGTTCTGGGGATGTGCAAAGCATGACTGCATGGTTTCCATGGAGACTCTGCTAGTTAGGCTGTGGAAATCCTGAAAAGGCCAGAGGATGACTGACAATACAAGGTCTTAGCGGCTGATCTGAAGAGCCAGACTGAATTAATGAGATTTTTCACAGAGAGTTATTAGCAAGGCTAGCACGGTATGGCACTTAGGCCTCTTTCGTTTTCTCAGCTGCAGTCTTGGAAAACAGAAATGGAAAGATTTAATTGCTGTTTTTTAAGCCCGTTTAAGATTATTTTAACCTATAACATTTTAAGGATGTAATGAAAAGCAGGTTTGTTTGCTTTTTTTATCATTTGGTTACTGTTATTACTGTGTTTTTTGGTGGCACTTGCCCTTTATCTGTACAGAGATGGGAAATTCAATAGTACTTATTACATTGAGCAGTTAATTCCCACATACTGCGAACACATTACTGTTCAAAGTAGGTTATCTCGAGTTCCATTTAGAGCCAAACGTGAGATACCATGTCAGTGGCTTTATATCTCCTAGGGCTATATTAATTATTTATTACTGACTGCTAATACAAACTGTTAACTCTGGCTAGTAACAGTTTGTTCATTACTGCTTCTTCCTTGTGTCTCCGCCCACCCCCTTTCGACAGTCTGTGCAGGCTACAAATTCCTGTATAATTCTGCACCCAGTTAAAACAACCCCAAAACCATTATCGGTCTGAGATTCTAAGTTTCGGTCAGGAGCTGACAAAGTTTTGCCGTGTCTGAGCTGAGGGATTTCACTGGATCATTAACAGGTGGACGGTTAATGGTTAAAGGGAGATGTCTCTGCCTGTGAACTAAATGGATGCGTCTGCCTGTTTCTGGTGCAAGTGGCTTGTTTGCTGCTTCATTTTCAAGCAATACAGCAAAATGTTTGGATGCTCTCCTCTCCCTGGAAAACGCTGTCTCTGCTGAAATCAGCACAGCCGGTTCAGCGAAGCAGCGTGTTAGGGACGGCTATTTCTTGTTGGTTTGCACAAGTGCACATGCCCATATGTTTCTGGGAGATGTAAAACCATAATGTTGCTGCTGAGTAATCCACAACAAAAGCACATGCGAGCTGCATTCCTTGGATTCCTGTACAGTAGACTAATCCACTTAATCTGCTGTTCGCTTCTCTGGCTGGAATGTCACAGTCTCCTTTGATTTACTGGTTTGTAAATCTCTGATTAAGTGCTTTGGGGTGTGTGGGGGGGAGATATCATCTCCGAAACCCCCTCTTTCCTCTCAAATGGTTTTATGGAAAGGAAATGTGAAAGTTGAAATGGGGGTTAGCTAGTCTTTTTGGGTCATCATTTTGTCGTCTTATAATTTTTTAAAAATGTGTATCAGTAGTTTTCTCTCAGCTCTTCTGTGCATGGGCAATGACTCTTTTTGCCACATGGCAACGTCTCTGCTCCCTGAGCTTCACAAGTTTCTTGCGATTTTTTCTTTTCCAGTTGTGTTTTCAAACAGAAATGCTAACTGAAAAGTGTGGAAGTTATTTTCTTTTCTGTTAGTGCACCAACAGTTATTGACAAGCACAGAACGCAGGAGCTAGATGCTGGTTGTGAGGCAAATTGTCAGAAACCTGCTGCTCTGACTGTTCAGGAGGCACTCGTATAGCATGGGTATGAATGCAAGATAAATCCCTAGCTAAGCAGGCAGATAAATGAGGGAGCTTGGCCTCAGAAGGTGCTCAGCTGATACAAATACCAATTTAGGACCTGCCCTTGAAATATAAAAGTATAAGTAAATAATAGAGGTGGCTCACCTGACTTAATGAGTCATAAAGGATGGGAAATAAAACACTGAGCTCCCGAAAGAAACCCTTCATTTAAAATAATAAATTACCACAACCCGTTGCATCCTCGGCCACTTTTGCGAGCGACGTGACCATGCGCGCCTGTGAGCAGGGCTGACCTCGGGCAGACTCCCGTTGGCACGCATGGCGCTACGTAGCACTCAGCCACTCCGCTCTGTGCAGCTCTGACTCAAAGCCAGTCCTTCCCCTGCCTGGTGCGTGCCGTGGAGATGACTCCACGCTGAAGTGTGGGGGTACTTTCCAGCTCAGTGAAAAATTCCCCTGCAGTCCCACGGCGTCTTTGGCGGCCGCAAAGGGGGAAGAGTTTTAGGTCATTGCCTTCCTCCCCCTCCTGCAATCACGCATCACACTGAGCAGCTTACGGGTGTCCCCAAACATTGCTGCTGGTGGGAAGGACCTGTCACTGAAGCCGGATGTAACTATCCATCAAGAAAATATTCAGAAAGGGACTGAGGAAGTGAGCAGGCAAATAAACAAACATATGGGCTACCTGACAACGCAGCGTTTGGAGTAGCTTTTCTCAGGCAGAAAGGACAAAATCTCCCACGCTCTCCAGGGCTGGCCAGAGCCATTTGCAATTAGATCCAAACTGGGTTTAGGCAACAGACTGAAGTCTGAGTAGAATTGCCTAGGCTTGGGTCCGAAGATGCCAAATCCCGCGAACTAACCTCTGCCCAAAGTGATGAGAACCGCGCGAGAGCGGCCTCTCTCACAGCACTCCTGCCATCTGGGTCGGCGCCAGGTCCCAGGGCGCAGAGACACAGCCCGCTCCCAGGATGGACCACGCTGGTGGGATTTCAGCTGCATCCAAATGGGAACTGGAAAACAGATTTCTCTAAACTTTGGCTGTAAACCAAAGCTAAAGCCACTGGGGCAGAGTCAGGCCCTTGGGTATCAAGCTGATCTCATTCAAAAACTTGGAAGTTCTTGTTTCGGTATTTTGGCATTAGCACGCTTGAAACGCTCAGAGGAAGCATCAGGAGTGCTGTGAATCTCACCACCCATACTGTTAACCTCCTGTAGCCATTGCAACCACAGCTGTCCTTTCGAAAGGGTTCCCTGGTAGGACTGCTGCAACTGAAAGAGAACGTCAGAAAGATAAGAAGTGATGGGCAGTCAACGGGAAGACGTAGGGTCTTGCCAGAGTATTCCCACAGTGAATTGATAAGAAGGGTGATAGCTAAACGCTACCTGAACTTTGGGCTCAAGATGTAGAGCAGATAAGTGAACCACAGTGACTCAAAGGCAATAAATCTTCTCTTCCAGACAAAATTAATCCAAGGCTGTCAGAGGAGGCTAGAGAGGAAATTTGGAAACCCCTTTGGAGTGAGTGTCTGCCAAAGAAACACATACATTGTGCTATGACCTGTTAGCCTGCATGAGCCCATGCTGCTGGGGAGCAAGCCTGGCCCTTCGGCTTTCTGTTCTTCACAGTGCAGACCTTGCTGCTAAGAAGGGGTAATACTGGAGCTCGCAGAAAAGTGTTTTCTATTCAGTCACGTGGCTACTTTTAAATAAGCTTAGGTACAAGTGGGCAAGAGAGAAAATACAAAAGAGCAAGCTAAGACTTAGCATGATGCCAGCTGGTTTAATCAAATGCTTTCTCAGGTGTGCCCACACTTAGAAATGAGCACTTGCTTTCACAATGCTAAGGCTGACCTGTGCTAGCAAACCCCAGGAGAGAACTACTGTGCTGTTTCTGTGAGTGTTTTACAGCATCCTGGCTTGCTGTCGATCTGGTGGTCTCACCTATTGGATTAGACAAGGCTTTGAGCCCTGTTCATATCAAGGCAGCTGAATGGTTTGACAATGCTCTTTGATGGCGGGCAGTGTTTGATGGCACTACGGCCTTGGCCATCCCTGCAGTGTGACCCACTGGGTCTCGAGGAGATGGTGAGAGTGGGTGTCCATAGACTGAAACTAGCTCCCTTCCAAGTCCCCTAACTTCTCTGTCTGCCAAGCTGCACCTACCCTTGTGTGGCTGGGGGATGGTTCAGGGTGGGAACGTTATCTTTGCCATTATCAGGACTAGAGGCTTTGTTTATTTTTAGATTACTCTGTAGAGTCTGGACAGAGAGATGAAAAGAGCCAGCCTGAAGGGGTCTGTGTATACCAGACTGTCTTGCTTGTGCTCTGACCAAAAACACAGGACAGGGAAAATGTGAAGGGATGGGCTTGATCTAGCCAGATTGGTTAAAGATGTCTCTGCCCCCACATTTTGAGTGGCAGATGTAATATGGGGGTGGGTTCTGATTCATTTTGGTGCAAAGGCAGCAGGGCTCCGGCAAATCCTCTGCTTCAGCCAAGCCAGCGGATGTTGCACTGAAGAGGATGAGACCCACTGGCACTGCCTGTTGTTCTGGCAGCTCCCCTTAGAGAGCAACGATTTCTATCTAAGAAGTGCTAAAAATGCCTTGGGGGAAGCTCAGATTATCTTGAAGTGCCCTTTGGTGGTGGTGAGCTGTGAAATGGAGGTGTGCCTGAGCCCTGGTCCGTCTAACGAAGAGGGAGAAACCTTCTTCACTTCCATTAATCTGCAGATCAACCCTTTCCCCAATTGTCTCCTCATTATGAATATAGTTATAGAATGATTTCATGTTACTTATGTCTCTTGCTAGTTGCATGACATTCTTGAGTTAGCCTCTGATTTTCTTCACATTACACTTTTCCATCCTTCCTTCCATTAAAAAAACAATTCTGATATTATTCCTTCTTCTTGGATTCGAGGTAAATAAAGCTTTCCCACCACTGCCAGCATCCTTGTCTCCTTTGTTCTCCTCCCCAGTTCAAAATAATCATCTGATCCCAGAATCTATTTGTTTACCTCATTCCTTCTTTCAATGGCTACCCACCTAAACCTCTGCCCTTGAAATTTCTATGTGCCCCTGCCTTACCTTCTTGACCCACGTAATTCTAGGTCTCTTTCTATACAATGACTAATTACCAGATTTATTTATCTTCTGTTCCCACCTACTTCGTGTTCACTCGCCAGTTCCCAGGCCCAGTGCTCCTGCTAGGATAGGTTCAATATCATGCTAACTTCTGGGTTTCATCTTAGTATCCTCAGACACTGGCTTTCTGTAGCCCTTTGTTTCTCTACCCAATATACAGTCTTTCTGGAGACTGCTTCCAGATCACTCTTTCAGCTCTTTATCCCCTCTCGACTTATTCCTCATCACAAGACTAGTTTTTGCCCCTTCTGCACCTAAGTTAGCACAGTGTCCTCCTGTTTGTCATAGTCAAACGAAACAGGCCACTGAAGAAATTGCCCAAAATATGAGGTTGGATGCCTAGAGCTAAAATTACATAAAGTAATATGAATATTAACTACAGCTTTCTTATCTGAGTAGGGTAGAAGCACGAGGAGAGTATTTATGAAACTTAGTGGTTAAAAATCTGTACCAGTTTCTACTGACTTTTCAAAGGCTTAAAACTTGTGCAGAGGAACAAAAAGACAGTGAAACACACAGCTGTAGCACAAAGGCAAATTTTGCCTTATTTCAGTCTCAGGGCTAAAAATGTTTGCTAAAGTTTTACAAAAGAATTCACTGAAATATTCTAACAGAAGTAAAACCATGTGCCATCTCCTTTGCATATTTTCCCAAGTGGTAGGATAGCTCCCAATCTTCTTTCTTCCCTTTTTCATAAACTGTGGTCCTATGATCACAGCTACAATCAAGGCAGATGCAGTATAAAATATGTTAAAAACTCTCAGGAAAGTTTTTACCTTGATATCAGAAGTGTCACGCTGACTATTGCGCCACGCTCTTGAAATAGATGAAAAAGTTCTATCTGCATGATCAAACTTCCCACCTTGCAGATTTAGGAAAAGTGTTGTAAAGGGCTCCTAAATACATATAAAAAGATTAATTAAAAACAGCAATGTATTTCTTTAGGAATTTCAGGGGGAAAAAAGGATTTATTATTCTTTTGGGGTTTGGTTATAAATGATGCTATTCTTCTGGCAGACACATGATTAATTGCAAAGGGTTAATTCTGTTGTCCAAGAATGTGAAATATAAACTGACCCTTATTTGTTCAGTAAATGCTTTTTATTCTTACTCCATGCATATATATTCAGATAAAGAAAAGCAAATAAAACCAAAATAAAATATTTACATACTGGAGGAGAAGCTACAGTCAGTTGTGACATAAATTGCTCTCAAAAACATGAAAAAGCTCAATATTTTAACCTCAGAAGTTTTTAAACTAGATGTAACAAAAATAACACATTTTATTTTGTTCAAGGTAATCTATTAATATAGAGGGTAGCATTCAATACCAATAGCTTTATGATTGTTACTGTTTAATATGTAATTTATGATTTAGAAAGGAAAAATGTTTGAAAGATTTAAAAGCCTCCTCTTAGTTAAAGAACACTTAAGCACGTATTAGTGGATAATTGCTTGAAATTAGCTAAGCACTATAAATTACCTCAAGGATTTATGTATGCTTGTACATTCTAACAAGCTTTAATTAATGATGTGCTGCTAATGCTTTCCCAAAGAAATTACTTTCTAGGAGATAAATCGCCTTTCAATTTTATAGAAAAATGCATTGTTTAACCAATATATTATCAATATGTAGCATCTCAAAATTTACTTCCATATAAATTCCAGCAGATTTTTTTAAAATTAATTATTTACAGCACAGAATTTCATGATCATCAGAAACCAACTCATTTACTCTCATTAGGAGGTGAAAATTAAATACATTCAGTAAGAACCACAAGTGTTCAGTACATGGTCCAGTCAGAAAATATGCAAGGAAGGAAAGTTAACTATGTTTAAAGTAACATAAGAATGTATACTAAAAAGCAATTTTTAAGGAGATAAAGCTTTACTGATTTGAAAAGGCTGTACCATAAAAATTAAAACCTTCCGCTCAAACTTTGAAACACATTTATTCTATGTTACTGCTTACAATTACTGGAAATTTTCAGGACTCTCCTACACCACTGAGTCTTAGTTTATTTGTTCCTAGCTATTTGTTGCTTTCATTATCATTTAAAGGAAAAGCATTTTTAGAAGATATACTTACAATTCTTAATAACCACGTGAGTGCAAAACTTGCAGTTGAATAATGGGTGCCATAGTGAAATTTTGGAACCTGATCATCTTCCCATGATTCGTATCTCTCGGCAAAGAATGCTGCTCTCTTTGGGTTCAAAGCTCCAATAGGCTACAAGGTTTGTAAAAATAAATACATTCAGTAAATACAGATAACATGACCTATTATCACATCATATTCCCCTTGTTCATTTTGGTAACCAGAATTATCACACGCACGGAGAAGACTGTTTTATGTTTTGCAGTATTAGTTATTGCTGGTAATCACAAAAGGTCTGGTGGTGATGTATTGTCAGTGTGCATCTTCCAAGTGCTAAGTGTAAATAATTCCTTGAATTATAGTGTAACTCCTAGGTGCAACCAATCGACTAGAAAATATTTACTATGTGGATGAGTTTGGTGAATCAAAGTTGCTTATACAATTGTCAACAATTCAACCTTGTTCTTCCCAACAGAGTTCACAAACTCATAAATGCTCAGTCTTGGGTATTCAGCAACAGATATTTATATTTTGTCTTCTGTGTTCTTAGGAAATGTGTGCTCTGTCATCTCCTCTGCAAATACTCCTCTGATATATAAAAACCCAATGTGTAGTTAACTTACAAACAAACAAATAAACAATCTAACCTATCTTTCAAAAGCATCATCATTTTTAAAGTGTCAATATCCAGTCTAATCTTGTATAAACATATATGCATGTATAAATTCAGTTACATGAAGAAGAGGTAATGAACTTCATCATGAAAGAAAGAATTTCTTCCTTCTCCCCAATGAGTAGGGGTGTGCTTTCTTGGGAAAGCAGCCTGTGACACTTCAGTCAGAAAGGGGAATATACTTCCTACCTGTTGCACAACGTTGTGTCTCCAGCACCCTACATCCAATATGTAAGGCCAGGGAGTCAGAAAGAAACCACAGCACTGCCACTGATGAAACTGCAATAGGAAAATGGGAGACATGGCAATATTTATGGGAAAAAGCCTAAGCATTATGCTTAACTAAAACCTGCAGAAAAATGGCTGCAATGTTCAACAGACATATCTGGTCTGTGTTTAGAAACAAGCAGGTTGATGTACTTTTATCTCAGAAGAATGACACAGTGCTTTCTAGTCCATTATGATTGGGAAAAATAAAGAAACTATGTCAAACTATGCTCTTGCTATTTCTGCAAGACTGTATTAATTTTCTTGAATAGTATTGCAGAAAGGCTTAAAAATGAAAAAAACACAGCCCATATTTCATTTGATAGGCCAATGCTGACAAAGCCATTTTCTAATAAAAATAGTGCCTGCTTTGGTAAAAAACTTATTTTGAAGGCAGACACTTCACAGGGCAATTTAAAAAGCACTGAATAAAAACTTCAAGGTATTTTTTTCAAGTACAGTAAAATTCCAGTAATTCAGCTGTATTTTTTAATAAAACCAAGAAAGACTTTATCAAATAATTTGTTTGTACAATTCAGTTCCTTATTAGAAAAAGACAACATAATTGGAAATGAAAACAAAATGATCCAATACGTGCATCGCTCCGTACAATTCCTATCAAGGTCTAAAACTAAGATGTGGAATGCTGAAATTCTCTCCTGGAGAGAAATTCTCAACCCCAGATCACACAGTCAACTGTTTGTAACATTTTTCATTTATTTGATATTTGTTGGTTTATGCTAAATACATGCTTTCCCTACAAAAGTAAAGACAGACATAAATACAAATAAAATACTTTGAGCAACAGCTTCAGCTTCCAAGCATTTACAACAAGGTCCAATTTTGCCAGAAATCTAGACCTAGCTGTAATTTTCTTCATTTCCATTTAGTTTTGCTCTCTGCTATGACAGCTAAAGACTAGGCTCCCTATGTGACTGCTGTTGTATCTTTCATATCTAAACATCTGCATGACAGTTTGTGAAGCCACGCGAACAGCCAAAGTTAAAATAACAGTAAGCAATGAAAAAAATAATACAAAAATCATAGGTTGCACAGCAAAGAATGAAAAGTGGAATCAAGTAAAACATGGGAAATGTTAATATTTAGCAGGAAGGTTAAAGGCATGGTACTAGTACATGATTACAGAAATTTAACTAAGACAATACTGCCCTTCACACAACTTTTGTTAAGTTACTTCAGTTATCTGGACACCACGTATCACACTGGGCAGACAATGCAGCTCAGTACGACTGTATTTTTTTTAGATGAAATGAGGGTTAAACAACTCATATTCCATGGAACTCTTTTTCATTTTTAATATTAACATTTTTATTCCATTTGGAATAATTCCCTCTCTTTTTCTATGAACTGAGGAATTGCTCAGACCTTCTAGGAACGATATGCTTAGATTGCTAAGTAAATGCACACGTGCAACACAAAGCAAGAAAAGGGCTTTCATTTGAGCTGCACTGCCCTGGTCCAAAGAAGGAAACATTTTTTTCTCTATGGTACAGCCAGAAAAGCCTCCCCTAACTGTGTGTACTGGACATCCTCAGCACCAGTATCTGCACCTTCCTGAAAAACACAAAATCTGGAATGGTCCTAAGAAAAGTCTTCTACTCCGCAGGAGAAAAGGACAAAATTGCAGTCAATGAGGTAGGGACATGCAAAAAACACAGGGCAGTGTTTGCTTAGGAAACAAGGCAGCATTCCTGCAGAACCAAGCTTTTAGTCTTAGTCTGAAATGTTCCTAGTTCTACAATTAAATCTGCAGCGGTTTTCCCTACATTATACTAAGTATAGGGTTGAAACAATCAAACCAGCAATTGGTAAGGACCTGATCCTGCCTCCCCTGAACTACTTGGCCAGGCTTCTCCTGGCTACTATGGAGCACGGGCTCGCATCTGTAAAGCAAGACCTAGAAAACAATGTTACCTTTTGAGTTTTAAGGTTAAGACGGATGTAGAGATTCTTCTTCTAATTTCTTACAGCAGACAGGGTGAGA
>JANZLP010000024.1:22796710-22813340 GCA_026930925.1 Chelictinia riocourii
GGGGAGGGATGCTCCCGTGGGCTGCGCAGCCTTAGCGCTGTGCTGGGTGGGAGCAGGCGGGGAAGGATGTCGTCCCGGCTTCTCAGCCAAGCCCAGCATCCCTGGAGGTGTTCAAAAAGCACATAGACAAGGCATTTCAGGACATGGTTTAGTGGGCATGGTTGATGGTTAGACTCAATGATCTTCCAACCTAAATGATTCTGTGATTTTCTATGAGAAGCAGACACATTTTCTGGAATATTTTTGGTTAATCAGAAGTCTAGTTTTATGTTATAGGACAATGTTTGCCAGCCTTAGCTGTGAAGCATGAGCATGTTAGTAATCCTAATTCAACTCAGGTACAGAAGATGAATGATACTCAAGATGTAAAAGTTCAAAAGCATCGCTTGTTTTGTTTGGCTTCTTAACTTTTCAGTGGTGCTTTGCCTTCCTGTAGGCTGGCATTTCACTTTTTTAGGTCCATGTTATGGTTTCTTCATCCTTTGGAAAGTTAGCATCTCATGACATATACACCTAAAAGTAATCTAGAAGATGATATTTGGAATGAAATAAAGAGAGCAGTGGAAATGAATAAGGAAGCACACCGTGTAATAAAGGATAAAGGATGGGTTATAAGAGCCGTAAAAGATGTATTTTTTGTCTCTTGCAAGATGTTTAGCTTGTACACTTAGAAAATTATGGATCAACCTTCTCATATTTGCCTTGCCTAATGAACACAACACAAATATAGTCACAGTACAAATAATAAAAACAACAGTAAGGCAGATATGAAAACTTTTAAAGCACTAAAGAAATAAAGTTGGAAGAGTCAGGAAAAAAGTTGACAAAATTGAATGGAGAGGGGGCCATGTCTGTTAAATTCTTAGAGAAATATTTTTTTTTTCTTCGCTATGTTGTAATTTTTTTTTCATTACTGCATTGTCTGAAGTATAACATCTTTGTTTTAAAATCCAGGAGGTGACTTTTAGAAATTATGTCACCTACAGAAGCTATATTGTGCAGAAATTTAAGAGAGAGCATGGAAAATCCTTAAAGCATAGTAGGAACAAGAGGCCCATGAAAGAGACTTTATTGTACCTGATCGTTGGTAGGTAAAATGCATTGACAGAAGGAGCATGTTGCTTAATAGAGAGACCCTCCTGCCTTGTTCTCAAAAAAAAAAAGACAAAGATCTGAATGCTAGGAGTGAGTAAAAACTTCCCAAGGGAAAGGAATCAAACATTTACTAAACTAGTAGTCAAGAAACAAGTTTATTGAAATGGGCCACATTTTTCATATTCCATGTTCCTGATATTTATCGACAATGCAAGAGGCAGCTGGACACAAGTGCTGACCCCCATCATTTGACTGTGGCAAATTCCTTGCTGCTTTAGCAGTGAAGGAAGGAGTTTGAAAGCCTGCAAAACACACTGCCGCACCCATCTCTGTGAGCAAGCATATGCCTGTACCTGGAAGAAGTTTTTATCTTCTGGCACATGGAGCTGGTTTTGTAAATGCTGGTAATTATTGGTCCCCAGAGTACACAGTCCTGGTTAATGTTTTGTTTATAATACATGGACTGTTTCCTGAAGTTGTGAAAATGCACACTTACAAAATAGGACAGTACATTTGTTTAAGCGAGGCTGATAGGTCTGGTGGCAAAAACGCTGCACAGAATGGGAGTGCAGCAGTGCAAGCATGCCACGGCCTCTCCTTAGCTGAGGTGTGAAACAGCTGTCACAGCCATGAAGCCCTTGAAAGTCAGGGCACCTGGCAAACACCCTTGAGAGACACATTAGCCTTCACCCTCGCATCCAGACGTTACAGGACACGTGTTGCCAGCTAAAGGACCCTCATTTTTTAAATCTGTGTTCAGCAGCTAGGTGGAGACAGAGAAATGAGCTGTTCCACAAGCAGCAAAATTAATAAAGCCTGATCTTTTCCAAATTTGACCTAGGTCCCCACATAACTCTTAACAATAAGCCCAGCCCTTTTCCATAGCAACTCCACTCCCCCAAACTCTCTATTTCCCCAGAGCATCACCAGCTTCCCCCCGTGTTGCCCTCCCCTCTGGCTGAGCAACAGGCAGCACGCTGCCTGTTCAGAGCAGAGGCTGGGTGTGTGCTGGTTGACCATTGCCCTCCAGGATAAATGGTAGTTATTATAAATAGTTCTCCTCTACCCAGCTGCCGGTGTTCACTACTTTTTTAGAAACTTAGTTATCTTCAGTACTGCTGCCCCTCTGCTGATTTGTTTGAAATTGGACAGCAGGTTCACCAGTTACCCAGAAAAGAAAAAAAGCTCCAGGGCTCAGGTCTCATTTCCTTAGAAAACCAGGGTTTAAAAAAAAGTTACAGATCAGTGATTAGATTGCTGCTTCTGCTGAGAACTTCATGGGCTGAACCGGTCAAAGTTAGACGTCTAAAACAAATGCGTGCAGTGTGATACTAAGTTTTATCAGCATGACTGCTATATAGACCCCATATGCCACAGGGAAAAAGAACTAACTTAGAGGTATTTTTAGCAAAGGTAGCTGAGCTTGTAAAAAGCAGAACTTGCATATTTCACTTGCTACAGGTTTTTTCTTTTCTTCCACAAAAATTCCATGTCATCTTTTTCAGATGGATGCCTGGCTCAGTAAAGGATCTGCAGCGCACAATCCCTACCAGAAGCTGAAAATGGATGATGCCTAGTGATGCTTTTTGACGTCATCTCCTCTTTTCCTGTTTGAGATGGGTGATATTATCATCAGAAGAAAGTTCTAAAATAAGCCCGAGTGACCTCTTCGTCCCTTGACTTCTCTTTCCACAAGTCTAAAAACCATAAGAAGAAATGACCAGTCAACTACCAGAGGAGTCTGTGGAGACCCAGAGCTCAGATGAGCTTGAGTGCAAGATCTGTTACAACCGCTATAACCTGCGACAGAGGAAACCAAAAGTATTGGAGTGCTGTCACAGAGTATGTGCCAAATGCCTTTGCAAGATCATAGACTTCGGTGATTCCCCACAAGGAGTCATAGTATGCCCGTTTTGCAGGTTTGAAACATGCCTGCCAGACGATGAGGTTAGTAGTCTTCCCGATGACAACAACATCCTTCTGAATTTAGCTTGTGGGGGAAAGGGAAAGAAGTGCCTACCAGATAACCCAACAGAACTGTTGCTGACTCCCAAAAGGCTGGCATCTCTGGTTAGCCCTTCTCACACCTCTTCTAATTGCCTGGTTATAACAATCATGGAAGTACAAAGAGAAAGTCCCCAGACTCTGAACTCAACCCCCGTGGTGGAATTTTACAGGCCTACGAGTTTTGACTCTGTTGCAACTGTGTCCCACAACTGGACAGTATGGAACTGCACATCTTTGCTCTTCCAGACCTCAATTCGGGTGCTAGTGTGGTTGCTAGGGTTGCTGTACTTCAGTTCCTTGCCTTTAGGGATTTATTTACTGGTATCTAAGAAAGTCACCCTTGGGGTTGTCTTTGTAAGCCTTGTTCCTTCGAGCCTTGTTATTCTCATGGTTTATGGCTTTTGCCAGTGTGTTTGCCATGAAGTTTTAGACTGCATGTCATCTTGATAACAAATACAGTAAAATAAGGTGTGTTGTCACATGTGTAGCATAGTTGATTTATCCTGTCTTTGTATTCTTATTTATTCTTATTTGTTGTCCATCCCACTAAATGGAAGCAGTGGTCTTAGTTATATGGTCCTTTTTTTCTACTTGATTTGATTCCCCTCCCCCTCCTTTCTTTAAGCTAAATAGTGGAAATAAAATTTACATGCTGATTTTAAAAGGCCAAATTGTAGAAAGGGATAAAACAAAATTGCCAAACGTGGTGCCTGCTGTTGCTGCCACTATTGAAGTGAGTAGCCCTTTGCTTTCTATTGGCTTGATCATGTCAGTCAATGCTACAGGATCCACACTAGAAGAAACTAGTGTAACAGGCACCTTTCCGGTCAAAGTACAGCATCTCTTCATCCAAAGCATCTCTTGTTTTGGAATATCTGTTATTTATCATTCATTATCATTTATGGCAAATGAAATCACTTAGTTAATATTAGAAGAAGACAAGATACCATTGCTTTTTCCATTCTTCTTATAGCAAAAATATTTCTGGGAGACCAATGGTTACAGATTTTTTGCATTTTGTGACTTGAGGAATCTTTTTTTTTTTTTCACCATGCTAAAAACATGTCCCCAAAATACTTTCCCCAAAGAGAAGCCCACTTGTCATACAGTTGCAGCTCCCTCTGAGATACTCCGCTAAAGAGTACTTCCAGGGACCCAGCCACACATTTGCTCTTCTCTAGGTGCACTAATTTCAATGTGCATTCACCTTAGGCTTCCCTTTGAGGGTTCAGAGCTCTACAGACTTCTCTAGCTGTGTTCTGTTATGCTTACCCTCCCTCTCAGCATTTCCGCTACCACGCCATGTTTCCAACCCACTAGTCGTCCTAAAAAATTACCTGACCAACTTCATGCACATCTACTCAGTGGTGGCTACCCTTGAGAATTTGGCTTATGTGACTTTAGCTATCAAGATAGATTTTTATTCCCAACCATTAGGAAATGGACCTTCAGTCATGAATACAAATTTCAGGAAAAATGTGAAACTGTTAACTGTTGGGTTTTTTCTTTTTTTTCTTTTTTTTCTTTCTGAGTTCACAGAATGAGCATTGTAAGGAGGTACTATGACTTTGGAAAAGTTTCTGTTTAATGCATAGTCCTTCAAAATCTTTAATACCCTGAAGTCCCTCTGTCACCGTTGTTAGTTGATGGCACTCCAGATGTGGCAATTAGCATGTCTTGATTAGTTGAGTTCAGAGGAATTACTAATGATTTACCATTCTACAAATAGAATCAGGCCCTGTAAGGCTTGCTTGTATGTTGCATGGTTTAGGCTACTTTTTGAACTACTGGAAGAGCACAAAAATAAGAAATATTCAATGTTTATGTGTATAGGTCTAGTCAACACCACAGCTGCAAACTTGTTTTCCTGTGCACAGCAGGGTAAAAACTGAGAAGGAGTGGTTGAGCAGTGCAAGCATGGTTTTGCTTCAGGCACAAGATTTAGTAATTTCAGGGCAGCCTAAGAGGGAGAGGGGTTTGTTACATGAAGACTGAATGTATGGCCTAACAATATATTCTTAGAGCAAACTGGTAAGAATGGAAAATGCTGATGGGGAAAGCAGAGTATAAGCGGTTGTTCTGTCTGTCAAGAGGGTTTGAAGTCAAGCTGGTCCAGTTTTTGTAGATGGCGCAGGTGGTATCTATAGTTTCATTCCTATTGCAAACATAGGGAAAAATGTGGAGATGTAAAGGTCCTGCTTTTCTTGACACTCATTTTATAATAGTGCATATATGTGTGTGTGTATGTACATATAGACACATATGTAAGAAGAAAACATAGCTAAATTATAGTTTTCAAGTGTATGGAGTTATGGAGCTATGTACTGAATGATTAAAGGAAATGTTTCAGACTTTTCTGTAATGACTTGATAACAATTATAACTAAAATATTTTCAGAATTCCTAGAAATGACTATTCCTAAGTAATTGTTTTTAATGTTTGTGGTAAAGCACATATAGTTAGAAGAGGTATCATCTCCAGTTCTGGTATACCACAAGGTTTGACTCATCTGTGAACTCATAAATTTTAAGTATCCAACAACAATCATGTCAAAAAGCAAGAAAAAGAGAGAAATCTATGTGGTTTTATAGTACTTCATAACTTTGGGAAAAGATGTATTTGTAGTGTTAGGGTTTTATATGTTGTAGGATTTGTTCAATTTGTCTGAATATAGTGTCTCTAATAAAGGGCTGGCTAATAGAGAAAGTAAGTTTTGCAAATGTGTGACATATGTATTACCTCTGCACAACATGTCTACAGTGCTGCCTGTTGTCTTTTCCTTTTGATTATCTGTTTATCAGGATTATCTTAGCTCCAGCACCAGGTATTTTGTACTCTGTTTTAAAACAGAGCCTAATCTCGGCAGGATTACAGTGGTATCAGTTACACATCACAGCACAAATAAATACACCTGTTATTATACTTCACTACTTGGAAGACTGCCAGCCCATTAAATTTATGCTGTTATTTTAGACTGTGCTGCAATACTAATCCACTCAAAAATGCGAGCGTGCAAAACCATATTGATTGTATAGCTATTCTGCTACTCAGCCAGAGCATGCTATTACAGCTTTGGTCTCATAAAATTCCTGTATGACTTAGAATATAGCCGTTCAGAATTGCTAGAAGGTCTAAATCTCAATTATTTGTGGAGAAGATATTTGCTGTGTGACTGAGACTAGAAGAACTTAAGATACTACTCTGTCATTATTTTTATTCTTTGCCATCCTTAAGACTTAGAACTGAAAATGCTCGTGTCCTCTGCAGTGGAATAACTGCTGAAGTCAGTGTGAATAGGGCTAGAATCAAGTCCTGCATACCTGCCTGTCTGCATTTCCTTCCCTTTCTCTGACTTTTTTTCTTTCCTTGGAGAGTTATGGCTCCTGTGGTCATAAACTACTGCCTGCACAACAAGGCAATTCCCTTTTAGTAGGGTTTTATTCCTGCTTTGCCCAGACATGTCACTCAACCAGTTACAGTGTTATAAATTCATTACTACAGGATTAATTTAGTCCAAATGAGATTTTTTTTGTTTTAATTCCTGCTTATCCTATGGATGCAGACTGTGTCCTCACCACCTGCTCCTTCACAGTGTGATACAGTGGTATCCCCTGAGGCATGGGGCAGGATGATGCAGCAGTAGTTGCTGGGCGTGACGGAGGAAGGGTATGCTTAGCTGGACCGTCCTCTTGAGCGGGACCCGGTGAGGGATGAAGCTCTGCAAGTGTAGCCTGAGCCCAGAGCCTGAAGAGCAATTAACAGAGAGTGGGTTACATGGAGAGCAAGGCCTGCTCATAAAGAGGACGTGGGGCTGTGGGGCTGGGGGTGGGCTGTGACTGAGAAGCTGTGGGCTCTGACTGGGACAAAGGGGCTGTGTTTTAAATAAGGAGTCAGGGGTAGAGCTGCAAACAGAGTTTGACAGTTTTTTCATGCTGACCCTTCTGGGCTTTAAAATTCATTTGGTAATTAGAAGTCATTTGCTACTGCTACTACAGTTGAGTATTTTTACTTTCCAAATGGCAAAGTATTGAACTTTAAAGAGATCCTTAGATTTGGGCATACTCCCTCTTTTATGTTAACTATAAAGCTACAATCTTTCCAACAGGATTGACCAAATTAAGGGCTGATGCCTTTGGTTTAGCTGCATTGTGAGCTTTTTCCTACTATATTGGTTATATGCCTGCAAAACTGTATAGGCTAATATAAAACACTTAAAATAGGTGAACTCGTGTTCTGATAACACTATTGGCAAACTTCAGGGTTGCCAGCATTTTGCAACGTGTTAAAGAATAGATGTTCTTCCAATGAACTCTTATGACTTGAAAATAGAGATGAGTCCAGCAGCACACAGCCAAATAGACAACTACAGTAGAGGAAAACACAGCTTTCCACCTAAATGTCTACACATCGCTTCAACCAGGGGAAGGGGAACCAAGGAGGTTCACAGGAATGTGGATGATGTTGTGTTTGAGGGAGTTCCTTGTTATTAGGGTACAGAACCATTGTTTTTCCTAATTCTGACCATTTCCAGGGTTAGGTTCAACTCACTTTTCCCTGTTACTTTTCTGCCCCCTCTGCTGGGACAAGGCTCTGTGGCACTGCAGGTAGGCAATACCTTGAAATGAAACAACCTTTTCTAGTATACTGAGTTTACAGCTCAGTCAAGCAAAATGAGGATAACACTGAAAAGATAGCAGATTGCAGCCAGAATGCAAGAGTGAACAGGGTGCAGAGGGGAAATGGCAATAGGTTTTTATAACAGTTTTGATGTCAAAGCAAGGAAAACACGTGGCTACATCCTGCCTTGCCTTGGCTGGTTCAAAACTAGCGAGGCTGTCCCAAGCCCAAGGACATGACTCAACACCTTCCCCTGCACTGCCTCTGTGACAGTTCACTTCATTTGTGCATCTTGATTTCTTGTACAGCAGTGGTACGTCATGATTTCTTCTTCCTGCGTGGGTGCTGGGTGTAGTGAAAGGTCCACAGTGTTCGATTCTTAAACAGGCTCATTCTAACTATCCTAAGGTTTCTCAGGGCTTTTTTTTCTTGTTTTCTTCATATTTCTACAAAAGCAAGAGAGTCTACTTTATTTTAAATAGAGCAGTGCCTTCAAGGATAACAAAAACAGGGGGAAGAAGAAGAACTGAGAATTTTGAAATAATTTTAAGATATTCAAAGGAAAAGGAAAGAGACTGTTCCAAGAGTCTACTTTTACTTTCGTACTAGCAGATTAGATGTTATCCTTTGAGTGACATCAGTAAACAATTAGGGCTGGAGATTCCTCAGGGAGTTTATAAGTCTGTCAGACCTTAGGCACAAACACCGTACTGCACTGCTTTTCTGTAAAGCACCATTCTGCCTTTTGCATCAGCTCCCCTTGTCAAAAGTTGAACTGTCACAGTTTATAAAGAGTTCTGGCACAGAGAGTAAATCCTCAGTCTGGGGATGGTAAATCATCTTTTTAGAGACGTGTGGCAGTAGCAAAGCTTTCAGTGCTACACCTTAAGCAAAGAGAACTCATCTTGCAGTTTGAATTGCTAGCATAAATTTCATTTTAAATCGAGTTTCATTGTGTTGGGCAACACTGCAACTAAAAAATCCTTTTATTGTATTTCTGCCTCTTGTGTTATACAAATGTGGTTTGCATTTTAAAAAATGTATTAAACCATAGAAAACAGAGGTGGGTAGAAAAACGCCTAATAAGTAATTTTATCAGTCCTTGGCTGCCCCTCATAAGACATTCCTTCCAGCCCTTTCATATTTTACTGTAATGGTAAGCTCTTCTGACAGAAAAGAAAGGGGCGGAGGGGGACGTTTAAGCATCTACTGTAATTGTTTCCTGATTCAGGCCTCTTAATAATCCAAAAGATTAATGATAAATAGCAAAGCTGGAAAACTGAAGGGATTACACAAAAACCAGTAGTAACACTCGCAGATTCTTTATGTGGTGAACTGCTGATGAGGAAAATTTCAGATACTGCCTCTCAGGCAGTGGGGTGCATTTTCACGACATATATGACTCATATATGACAAGATCATTCAATGAACCCCTGTCCTCAGTTCTAGGCACCCTCACATTCTGTTTTCTCCCTTTTCCTCCGGATTGCCTCTTCTCCTTCAGCACTGATCAAATGACTGATTAATTGTAATAATTTTCGCATCGCCTTTGCTGCTCACATTAGAGATGTCATTCATTCGTGTGAGAAGGCAAAGACAGGCAGTGCTTAGTTTGCCTTTCTGTCCTTGGATAGGGCCGAAAAAGGAGAAAGCTCTGAAGTGTCTTCAGGGGAGTTAGCCTGGTATTTGTTGCTGAGAACTCCGAGTGCCTTGAGGCAGAAGGATCTTGTTACCACAGCATGTTTCAGAGGATTTTGTGACCACTGACAGTAACGTCCAAAATGTTATGTCTTGCAGATAAAAACAAACAGAGAATTTCCAGGAAGAACATTGGCATTTTTCTGACAACTGGGAAATTGAACATGTCTATGCTTCACTGACAAAATATCTTCCTACTTGCCTAAAAACAATACAAGGCCCAGCCTTGTAGTCTCACTGTGCAAAAGATAAAGGGGAAAAAAAAAAAAAAAGGTTTTTGCCACGTCTTTGTTAACATGCCATCTTTCTGTATCCTGACCCTTATCCCTGGCTCTGCTACAGTTAGCCTGTGGTCATGAATGAACGATTTTAAAAGAGCACATGTTTACATCAGCAGCTTTTATTTTGCGCTTGTATGACTTCAGTGAGAGCAGATTTGTTTTAATTACATCTTGCGTTTTAGTAGCACACGTGTTCTCATCAGACACGTTTGTCACCCGTGATCAGAGTCTACATTCTACATGAGTACGGCCTCTGTGTACTCAGACCGAGCAAGGACGAGTGCAGTATGAAGCCCTACAAAGAGCAGGGAGATCAAGGATTATTTAATCCTCCCATGACTCAACCACAGAGAAGCTGGCTGGTTTTATTCTCCTGTACCACCCACTTCTGTCCAGATTCAGGACCAAAGGCTAAAACAATCAGATTTCCATTCTTGCCAGCTAACACTGAAGTACTGACAGAGGCCCCAGAAGACTCAATGTCACGGCCCTCAAAACTTCTTTACCCTCTGCATTATCTATCGCTCTTCTTGCCAGTCAGGAATTCAGAAATTATGCTTTACTTCCTTTGCATCTAATTTACATCTCAGACAGGGCTGTCATTCTAATGCAAAAATGAACAACCAAGGAAAAAAGGATGGCTGCAGAAACACCGCCAATAAACAACATACTATTATTTAGGTAGCTGTTTTTAAAATACGGATTAATTCTTCTAAGACTAGGATGAATCCCCTCACAAACTACCACCTCGAAAAATAACCTTACAACCCTCTGCTGACTGTGGGAAGGACGACAGAAACCATCAGAAAACAACTTTGCAATGTGAATTTCAGTGTGTAATGAGGGATGCAGTTTCCTTCACCCTGTGCATACTTTGGTCAAGCTTATCACACAGCTGCGCCATGTCTAAAGTACCAGTGTCATTTTGGAAGTAACGAACACTCCTGCGCACAGAAGCAACATGAAAGGGAAGAATGCTTTTATAACGTACAGTTCTGAATCAGGCTGCCATTTAATGATTTTTACATCTTAGGAGGATGGGGTAGAAATCTCTCACATATTTTTTTCCATTTGCTACTTTTTGGTACCTTAGAAGACCTACGCGGCTGCAGTGTTCCCTCTCTTTTTGTTCTATGTCAGACTCTCCCCTGAAGCACGCTGTAGCAGCACACCAGACCAGTGAATCCCATTCCTTCCTATTAATAATGAACTGCTAACAAATTAAGTTGTCATTCTTCTGCAGTTGGCTATTAGCTGTTCCAACACTATGCATGGGCTGTGAGCGGGAGGCAGTCCCACTACCCTCTTAAAGTCTGCATATGGGACATAGGATCAAAATAACATCCCTCTCAGGCTTTGGCTGTACTGCTTTGTTTCCATGCTGAGCATGGAGCCACAGAACTGGCCTTCATGGAAGTGGCAACCAGGCCAGCCAGGCAGCTGCAACACCTGACTGCAGCATTACTGGCGACTGCCAGGAGAGGCTTCAAAACGAAGCATTAGGTCCAACACTAAAGCCAGTTTCAGGGCACCTCCTGTATGGCGTATGGGGGGGAAGGTAAAGGAATGGAATGAACAACAGGTATTTTCTTAGATGTTTTTATCTGTCCCATTTATAGGGGCACAAAAAAAACCCCAAACCATTAAAAAGTTTAAACACTCTCTTTCAATCTCCTTGTGATTTTAAAGTACTTATAGTTGCACAGTACTTTCTTTCTTAGTCTTTGCAGCCTTTTTTTTTTTTTTCTTGTTCTTTTTAGCAGCAGGAGGAAAAAGGTATTTAAAGCAAGAGCTGAAACCCTTCTCATTATGGCATGACTCAAGGAACTAGAAGATTAAAACCCCAAAACCACTAGAAAAAACCCATTGCTTTCAAGAAAATCACAGCAAGGCAGTAACAATGCTGGTGTAAGCCCTGACTCCCCCAAAAGGGCCCAGTCTGATAGAGTAGAACTGTACAACTGATAGTAACCAACTGAAGCAGCTTTGGCCTGATACTTTGCAAATAGCATGAAAATTTTAAGAAAACTGGTGGCGAAGTGATTATTTATGGCTGTTCACCTGTATTATTTCAGCAGCTCTCAAAGCAATCACAGGAACACCCTGTGCTGCACTTTCCCCTGTCATTTACTGACATCCTGTATACTCCTTCTCACTGCAGCTTGAGGTGGAGCTGGTGCAGAAGGAGGAGAAGTTGCTCGAAACGGATCTTCTCTACGAGCACATTTCCCGTCTGACAGCCAGAATCCATGCCGCAGCAGAGAACAGGAAGCAGGACACACTGCTGTTAGCCAAAAGGGTAAGGAGGGTATTGCATGCTCTGCTTGCTGGCCTATACAAAATGAAATAGTATGTGGGCAAGAAGTAAGATGACACACTTGCAAATTACAAGTGGCTGGAAATATTGGTAGGCAAATAATGTTAGTCTTCAGAAATTACAGACATTTAGTACTAATGGTAATACCGACATACCAACAGCATTAGTTTCTTTTTGAAAGAAAGTTGCACCACAAATAGTACCTTTCATCAAAATAGAGGATTAGCTCTTTCTCGGGTAGACGCTTAGAAACTTGGTAGAATTCTCTTTTTGCAGATGTACTTAACAGCCTTTCCACAACAAACAGGTCAAAGGCTAAAAGAAATAAGGAAAAGCCTCGATATCTGGCTCAAAGTTTCTTATATAGGTAGGGAGAACCACACAGGAAAGAAATAACATTTTCAATACAGTTACTTTTATATAATTGTAGTTATTTCCTTTTAACTGCCAGTAGTATTGTTTGGGGAAAAGCAAAAAATCCTCTCATCCCCACCTCTTTAATTAAAAAGCTCCAAATAGAGCAGAGCTGAGTGAAAGACAGAAAAAACCAAAAGTAATTAATGCAAAACAAGGCCAGGGTTGATTTTTTTTTTCCTTAGGTGTTAGGTTTGGCACTTGGAAAGGGTCAAAACAAAATAGGTCTTTATAGTACAACTTTCATTTTCCACAGACAGAGAAATAACATGGCTGTTATTTGGGTTTGTGAAATCATGGCCACAGGCTAATAAACTACCTTAAAAATGGCAGCATGCCAAAAGTTACATTAACAAGTGCTCTGTCTGACTCTCCAAATTCCCTATTAGTCACTTAAAAAAAGAGTATCTATGTTTTGGGTTTTTTGGTTTTGTTTTGGTTTTTTTTGTTTAAATCACCTCCAGTCAGACTCAAGGATTTCTGTCCTGTTCCTTTTCTGTTTGTCCCCCTGCCAAGGATAACTTCACAACCCACAGCCCCACTGTGTCCACATTGTCACTCAATTTTCTTGTAAGGATTTGGCTTATCACACCTTTATTACAAAGTTAATTGTGCATAAACTCAATGAGAATCAGGGTAGCAGGGCTTTGAGGGCAGTGGGAGTTTTGCTATTCAGCTGAAAAGGGCAGGAGGTAATGACAAACCGGCTTTTTTGTATCTTGTATTGGAGTAAATGTGGCTTGTTAGGCTGCCAGTTTCTGTGGTTCCACATGTACACACAAGAAACACACATCCTGTTTCATTAAGTCATTTTCAAGTATGGAACTATTTTTTAAAACCTTGTCAAGTTGGACTTCTTGTCACCTACCCAGTACCACCTACCTGTCACGCCCAGCAAGTGTCTAAAGGGAAGCCCTAACTAAAACGCAGTTGTTACTTATTCCAGACAAACGAACTGCAGAAGAAGATAAAGGACAAAACCCAGAAGATAATGGCTTTTGTTGCAGAGTTATCCATGAAGCAAGCACTTGCCATTAAACTCCAGCAGGAAATGAGAGACAAAGAGCAATTTTTGATGACTGTTTCATCGAGGATAGATCAAGGCCTTCCCCCTCCTAAAGAGACAGAAAATGAGTGGTTGAAGATATTACACAACGAGAAGATGCAAAAAGAAGCAGCTGAAGCCAGAGCTGAAGTAGGTTTCTGTCATATATTGCAATTAGATCTTCAGCCCCATCTTTTCACTGCTCCAGCCTGTCTTTCAGAAAAAGAGCAGCATAGCTGTTTGCTGCCAAACACGGAGCCCCAGGAGTCAGTGGAGATGATGGTATAGACAGAGACAACTACTAAAGCAGTATATGGTAGGTTTGTGGAGTTTTAGCTGCAGCCTGGCTTAGAACTGGTCATTGAATCTTAAGGAGAGAGTACACTAAAAGGAAGACTCACCTTCAATTATAGAAGTAATTTGTGTGACCGTGCTTTGGACTGATGGGTGAGATAGCCATTGGTGAAGTACTGCTTCCCATTTGATTTCAAGGTAAAGCTGCAGAAGGTGGGGGGTGGGGTTCAGGAAAAATAAATTTAGCATCTTCCACATACCACATGCAGTGAACATCAGATCCTAAGTAGCAAGAAATCAGACTGCTGGGCAAGACACTGAGGGTAGGCAGGGCAGCACATCAAATTAGTGCTTCAAATTCTACCCTGCTGCATACTCTGCCTCCTTAGTTGAGACCATCAGTGGTGCCAGAGCAGAGCGCTCCCAGAGGTGAAAAAGGAATATAAAAGTGAGATGTGCATACTGAGGGAACTCTTGCTGATGGGAAATCAGCTTTGCTATATGAATCCTTTAGTTGATCACTTCAAGGGAATCTGAAAGGCGCACAAAGCTGGGAGCAGAATACGCTGTGCATACGCTTAAAAGAACTTGAAGTCACACAGAAGTGCTGCGGTAAAACAGGCTTAGAATAAGAAACTTGTCCGTCATTAACACTTCTCTTGCTTCGTTTCCTTTTAGTGCTGTGGACATAAGGTCAGTGCAGTAACAGTATTTAGGGACAGCTGCTGTCAGCGTAAATACAGCCACTTTTTGAAGCATCAGAACTATTATCTTGTTCCCGAGATGTTCTGTGCACACTCATTACAACTTTTAAAAGGTCATCCAATCTGTTTTCTTCACAAGCAACAAAAGCAATACAGGCTCAAACTGTACACTGTTTAAAAGGACAAACTCACATCTACATGGTCAATAACTCACACTTTCCTTTTTATAACCCTCTGGGTTTCCTGGTTTGCTAAGGACTAGACTAATAGTGTTTGCTTTGTTAGGTATTCTGTACGTTGGCTCAGGAGAGTACCAGAGTTTTAAAGCATATGATCATTATGTGATCAAAATGTGTTTCTTTCGCAGCATGCTGCAGAAGAGGGACAAGCTGCAGCGCCCAGCTGTTTCCACACAACAGCAGAACAACGCCCAACAGCCTACATCCCAGATGATGAATACAGTCTCCCATTGCCACGGCCCTACGGCGCTCTGGCTCCTTTCAAACCAAGTGAACCTGGTTCAAATATGAGATATTTCAGAAAACCTATTGTAAAGCCAACTGAAATCTGACCAGACAGCACCTAAAGCAGGAGAGGCCAGTACCGGTTGCTGAATCTCTATGGTCAGTAGCATTTACACTGCACTGAAGGAATGTCCATTAGTGTTTATCCAAATTCCGTATTAAAAACAAAAGTAGTTGTCAAGGCCAGAAGCATAGCTAAATAGTCAGTGATCCACGTTCCCTTCTGGCTAGAAGGAGCCTGGTATCCCAAATGGCAGTGCAGTATTTTAAAATGTTAAGAAAAATGAGTGATCATCATACTACGCTTTTTTTTTTTTTTGCAGGTGAAGTTTTATTGCATCTGATGGTATTTTATAATACATTTCATTAAAAAGAAAAGGCTAGAAAAATCTTATCTTGTTATTAATAGAATACGAACAAAGTCCCCAGTACTTATACAAATGCACCACCATAGCTTTCTAGGATTGGAGTTTATGCTTGCCAGACAAATTCTAATTGTATTGAGAAAAATACTCCTTCCCTCTATGCAGTTACTGAGAAAGCCAAAACTCTTGCTTGGCAAGACAAGAGAATGACCACAAACTTGCTGAGTTGCTCCTGAGAAACGGATCTTTTTATTTCACTGGTAAGGAACTGGAAGCATCAGTGGAAACTGCTCAGAGTATCAGAGGTTGCTATTGAAAACCTCTAAAAATTTGTATCAAATTGTCAATGAGTTTCACTAGTTTGATAGTCTGAAACTTTGACAGAGGTGGTTTTAAATCCAATAAAGACTGCAGAAACCCTACATGTCAGAACTTAAGATTTTCTCTGCATAGCAAACCACTATCATTACTATTTTAAATTAATGTCACAGTTCAGAATGTAAAAAAACAACCCAAAAACCACTGGTTCAGTTATACATAAATAGAAGTTGAAAATGAAGGAAAAACAATCTCCATTTCTTTTTGAAGCTGGGGTTTGAACTGTAGCACTAAAAGTTGGAAGGAAAGTATTCAGTAAAACTCTGTCCAAGCCACCATTAAGGTAAATTTCTAAAGAACTTTTTTCTTATCCTGTATTGCTTACAATATATTATACACATCTTAAAAATCAAAACAAAACCCTGTCACAGGCACTTTAAGATTATATTTTGCGCTAATTACAAAACTGAATATATTAAAATCAAACTCTAAAGGCAGAAGTACCATAAAATAACACATGACCACCATGAAGAATGAATACATCATTACTGATGCATTATATACAAAAAACTAATTCATCATTTGTTATTCTTACCTGCTTTACATAAACATACCAAGAAGTCATTTTATTAATCTAAATGAGTAAACAGTTACCACTTTCTTGTTACTGTTCAATAGAACTGGACTACCTTTTTCAGGATTGTTTATCTTGTTAAAATAATTGACATCAATACCGATTTTCACAGCGAGTTTTGATACCTGCTGTAGTTCCACTTATTTGACCATTTCAACATGAAACAATGAAACCACAGATATCTTTCACTGGAAACTTGGGTTTGTTTCAGATGAATTCTCTAGGATTTATCTAGCAGTCAGTGATTTCAGCCTTAAATGGAATGATACCAGGAAACAATACTAATTGGAGTCTGAATGTGTCCTCTACATCATGTT
>JANZLP010000024.1:22919055-22929742 GCA_026930925.1 Chelictinia riocourii
GTTTTAACCATCTCATCACAGCATGATTAATTATTGAATTAATTACAGTGTGGGGCTGCTAGCTACCTCTGCATCAAGGGGGATGTACAATCAGATCAGGATCCTTCTGAGCGGCTGAGCCCTTTAGCATCCTGCTATGGACTGCAAGAGAAACAGGTCCCTGTCTATTTGCAACTCAGTCAGCATACAATTCTCACTCTTACATATATCCTGACTGTAGCTATGTCTTTGTCCTGCAGTCTAGCCAACTTCTTTAGGATTCATTGCCAAAGAGGAAAAAACAGACTTTTTTTAAAAATGATCCCAAGAGCAAATGCAAAAGCTGGTAAAAAAGAACATGAGTTCCACTGGGATCCAAGAAGCAGGTGTAAGTCAGACATTAAACCCTTTATTTAAGAAAATTAATAAAGTTTTTATTAAATATTAATGAACAAGGCTGGAGTCCATTCTCTCCCTCGTGAGTACGAAGCAAAATTAAATATGTCATTCTTCTCTCTTTAATGTCATTGGTAGGGGTTATTTTTAAGGTTAATTTCTTGCCACTTGACACGTGGTTTTCAGATTTACACAGTACCTTTCAACACCTGTTGGATTATGGCTGTTTTTTACAGTGGCCATACAATCTGTTGTTTCGCAGTATCTTGCGGTACGTGTTTTATATCTGATGAAGTGGGTGAAGAAATAGAAAAACCTATCCAAAACAAAAATACCATGAGAATTAAGTTTGGGTTTTCATTATGTTCATGCCTATGGTTTAGCCTGAGCTGTTTTAGTGCGTTTCAGTGATGTTTGTGAAATACTAATGCTTTGATGTCTTCCAGAACATGTATGTGTAACTCTTTCAACAGAAACCATACTTTTTTTTGTTGCAGATTGTTTCTGTTGCAGTAAGTTGGCTTTTCCTTTAGCATCCAGTATACTCATTTTCTTGTTCACAACAAACAGAAGCATAAACCAATAAACAAAATCTACAACAGTCAGTTGCTGTTTTGTTTGTATCTGTTTTGTACACATCTAATGTAGAAACTTTCGTGTAGTATGAAGACCTATTTTTATAGTTTTGATATGTCCTCAGCAGTTATTTGTTACAATAACAGGCATTTGTTACAACATGCAAACTTCACTCAGTCTCTATTTACATATAAGCTTGTCTTGCGGCATTATTAGCAGAGTACTTGTGTATGGAGTAGAATCTGATAGTCTGAAGTACTTTTCTTGCATTAGTGTCTTCATTTGAATTGTTGCAGCTGCAAGAAGACATTGGATCGTGAATCAGCAAGTATATCTTTTCTTAAACTGTAGCAGTAATTCATTTTTTACCTGCATGTAGGAGACCAGACATTTCACAGAAGTGAACAGCAATGAAATGTTTAAGAGGATTATTTGAGGTTTGTGTTTAACTGGTCAGAAATACGTGGAACTGGAACAAGAGTTTTGTTTCTTTGTTGATGTTTCCTAGAAATGAAGATTTCCAATTTAAAAAGAAAGTCAAGAGAATATATTTAATTTCTTAGTCCCTGCTTCTTGCAAAATCTTTTAAGTTATTTCTTTCTTATGAGGTTCATTCACATAAATAAAGTATATCAATGATAATCTTACTGCAGCCTGGACTTAAATTATATTATTGTCTATGCAACTATACTTTTCTGGCAGTACAGTCCCTATAAAGAGGTTTTAGTGCTTAGGGAGAAGTGTCACAAGATGAAATTGTGCAGCCTCAGAAAGTGACAGGAATGTCAGTAAATGAGAATTTTCTAGGAACATTATAGGAATCACACACAAAATGTTACAGGAATAACAGTTTCAAGCACTGTGCAAGATGACTGCCTTTTTTGTTTTTTCCTCTCTATGTAGAACTGGATTAATCTGAAACCTGGGTTTATCATGTTCAAAATAGTGTTTCCTTGGAAACATTCCATAAAATAAAACTTGTTTTCAATTTGAAATGAAAGACTCAAACTGTCTGTGGCATATTTTGAAACATTTTAAATAGAGAAGAATTGAACAGCTCATTTCTTATTGTGATTGTGCAGACAATAAGAATCTTGGATTAGCATATTCCTACAAAATTTTAATGCAGAGTAACTATATTAAAGGTGAAATTCAGATACCTTTTTAGTGTGCTGTATTTCTGACCTTATAGTATAGTGTCAGTGAAGACAGTGTAGAAGACCATAGGAGAACAGAAATCAAACATTTTACGTCCTTGCAAGTCAGTTGCAAAGGCTCTTTAGATCATTTAGTCTTAAAATTCTTACAGATGTTGCAGTATTTTTACTGCTTGTACCCTTTTCCAAGATACAAACTTGATAGTAAACCAAACTGCACCTGCTGTATAGCCTACTTTTTTTTTTTTTCTCAGAGTGTTAATTCTAATTTTCTTAGTAGTCAATGCATTTGAAACATTAGGATGTTTTCAGTTACCTTATTTATGGATGTAAACATCTGTTAGTGCTTGGACTTAGGTTCCTTGCAGATATTATGGTAACTTAGGTTTTAACACTGTATGGTTGAAGTTGCTTTCTTTAAATGTATAGCACGTAAGTGATAAGATACCAGGTTGATTATTTGCTTTCATCATCACCAAAGAGCTTGGATTTCGAAGCATGATGTAGCAGTTCCCTGGGTTATACTGCCTTTAATAGAACATGTAGGCACAGTGGAAGTCAGAAGGAATTAGACTCTTTGCAGATAGCAGGTTGCTAATGAAATCTCTGTAGTAGGGTGGGTATTATGGTTGGTTTTTTTCATTACTTAAAGATTTGCTAGATTATTTTACTTGTCTTGACAAATACAGTATGGAATATTTGTGGGTTTTTTCTTTTTTTTAAACTAGAGAAGTGGTTACTTAATACTTAAATTTATCTTTAGCGCTGGTAAGCTTTCTGAGGTCCCTGTGTCATGCCCTTTTCTGGCAGGTGCTACACCTTGGAGTGAGCGTGCTGCTTCCTGGTGTTGACACATCTGTTTCCCCAGGGTCGCTGTTATGGCATAACATAGTCAAAGTGGATCTGTTCTTCCCTTCCATGGCTATCTCCTAGAGCAAACCCATTCGTATGGCAGGACAGCAGGAAACGCATCGTGAACTGACTGAGAACAGTCCTGGCCTGAATTGTGCCTGGGTGCTAGCATGTCTGCTGCTTGTGTTGACCTGCATTTTTATCATGGACTAAGGGAGTAAAACTTAAACACATAGCTGTGGCACTGATTGAGATGCATGATACATGAACCTTAAGGAAGCAAACAGGAGGACAATTTATGTAATTCCTCCCACTGAAGCAAGTTTTTTTTGCAGACAGTGACTCTGAACCTAAATATGGGCTAAGCTGCTTTAAAAATCAAACAGAAAAGTCTTTTTAAGCCTATGAAGCTTACAGATGCCAGGAAAAGAAAAAAAAGTTACATGTAGTGGTTTGGCATAAATACAACTCCTGTTGATGAATTTTAGAGCATCTGAAGCCTATCTGTCATGGTACTGTTTTCCCCCTCAGTTTATAGTGTACTATATCTAGTTGAAATGAGGTTAGGTATCCATCAACTATATAATAAATAGTGAATTAGCTTAATTGATGAGCCTTTAATTTCACTCACTTCTAAACCATAAATTGTAGACATTCCTTTTTCCTTTTGAAAGATGTGTATAGTAAATGTGTTAATTGCTTGAAATGTTTTAATCTAATTTTACTTGAGTTTCTATTAATGCCAAAATGGTGTTAACATTCCAAGTAGTTGTAAGTGAATCCTAGGGAAAAATATACACTGTAAAACATCTGTCGTCTTAACTGAGATGGTGTCAGTGCCTAGTACCTTCTAGTCATTGCCAGTGGGTAGAGAATCCTTGTTCCCAGCTGTATTCAATACAGTGGGTCTGTGTTTACAATTGTTACGGAGTTAAAGAGGAGGCTCAGAATATAAGATATATGAGGGAGAAAAAGCGGCGTACCAAAATGTTACCTAGATGATGATTTTCTATGTAGCGCTTTACATTTTCGTGTAACCTTTATCTTGTTTTTATAAGAATACTGAAATGAAACTTTGATTGGGATGAAGGGGTTTTTTAATATGACTTATGTGGAAAGGCTTTTTGTAGTTGGTGTAGTTCTTTAAATTATCTAAAATTATTTTTAAAAATAAATTTCCCTTCTTTAATAAAGTTTCCTTAGCAGGAGACTTTACAATAACAGATTTTCAGTCTTTACATGAGAATCCTTCATGCATCAAACTCCAGACTGTGCTAATAACAATTCTGCCTTTATTATTTAGAACAAAATCAAGGGTTTTCCACTTGTTGCTTTCATTTATAATTGTTTCATTGACTCTGCTGCTGCAGTGGTGCCTCAGTAATGTAATTAGCAATGCAGCAAAGTAATCCTTTTGTTTGTTGCCCTTTGCTTCAGCTCTTCAGTATCTCTAAATGTAATCTGCAATATATGGTTCTGAGGTTCCATTTCATGCTGGTATGTTGGAGGGAGAGAAGGGTGGTATCACACATTAGAAATTATCAGAGGAAGGCTTTGTAAATATCAAACACAGAAGGAGGTGAGGTAACTATTGGAGGTGATCAATAGAAAAAGCAGAAGGCACATTACACAATTAAGTATATGACTTCTGAGATTTGCTGCTCAGTTTCATTTGATGTGAAATGTGTTCAAATTAGCAGATGGACCTGTACTTCCTAGTAGAATGGTTGCTTAAAAATTGCATTTCTTGAGATGGGAATGCAAAGGTCATGCTTGTTGACTCGAACTGTTTTCAGATTGGCATGGGTGCATATTTTTTTTCATACATGATTTGTCATGACAAATTTTGTTAAGAAATTTGAACTAGTGTTAAAATGATTTGAATGTTTTGATAAACTAGGAAATGTTAGGTTTGGGTGATTTTGGGATGCTTGCTTTAGTTGATGAGGGGGGTTTGGTTTATTTTGGGCAAGGGGGAATTGGTGAAAGCCTAGCTTTCCTTTATGCTGATTTTGGATTCCTGTCATCTTGGTCATGAAATGACTTTTGCTGGAGAAACAGAAGCAAAACTGATTTTACTGACTTAAAATAGTGTGATTTGGGGGTGGGGAGATTATTCATTTCAACTTTCCAGTATTTGCTATTAAATTGTTAACAATTTTACTGGATACTGACTTTATTAAAACTATCTTTCATAAAGCTGACTTTTGGACTTTGTTGACCTAGCCATAACTTGTTCAGACTTAAGATTACTGGTTAGTATAGTAACAATATTTCCCCTCTTTAGTTTGCCAAGAGATTGCCAACAGCTAAGTAACATTGCTGGTAAATTTCTCAAGACAGCATTCTGCTCTATGATCCAGGCCTTTAATGTTTTAGTGTGATTTTTTTTTTTTTTTTGTAATTGCTGTGCGGGGATGCACTTTGCTGCTGAAAGAATGCACAGTTTTGCATGTATTTCGTAAAATAACTCATTTCAGATTGCCTGCGAAACATGATTAGGTATGTTGAAGATTATGAGATTGGTATGTGTATAGCTTTACCCCTACTTTCAAAATAAGGCATATCCTTTGGCTTTCTTCATTCATGCCTTAAACTTTATGGCTAATATCAGTATTCTCTTTGATAACCCAGGATGCCTAAAAGGGAAGAAAGATGTCCTTACCTCCTGCAGGGACAGAATCTGTTTGTATTAAACCGTATATGCTAGGAGTTGCTTTTCAGCTCCCTTGCTGTTATGCTACTGTTAAATGACCTCTCAGCAGCTGAATTGGTATAGGATTAATCAGCACAGTGTTTCTTGGCAATATCCCACATATGTATGTATTTTTGTAAGAGACAGATAAATTTCTTTTGTTCTTTCATTTTTATAGTTACATGGGAATTGGGCTTTCAGCACAGGGTGTGAACATGAACAGACTACCAGGTACGTTTCAGTATTTACTACATTTGATAAGTTACTTATATTGGTTAATTGTATCTTTTAAAATATGCTTGACCTTGATAGAAAGGTTCTGGTAAGCAGCAGAGTGTTGCATGACATCTCTGTGTTGTATCTTTTGTCTGAATTATATAAAGCTTGCAGCTAAAAAGTTTCGCTTTTGCTATATGTTTGCTCTTGTACTACCGTCAAGTCTTAGTGTTATTTTTAATGTTATGCATATACTTTTTAGCACACAAATATAAAAATTTTCATGTTTCCTGATAAAAATGAAGCTACAAATTTCCTTGCTCTGTGAACTGAATTTCTAGAAATAAAGATGAACTACTATAATAAAAACTTGTCAAACATGGAGTGAGTTCTCCTACTGTCAATTTCCATACCGTTACCTTTCCAAACTTAATAGTAAGGATGTGTAGCACAGTTTTGACTGTTCCATTGACCTGAGTGGTCAGGGATGCTGTCTCATTAACAATTGTCTGCAGTAACTCTGTATAGTATTTAAAGAAGTTTTGTGTGTGTGTGTGTTGGTTTTTTAATAGATCTTTAACTGTAAAAAAAACCCTAACAAACAAAACTCAACAGCAGCAACTTCCCTCCCCCCCAAAAAAAAAAACCCAACCCAGTTTATTTTTGAAATTATTACTATTAGCCAAGTATAAAATAATTTTGAATTGAACTTAGAGGATCTGTGTTCTCTTTCTTTTGCACTGTTATTTTCTCACACAAATGTTGTGGTAGAGATCCTTATGATGATGGTGAGTGTGAGTCCCAATTACACTGTGGGCCCAGCTAAGGGTTATGAATTATTGGTGGGTGGCATTAAGTTTATTTTGAGCATGATTTAGGATACATTGCAAATAATTGTCAAAGATACTACTGATCAATGTAACTGCAGTAATTTGAGGTATTTAATTTACTGAGATGTTTAATGTGGTGCCAGTTGAAGCTACTGATCATACAGATTAAGGGCCTAAGTATGGAAAATACTTCCAAATTAGCCTGTTAGGCAGCAGCTTGACCAGAGAAGAATAAACCCATAACCTTTTACTCTTTAAAAACAGAGTTGTCAGTATAAATTCTTAGAGTCAGAATGCACACATATACATATATATATGACAATTGGCGATTTGTGTTAAAGATCATGCTTTATATTATTTTGAATAGGCATTTAATAGATCTGTTAGGAAGATCCTGTGGTGCCTGAAAGTTGACTCCTTTTCTGTGTGTTTTTATTTAGTATTGAATTGCAGAGAATGTGGACAGGTATTTTTAAATGAGCTCAGACTAAAATTGCTTGCTGTGAATTTCATTGATTAGCGTAACAATATGAAGCTTCTTAACTGGTTCTGCGGCTTCTTCACCTGCAAAATTAGCACCATATTTGCATACATAATGATTTGCCTGCTGGCTGTGACTTTCACTTGTATTTTACACACACACACACCCGCCCCTGCTTTTTTTTTTCTTCTTAATTTTTAGAGGCAGCAAAGCTAGTGACACCATAGTTTGGAGATTCTGCTGTTATGCAGAGACTGCTTGCTGCTGAACAATCAGGAGTAGAACTGTGTTTCCCCAGAGATGCATGTTTGGGTTTTAGCCAGGAAGAATTTGATAATGACATATGGTAGCAATAGTTTTGCAAGGTGAAAGGAAGAACAGGAGAATCTTCAGTGCTTTATTGGGACATGCCAGATCTGCATACAGCTTTTCCAATTTCAACATTGTGGCCGATTATATTTTTGGTGTTGATAATTTTGTGTGCTCACTTAAAGGGAAAAATGTGTTATCTGAATTTGCATTACCTGTTACATACTACAAATGGAATTACCTGTTCAGCCATTTTGATAAAAAGTTGTCATTTTTTTTAAATGAAACAGATTTGTTAGATAAGGAATCTTGGAAAGCAGAAAGCTGAGCGTAGTAATTAACTGTATTAACCTTGTTAGAATATTCTAACTTTGCATAGTCTTCCCATTATTTTAAAATAAAGGGAATGAATAAATTGCAAATGCTTTTGTTCTCTAGGTTGGGATAAACATTCATATGGTTACCATGGAGATGACGGACATTCATTCTGTTCCTCTGGAACTGGACAACCCTATGGCCCAACGTTTACTACGGGTGATGTCATTGGTTGTTGTGTCAACCTTATCAATAATACCTGCTTCTACACAAAGAATGGACACAGCTTGGGTATGGAGAAACGTTATCTTTAATGGTAACATTTTGTCTGTAAGTCTGTTGTAAATCTGAAACTCTCTTCATGTTAGGAGCAAAGTGTTTAAATTTAAGTTCTTTTGATAGTCTCATAATCTATGAATTAACCAAAGAACTGGGAGAATAATTTGTTGTTGCCACTTGCACTAACATTCCTTGTGAATTTGGAAGGATTTGTTGTAGCATCTCATTCCACAGGACCTGCATTTATGAACTCTGCTACTAAATCCACAAATAATACTTTGAGGTTTATAAGGTAATAGATAAGAGAATTGGAGAAATGGAGGATGGATATAGCTAAAATGCATTGCTGCTTTATGGGGGACACTTAGCCTTCCCTAAAACCTTACATTGGATGGGTGTTATTTTGAACATATGTTGGAGAACAGTGTCTTTTGGATTCCCAGTCTGGAGTCATGCACAGTTGGGCTAAAGCCATGAATTATACAAGTTGTGCTAAAATTAAGTCCATCAAATTCGTGTGGTAAATTTTAGTATTATGCAACACTGCAAGACAGTTTTTGAGTTTGAAGATGTCAGGAGGGGGTCGAGTTAAAATTTCCGATGCAATATATATATAATAATTCAGTTACTTAATGCAGTTTAATGAGCAAAGATACAGAGTGTAAAGAAAGAAGAAAAAAAATCTGCTTCCTGCATTAAGGTGAGGGCAAGGGCTCGGGAGGAGATCTTGGAATTGTGCTGCAGGGAGTAGGAAGTTTCAAGAGATAAAGCTCAGAAGAAATAAGGTTTTTGTCATGGGTAGAAATGTGATGAGGAAAAAGAGAGACTAGCGTGAAATAAGAGTTATTGAGACAGAGACTCTTGAAGTTGCCGTTTCTCACATTGCCAAACATGAGGAAGGTTTGGAAAGTACTAAGGGGAAGGACATGGTTTAAATTCTTCTCTGTTTCTTAGAACAAGACTGCGTGTTTGTTTGCTCCGAGGAAACAGATCTAACTTTGGAGTTTTCCTGCCCCTACTCAGAGCAGGGCTTAGGTGCCTCCAGAGGTCAATTCCAAGTAAACACTTCTGTGATTCTATTCTGTTATGATTTAATGTTTCTTGTAAATTGAATGAGTCTATATACCTGGACTTAATACTTTGACACCTATGGCAGTGGGACAGTTGAACCATGCACTGTGTAGTTTTTTGGCCCTGTTTTGGGGTATGTGTCAAAATGGAAGATAACAGGCTCGTGTTGTGTTTACCCTAATCTTTAATTGGGTTAAAGCTGAGAAGAGTAGTCTTACCTTATTCCCTTTTTGGAACTAGTAACAGTGTGCCTGCAGGTAAATTGATCAGATTGTTGATCAACAAAAGAGGTACTGGTTTTCTGACTACCCTTTTGGTCATATGCATGGAAGAAGGGAGGGGCAGAACCTTCTCTTCCAGTGGAAATCTTAAAGCAGACTGGATTAGGCCAACTGTGGAACAACACTCTTAAGTGATTAAAATCTGTTTAAAGAGACCAGAATGGCATAGGTGAGGAGAGGCTAGTAAAATGTCATCTGTCATAGACAGAGTCTGACAAATACTTTATGGATTTCAGAAGGAAACCTGAGAGCTGTTCTGCTCTTGTGGGCTTTGCTAGCTTGAATTTCTGACAGAGGAAAATTGATTCTGCGTTTAAGGGAAAAAGAAATTGGAAATTTTGGCTGTCTTGCTAAGTTGTTTTTGCTGCTAGTTGTCCAGAATTCCTATACAATTGTGACTTGGAGGACATTTATCTTTCTTCTCTGGGCCACAGATACAGTCTAGAGTACTGGAAGTCTCTGTCTCAGCCTGGCATTTGATGCTGCATAAATAATTGCTTAGCCCTTTTTGTAAGTGTGAAATCCTGGGTTGAAAAAAACTCAAAACCAACCCCCTCAAAACCCAGTACCTACATGTCACTCTGTCAGCATTTATCATTTGTCAGTGTTGCCTACTGCCACGGTTACTTTGGAAAAGGGTGAGTTGGATGTCAAAATGTGCTGAATGGAGAAAGTGGTAATAGCTTGGAAAAAGTTAGGATTTGAACAGGTAATAAATAAAATGATGGCTTTGAGATGTGATGGGTGAAACAGATTCACTCTGTCATTCTTTTGTATCAAAGATGTGAGTGAGGAATCCAGACGCTCTTGAGATTTGAAATCGTGGTGAAGAATGGAGATGAAAAGCAGGGGTGGAATTTAGGAGAAAAGGTTAAAAGCTTTGTTTTAATCTTAAATTTGAAAATGCAGTGATGCAAAATAAGAGCTTGAAGGGATAAGTGGATTTGAATCATTATGCACTTGTAAAAAAATGAACTTGAAGAAATACTTGCAAGAATAAAGGAAATCAGGAAATACCGTTATCATTTGGCGGTCAGAACGAGATTTCCTGATACTTATTTTTTAATTGAAAGGTTCCCCTGCCAGCCTAAATTGCATGAAGTTCCTGAAGTGTATAGGGCGTCCGATTTTTCTCTAATCCTGACGCAGCAAAATCATTGCCTTGGTCTTATGGTTAGGTGGATTACTTTTGTATGCTGTGATCCTAGGGATTTTTGGCATCAGCATCAAGAACATGATTTCAGGCACGA
>JANZLP010000024.1:23117166-23127869 GCA_026930925.1 Chelictinia riocourii
GTAATGATGTCTTGTTAAAAGTCTAGTGGCTGTATCTAATAGCTGCAGTGTTCAGTGCAGTAATTACAGAGGCGAGAGATTGCTGAACATGTGTAAAAAAGGAAGTAATTGGAGTAGCAGTAATGCAAAAGCTTCTCCAAGCCTAAAGCTATTGTTATTTTACCCTCCTACTGATGTGTTACTTATCACAGATACAGTGGTTAGAAACTGGCTTTCTTTAATGAATGTTAAGTTTAGCTGTTTTCTATCAAGGAACCCCAAGGCTTCACATCCAGTACGTCCACAGTTTAGGACACAGAGGTAAAATTACTCAAACACCTTATTGCCTTGCCCTGAAAGCATACATCTGCCTCTTTTCCCTGGAAGCCTGGGAGAACTTTAAAGCAAGCAAATTAACAATGCAAATCTCCAGCAACCTACTGAAAAGAGGGTGTTAAAGAAGGTATTCCCAAAGCACTGCTGCACTGAGTTCTTCACATTAATATTTTCAAACCAGGTGGAAACTTTTCATTTTCTCTAGTCTCTTCATACTCCTTTCCCCACACAGAGATGTCTCACCGCTAGTTTCAGTCTTGTTCCTCTAAAGGTGATTTCTTCCAGCTTCCTCAGCAGTTATTCTGTGTGCTGGAGTCTTTCAGTGCTTTCCTGAGTGCCTACTGCCTACAGTTTAAAAAGAAGAAATCTTCCTGAAGGGAGCGGGTGGTTTGAGTGTTTTTTCTGACACGTCCTTGCCATTGCTATTACAAATCTCACTCAGATATGGTATTTGCCCTGGAACCCTGGAATTCAGCCTTATTCTCAAGCTTTTTGAAACTCATAGCTCCATTTTGGCATACCTGTTGGTCACAGCCTTTATAAATCTAGCCAGAATTGAGAATCACCATCACTTTACAGCTTCTGTAGAAACCTTAGTCATGCATTAGTCAGTTGCTGTCTTGACCACTACTACTTCTTTTAAACCTGTGTTAAATTCCTGCTTTTCACAGAGTAAAGTACAGAATTATCTGCTTCACTTTTACAAAGATGTGTCTTGTTGGGCAAGGGAAAGTCACAGTTTCGGTCATTTACCAACATATATCACTAACTTGTTCTCTAATTCCACTCGCAAGCCACTGAGTGATTTTTCTCTCAGTCTCATCATGGAACACTTCTGGCTAAATCTGACAAAACAACTGAACATGCTGTTTCTCTATGAACTCATCACCAAAGAAATCTAAGTCCATGGAGCTAAAGAACTGAGATACTGTCTTCCTACTGCAGTAGGAAAAGTAGCTCTTGCTGATTGTGAACTGAAGAGCTTGAACTTCTCTACTTCCCAGTCTTGCCAAATGAAAAGCTGATTCATATCTATAATCAGGAGGAAATGAAGAGCACAAAAGGAGATGTTGATAGTGTGATTAAGGATTTCTTTTAAACTACAGAAGAAAGCACAATTAATATCTTGGCTCGAGGGAGATTAAAGACTTGTGTGTATTCTTCCATTCTTGCCTGATATCACCATTATGTAGCAATGGTTCTTATAACTCTCTTAAAATTAATTCTGCAATACATATCTGCTGTCAGTTCTACCAACCAAAACTTATATAAAGATCAGCTTGTAATGAGAATCAGTTTAACCCCATTTACATTCTTAATGTCAGCGGTATCGTAGATATCACTTATAACTTTGCATGTTAAGTAAAGCAGTTAACTGTGCTGCTATACCAGGTGTAGACATAAAAGGCAGAATTAGCAACAGGTTTAAAGAAAAGACTTAGGCAGGAGTTCTGAATGCGGAAAAAGGGCTAGTGTGAGTTAATACCAGCTTGTAAAGAGAAAGCAAGCTTAATATTTGGTTAAATGATAAGACTAAGAATGTTTTTTATTTATGTGAATAACTTATCCATAAGATGGGGAATAGAAAATAAACATTTTGATGAAAACAAGTGACAGAAGCACCGAGGTTGCCCCTTTGTTTAAAGTATGGTTCTCCTGAGCAAATATGGCTGCCAAACTAGAAAAATGTGTTTCTGAGCTTGCCCCAGAGGAATTCTCATATACTTAGTAGAGACCAAATAGACACTTCAGGGTGCACTTCACCTACAGCTGAGTTTTGTTGTCATCAGGTGCGGAATATAAATGCTAATGAGGCTCAAATCCAGATACAGGTCTTGTAGCCATGGTCATTTTAAATCTGAATGTTACAACTTCTAAAAACACTGAAAGTACAAGCATGTGAAGTAAATAACACTATGCTATTACTCATTTCTGTTCTTTCACTTTAACTAAGAACTTTTTTTCTTGTTCTTTTTTTTACAGATCAATTCATTCACTTTTTACAGGTTCTTTCTGCCTAAAAATAAATACCCTTTAGAATTAATTATGAGCATGTATATTTCCAAAGGCAGAATCAAGGCATGGAGAACACAGTCCCCTTTTTAAGTTTGGTGAGCCAGAAAGGGAGCTCTCAGTGTGCTTATTACATCACCTGAAGTGCACAGCATTAGATTATCAAATATCTGCACCGGTTGCCATTGAAATCCAGCCATTTATTAACAGTCATTTGATACTTCCTTTTGGTACTTATAGCAGGTGTGACTATCAGCAGTCAGTCTATTATATGGAATCCCTTTCCACCCTTTCATGCCTTATGTGCTTATTTAAATTTAGCTGACAATCTCACTTATAAAGTAGACTTACACTCCCCATTTGGGGACATACTTGTGTAAGTTGCTGACTAATGAAAGCCAACTCAGAATCTTAAAATCCAGCTCTAATGGCCCACCACCTTCCTGGGCTCCATCCAGACCACAATGTCCCCAAGTGGGGGGTGTTGTTTAAGGGGAGACTGTTTTGGTGTCATGTGAAGCCACATGGTTCCCACACATGGGCACAGTTTTGCTGGAAGGACGGAGGCAGCAGCTGATCTCCCAAGAAGAGCCAGGCCTTGACAGGAATTCAGTCATGGTCATGGCATCTCCACCCACAGGCCCACACTGCTAAATCGTGTAAAGGTGCCGCAGGGCAGAAAGGTCAATACTAAAATCCTTGTTTCTAAAGGTAGGGAAAAAAGAAAGAAGAAGAAAAGTACCTTCTCCACAGGCTGCTCCCATCCTGGCATGTAGGTGTGGCAGCAGACTGTGAGGCAGCCACCAGAGCACAGGGAGGCATTTCTTCACAGCAGAAAACACAGGAGGCCAGGGCAGGCCTCACCCCACCCACAGCCAGCAGAGCCCACTGGCTGGGACTGGAAACAGCCCGCAAATGGCCAAGGCTCACCAGAAGCCTCACCAGTGGGAGACCATCTGCAGGCAGGCAGTTGAGAGCAGGGCCTCTCCCAGGCCCCTCGTAACAGAATGAGCTCAGGGACTGATTTCAGCTGGTATAGAGCTTCAGGTAAGGAAGACGGTTGAATGAGGGTAGTTAGGAAACACTGGGTCAGTGTTACTAAGGGTTACAACTCATTACCATAGTTTTGACAACAAAAGTGGATACCTGACTGAAAAGACTTTTTGTTCTTGGAATGGGGATTTATTCAGCACAGATCTCCAGCCAGTGCTGCAAAGGAGGTCAGCGTGGATGATGCCAATAGCCCCTTTTGTCTTTATAAGCCATCAGGCTACAAAGTCTAATTAAGCTTAAGCATGTGATGAAGTGAATTTGGACAGCTGGCCAAAAAAGCTCTGCTCTGCGGATCACCATATGAATTACAGTTATCTAGTGAACAATTTCTCATCACTGATCAGAGAGCCTCTTAGAGTCTTTCTGCAACTGACTTAATATCTCAAAATCATTTATATTATAGGTCAAATAACGACTACTATAAACATGGTCAAGCTGAGTCAGTATCTCTGTGGTTGTTCGTTACTGGAAACTAAAAAAAGACTGATCCCTGGTTACAGAAAAGCTCAAAAGATCTGCCATATTAAATCATTGCTTTAGAAAAAGAATCTCTTTTTAAAAATACTGAACCCTTAGAGATTTCTGTCTCTCCTGAGATTTTTAAAGATTGAGTATAATAAGGATTTTTTTTCCTTTTCCCAGTTGCAAAATTAAGAGGAAAATGTGGTTTTGAAAGTTAGCCTTTCATTGATTTTTTCTACTTTTCAGAGTCGATCTCTTCTCCTCCTTTCTATCCTCAACACGAAATAACTTGATCACTGCAGTGGGGCTTTGCAGCAGTACACCTCCTTACAGAGCATTTCAAAACTCTGAAACCACACACCTTTGTGGAGCACACTGGAAGCAATTATCTAGGAGTACATTGTGGCTTAGAAAAGTATTAATTTCCATGATTTGTAGGAAACACCAAAGAAATTAGTAACAAGAAGATCATCCGTAAAATGGCAAAACTTCTTCCAAAATCAGGAAGGCAACTCCCAGACAAGAGCCTAATTAAACACAGACTCTCCCTGCTTTCTTAAGGCACCAAACTCGTAGCGGGAAGTCCGACATCCAGTCTCCAGTCTGCCAAAGGCTTCCCTTGATTCCCAGCTCTCCTGTCTGCAGCTGCAGGGCCAGGACATTTATATCGTGTTTGCCTCAAAGACAGGTTGGAGCTCCAAGTTCAAAAATATCTGTAAATCTCTTGGAAAGCAGTGGTGAGAAAAAAGCAAGTGCAACGCATCACTTGCTTACTGAGAGCCTCTCCAGTATTAGATAGCTTTGAAGCTGTCCAGAAGAATCAGACAAGTTATACTATGGAAGCACTCTAGAGAAAGCCTCTATGTTTATGTAACAGTATCAAATAGAAACCTGTTATTAGTAGCACATTTAGTTGAGATAATGAAGTTGAAAATGCAGTGTGGAATGGAGGCGTGGTCAATGCCCACTTCAACAGAGAAACACAGAACTGCTTAAGTATTCCTTCCCCCTGGACTGATACGTGACCCGCAGCAGTACATGGCGAAGGGAAAAATGCTGGGTGGGTCTTTGGTTTAATGTATTTCAAGTTTAAAGATACAGGGTTTGTACATTAGGAATTTTTATATGCAAGTAATGATAATAATTCCCCATTGCATTCAGCAGCATAAAGGATTCACTGAAGAGGACTCAGGCAGACAGTACATGTTCGCAGCTCATCTCCAGTGGGGCTGAGCCAACCTTCTGCCCACCGATGGTTGGGCATTGCATGGAGAGGCGGACCGATACCTTATTTCAGGTCTGCCTGGCCTGTTCCTCTTTACAGTCAGTGACTGCCTATGTGACGTGATGAACTCTGAATTCTCTCGGGGATTTCAATCTCTGTACATACCTATTTCAGATGGTAATCTCTACTTTGTTCCCAGAGCCTCGTTTGTGCCTTTGTGCTGGCTCTGCAGCCTTCACATGAAGTTAAAACAAGAAGGCAAGGTCAGGAGAAAGCCCCCCTATTTCTGGGGGCTATACATTCCACCTGGAAGATCCGTTCAGATGGAAGCACTTTTGGACACAGCTGGCCAAACCAAGAGGGCCTGCTGCATCAGATGAGCTGACAACTCAAACAGCAATTGTTGGGGCTGAGGGTGGACAGGGCTGATGAAGAAATTGCATGATAGACCTGACAAGAAGGTAACAAAAGGCAATGTCTTACCAGCCATTTCCCACCAGACTTTTCTAGAGCAGGGCAGTGGATTCTAAATAGAGGCTTCTGGTGTACTTACAGGGGAACTGAAGGTAACAAGGGGAGAAAATTCTGTTATCAGTAAATTTAAACTGTCTACACAGGGGCTAGGCCTGAGGCGCCTGCTGCTTTCTGAATGATCTGTCACTTCTCCTGAGATGTCTGAAAGCAGCGTGAGGTTTAGAACTCATTTGCAAAATCTGTATCTTTTTGCTTTAGTTATGTTATACTCCTATGGAGGCAAGCTGTGACTCACAGGTGACTTGTAAACTACAAGGATGGGCTTCTGAGAAGAGTCAGAAAAAAACCCCAAATGTTGAAGAGAAAGAAATTAAGGCAAATTTCTCCTGTGCAGGGTGCAACAGCACCATGGTCCCAGGGGAGAAAGCTGCTTTTTTACCTCTGTCAACCCTCCCAGAAAGGAAAGGTCTTCTCTATTCAAGGCCATTGTTTTGATGGACCCAGCTCTTAAAAACGCTTAGTGGTTTGGGGGCTGTACACTACAGGAGGTCCCCTCTTCACCTGAAATCAATCCATGTTAAAAAAATGCTATGGCGGTGGTACATCCATGCCTTGTGCAAATATAAACATCAAACTGATGTGCACAGCAGCGTGGCTGGAGGGAACGGACAGATGGTCAAAAGGACAATAGCCAAAATGAAGTAAATTTTACCTTTTTTTTTTTCTGTATTTCTTCTTTTAATTCATCAGTCTGAAGAATGGATTATATTCTTTATCTAAAATTATTTTGTTCACAAGCAAACAAAAACAATATGTATGTTACAGAACATAATTTCAATATACACTTCTGAAACTCCCCTGCCTCCTTTATTCCCAAACACTGTCAACATATCCTGGTATGTTTATATGCAACGACAGCAACCTGACATCAGTGCTTAAAAATAAACCAACCAGGAATGGCAGCGTGTGTATGCAACAGACGTACCAATCTATAGTAGGGGCTCAAGAGGTGACATTAGGGGACTACTGTCCATTATATTTGTTTGGTTTTAACCCAAACTGTTAAAGCATGAGGTGCAGAGGGTTAGGCAAAGTTTAGGGGTTTTTTGGGTTTTTTTTTAAATAAATGTAACAGTAACTATTGCTGAAGCGACTAGATGCAGTCCCACGTCACTTTCTAGAGGAAATGGCCACTGCTCTTTTCCAGAGGTAAGCACACCTCTAGCTATCCCCATTTTGAGCACATCCAGTCAGACCCCAAAAGCATCACCTACCCAATGATACCTGTTCAAGTATGGGCCCCTCACCCTTTGCCATCCCTCTCTCAGAACAAAAGGTTTTGTTCTGTTGAAAGCTGTGACTAAATTGCAACAGATTTGCAGATGGACAGGAGCAGTACTCATCCCCTGGGCCTTTGAAAAGCAGATGGCATAAAGTTATCATCCTGAAGGCAACGGATATCTACAGTAGCTATAGGGGAAATGTGCATATATGCATAAAGAGGCAAGAGTAAGTAAAAATGTCAATGGCTTTTTAGTTTGCTGCTGCATTTTCCCTTACATGCTGAAGAACTCAGAATTTTTAATATGTGGTTTTATGCAGTTCTTTATGGTTTCTCAATTTTGGCACCTGCACCAAATGAATTAAGACAGAATGTAATGGTTTCTTTGATGCAGTGTTGTACAACACTAAGCACCAAGCTTTATAGTAAAAGGAAAACAGATGCATCGTTCACAGAAAAAGGCTACGTTTGCTTTCAGTAGGTAAAGCAGAGACTGCAGGAGATAGCATACAGCAAACCAGGTAGAATAAAGGCACAAAGTTTGTTTTGCTTACAAACCCAAACATCAAGTGATTTCTAGTCATATACCAAAGGAGATAGGAGCAGAATGGGCAACAATGGAGGGTTTTATAGATGTTAAAACAGCATGAGTCAAATGCTTAGAAATCAGCGTTTCAGCTGCTGGAAAGTTGCCTACATGGCAGCAGGTGCTAGGAAATCTGCCCATCCATGAGTTCAGCAGCAAAAACAAGCTCCTGGTACACAAAAAGGTTTGAGGAGATGAAAGCTCACAGCCCACAGTTCAGAGGAAGTGCTATTGCGATAAACTATTAATTATGTACGAATACAGCACTGATGGTACTGCATGCATTTTGAAACATAGCAGGTCCCCAAAGAAGTGTTATCTAATTGTTTCTGTTTCCCTCAAAGACAGATGTCTCCTTGGCACCCAGAAAAGAATATATAATCCAGGGGGCTGCTTCTCTGAGTAAATTCCCTTCCTGAGCCCTCACAAGGGCTCCTGATCAGGGCCATACACCTCCTACGGCAGAATAGCCAAGAAGTACTCCTGGTCTCACCAAAGGCACTTACTGTGTGGCCTGGCAGTAGAGAAGGCTGGAAAAGACCAAATGTGCAGGTCCAGATTATTTTTCAATAGCAACAAATGACCCTAAAACAACTTTAGCAGGATATCTCCAAATAAAACAAGAAACCATTTATAGGGCAACCGTGACAGAGAAATTGGGATTGTAACAGAAAAAAACCATGATGAAAAGATATAAGGAGTTTTCACTAGACTATTCCATATAGGAGTAAGCAAACCACACTTTATTGGCAGGTCACTGTTCAATTAAACTTTACAAATGGCTGCATTTAATAGATTTGTTTTGTTTATATAAATGTGAACATAAGGCAGATTAATACATTGTCTGAATTAAGAGGGCTAAACCGCTCCAGTTTAAAGCAAGTATTTGGTAAATCACTGGTGCAGCAATACATGCAGTTATTAAATGCCCTAAAGTCAGACCAAAAGCCAGATTAAAAATTCACTGATAGAAAAATCGCCTGTGAATTTCAAATTATGTTAGGTAATATTAACAATTTCAGTGACTAAATTAAAGAAATTACCCCAAAAGTTTTACGCTATTTTAAGCTACTTGTCTCTAACTTAAACAGCATTTTCATTTATATCTAACTTCCTTTTAATACTGAACCGCCTAGGTAATCATTTTAGGAGCAGGTAAATGCCTAAAAATGCAGCACTGACTTCTAGTGGGGGTGTTAAATCCTTCTCAAAATAATTCAGATAAACCTTAATTTCCACTATGCAATAAGTCAACAGAACTCATGTCCCCAGTGAAACTGTCTTCAAGAAAATATAAATTGATCTATACCTGCTGTGTACTCACAATCAACAAAACCTCATTTGGAAGCTAGGGGGGAAAAATGAGGCTTACAGCCCCCTCTCTCTGTTACTTCTCACCAACGTGTTAATTTTCAGTTGAATCTTGGGAGTTACTGTATTAATGACAAGACAGAGGCAGGCAGTATTGGAAGCCTCCCAGGCATAGCTGTGTTAGCAGCACAGCCGACTCAATTTTATATATGCAGCAGTATTTGTGATCTGAACACAAATCCTTCAAGGGACTTTTAGGGAAAGCTGCCCATGCTGGTAACCACACTCCAAATTATCTCTAGGTAAAGACACAGACTTGTATGTTATACAGGAAGACCAAGTGCTCCAATACAGCTCTAATAAAGGTGGGAATAAACTAGTACAGAGAAGAGTGCTCCCAGAAGTGCGTTTCCCCAGTATGGAAAAAATAGGCTTTGAGCACCAATTCACTTCACATAACTCACTCATCAGTGGTAGCTCCTCCATCGCAATGATCTTAGCTGGATTCAGGTGACCTTGAACTGAAGCTTCCATCTCTCCTATCATTTCATCAAGCCAGTCTCCCTTCTTGTGCCGAAATCCTGGAAACGGGAACTCGTCACTCTCATGAGTGAATCTGTGCTTAACAAAGAATAATGAAAACTATGCGCTGGGAAAAGTAAACAAACGGTGCATCACTTTGTCTCCCAGGTGCCAGTCTTTGATTACTCCTTTCCAAGTGTCCTTGTTATTATTTGCCAAAAAGCACCAAAAACGTTTGGCTGTCAAGGTGCGGAATAGTTTTAAAATGCCAAATTATTTGTTTGGTTGATCCATTGTTGACTGCGGCCTGCAACGGCCACGTCTTCCCCTGCGGATAGGCAAAAGCTTCGGTGCAAGTTTTCCAGGAAGCTCAGCATGTTGCTCAAAGAGGGCAATTTCACTTAATGTACGGCCCAGAAAATGCCTCCTCCCTACACGCCTACTAACAGCAGAACTTTGCGTGCTTTATGGCCAAAAGCCCTTGAACCTATAGCAGTAAGCATCTAAACCTATTCAGGTGGAGCTATATATTTTTACTGAATGATCACCGCTGTCTAAAACGACGAGGGAATCGTTTGCCGTGTAAGTCAGTCCTACAGGGTAAGAAAGCCCGTGGCTAATTAGAGGGTTAAAGATGGGAAACTCCTCAGGTTTCCCTAAGCATATCACCGCCTGGCTACAGACATCCGTTACTATAACATGACCCTCTTTGTCAAAGGCCACAGCCGTAGTATATATTTTGGAGGGGAAAACGAGGTTCAGCCCGAAGCTATCCATCTGGCCGACGAGATCCATCTCTGCACTGAATATCTTCACCCGGGTGCTGCTGCCGTTCGGTCCCTCAGCTTTCAGGTGCTCTATGACCACGACAGCACCCGAGGTCCGGGAGACCGCGACCCCTCTTGAGCTGACGAGCTGAGACCGGATCATCTGACACTTCTTTAATTTCCCCGCCTTGAAGTCGGCCGTCAAGCGGTAGAGAGCACCTGCCTCCGAGTCCGTCAGGATTACTTCACCCTCGGGGGTGGCATCCAAGCCCCAGGGCAAACGGAAACCTTCCTGGACAGCCAGGACCCCCCTTCCCTCAAAATCGAAGGCCTTCACGGAGCGGTCCCCGCCGTCGCTGACCACCACGTGCCCATCCGGCGTGACCGTCAAGTCGAGCGGGTACTTGATATTGTTGCCGGCGTCCCCCCGCTCCCCGAACCGCCACAGGCAGCACCCGCTGGGCCCGAAGATGTGGATCCTCTTCTTGCCGTCGTGTGCCACCGCCAGCCGCCCCGACCTCCGGCAGGCCGCCACCCCGGTGGGGTTCACCAACGACCCCCAGCCCCCCAGGGCCAGCCGAAGCCCGAGGCCCGCGGGGAGCGTCCCCTCAGCCGCCCTCGTGGCCAGAATCAAGGGATTGTTCAGTTTTAGTGGGGTCACACACAGGCATTTGTTTCCTAGTATGCTCTTCT
>JANZLP010000024.1:23716453-23726923 GCA_026930925.1 Chelictinia riocourii
CAGAGCTCGTGGTGCTCGGACCTCGGCACAGGCCAGCTCGAAAATACCGAACGTCGGCCTCTAGCTGTCCCCACTGAGTTAATGTACTTACAAATGACAGAGAAAGTGTGTTACATGACCTTAGGGTTTTCAAAAATTAAATGACGTAGGAGGTCATATTTCAAAGAATTGTTAAAGAGTAGGGTTTTGGGGGGTTGGCTTTTGGCTTTTTTTTTTCTCCTCACCTTAAAGTGTCATAGCTTGCAACAGGAAGAGGTATCTTTATTCCTTGGTAGACAAAAATACTAAAAGTTTAAGCTTTTTCAAGCTCTGGATTTTAGCCATTACCTTAATAATTTTGAGTCATGCGCAAGCTTGAATGCAGTGTATTTTAATTAATTATTTTTTCATTGTCATTTCTCCATGTTCCTGGTATAATTAAGTTAAATTGTCTTTTGCATTTATTTATTTTGCCAGGTATGGATTTTTGTTTGTTTGTTTCTTTCTTAGTTGTTTTGGTATTTTTTAAAGGAATTATTTTGAATGAAAGCAGCAAAGCAAGTATGTTTCCTGGATTTGCTATAGTTGGGCTATCTTCTGGTTGATCATGTGATGTGATAGTGCTGGGATTAATTTTAGTTTGAAAAATAATCTTTTTTAAAAATGGCTTTCTTAATTTGAGTTTAAACCAGATGGGAATGTGTTTCTTAATTTAAGCAAGTGACATTGGCATTTTATCAGTGCACAGTGTCCCCATACTTCCCAAATTTTATGGTGTCATGAACTTACATTGCTAAAACCCACCATAGTGAGTGATTGATGTTTCTTTCATCACAGAAGGGGTTACATTGAGGGTAAACCACAGTGGCTATGATATATATCCAGTAAATGAGGAAACGGCAGGAGAAACCACAAACATGTAGTCCAAGTGGCATATCCTCACCTTTTCCTCATAAAGTTAGGTATTGAAACCAATGGCCTTATCTTCCCCTTACCCTTGTGAAGTTGGAAATCCTGTAGGCAGCACTCGACTTGAAAGGCCTCTCCATGATTCTCCTGCTTGAAGGAGAGTTTGTACAAACAAACAAGTATTTTTCCATAGAAATAGACAGAAGTCTGACTTACTGTAAAAAAACCCAACTAACCGAATAAACACAAACCCCAACCTTTGTTATGATTAATATATTTTCTGAAAGTGAGACTATGTGACAAGCAGAAGGAATCCCATCATTTTATTTAAGGACTTACTTGGCAATGCTAGAAACATAAAGTGGGAAAAGGATCTACCTAAGCTCCATCTCTTTTACCACCCACAGGCCAAGTGATTTGTGACTCTTGAGTCGGCTTCGCTCGTGTGGGCTTGCATGGGTAACCCGCGGTAGGTTGCGTGTTGTTGTGTGGATCGGTAGATGAGTCGTGTGGGCATTATTTTGACTTGGAAACCTTATCGAGGCAGAAGCCACCTTTACGTAAGTGGAAATTTTGTCTGAGCAAGGACTGGAGCATGAATCAATATTCTTTGCTCAGTGTTAGAAACCCTCCAGCCTCTGACCCTACTGACACAAATGGTTTTATTTAAAATTACTAATTTTTGAGAAAGCTCCTGAATGTTATCTTAACAGGCTAATGCACCTTGAATTGGTTTGAAGATAAAATGTGATTGCCATGTGTACCTAGAAATTACTGCCTTAAATAAATTTTGGAGCTCAAGACAATTGTCTTTAAAATATTATTTTCTGGTTTTCTATCTATATAATTTCATAGCAAAGCTAAATAATAATGTAACAATAGCAAAAACAATAATACCAGAATTTATTTGCTGAATTTAACATTGTAAAATTGCTTTGTTGCTTGGTTTTCTCTGGCACTAAGGGACTGCTCTCATTTTACACCCAGGCAATCCCATTGATTTCAAATACAATCTAAAGGGGTTGTCTGCTTATAATAGAGGGCAGAATTTGACTTTCATTGCTGGGTGTAAATGACGGCAGAATTTAACTTTAAGGTCTCAATCCTGCAGGAAACCCCTAAGCGCAGCTCTGTTCATTAAAGAACTTAGCCATGCTTTTAACCTTAAATAAGATTCCTCTGCTAGTGTGTATGTTTTGCAGGGCACTTAGGCACGCACTTAAATTTCATTAGTGTCGGTGTGCCTAAGCACTCTGAGGCAGGATGCGCGCACAGCTTCAGCGGTAGAGCAGTTTCGCCAACTTCAAAGGCGTGAGCCGTGCGGTGGGCATCCCTGACCTGAGCGTGGTGGGACCTCCTGCCTCCAAGCGCCCCATCCCCGCTGGACCGTGCTCCTGCAGCAGTTGGCGGGGCTCACTTGTGCCGCTTTCTGTTTCCAGGCGTTGCTTGCTCTTTCTTCTACGGCCCCAGTTTCTGAAAATCCAGTTGCTGCTGTTTTAGTGACTGCTGTGAATTCAGGTGGTGTTTGGTTGCTCTCGCTTTAAATTTTTGTGTATGTTATTCTCCCTGCTGCAACTGTGCTTTGTAAAAATAAAGCACAAGATCTAGTAGTGTTTCTAGATTCTAATGGAAGTACATAATTCTGGTGTACCAGTCTTCATAGGTCGTTTGCTGAGAGCAGTGGATGGCTCTAAATATGCATGTGATCTTGTGGAGCCCGTGTCTCAGGTCTGCGGTTGTTCTCAGGCAGAGTACTGACAGGATGAGGGATCACCACCCTGCTTTACATGCGCAGATCAGCGTCATACCTTGTGAACAAAAACAACTGGAATAGAGCATCCAGGCACTTGGCTAATTGGAGGCTCATTAAAAAATATGGAGATAGATGGTTTCTTCTCAAGTTGCCCTGAAGTAAAGAAGGGAAGGAGGAAAAAAATACATCTCCAAAAGACAGCAGAGATATTACCAACTGATGATTCCAGTCCAGATAGGCACGCTTTGTTTGTTTGACGCTGTGCAAAACAAGATGTGGTAGTGAACATGTCATGACAGAACTGAGACATTTCTCAGACATGAGAGGTTCAGGAGGCTATTTCATGACATGATGGCTTTCTAAAATTCCGCTCAGTGTCTCCTCAGGTTTGCAAAGCATCGCAGGGAATAGCACAGCCAGTACACGCAGGTCTCCACACTCAATGCCCAGGATTTCCCACGGAGGGAGCAGACTACGTGCTTCAGATGGAAGCCCTGGCACCTACCGACTCATACACACTGTGGATTACCAGTGGATTAAGAAAGGTCTGGAGCAGTCTCCCAGGACATGAAGTACAGCCAGACTCCAACTAATTCAGAAATAACAATGTCTACCAGGAAGGTCTCAAAACCAGTGCCTGGGGACTCACAACAGAGTATCAGGAAACCAGTAGAAGGGAAGTGATTCATGTTTACCCTACTACATCTTGCATGGCTGAATGTTTCCAGGGCATTCCAAGGGCCTAGCAGACACAGCAGAGGTGGGTACTAAAGTAAAAAAACCACCCCACGTTTATCACAGCGTTAGAGGATATTGTGCTCTAAATGCATAAACCAAAGAATGGAGGTAAGAGCCATGAAGTAACGTCATTGCACCTCATGTACAATAGTTTATTAGCCAGAAAGACATGAAGTTTGCTTACATAGACACAGATTAAAAGGCCTCATTTGTCACACCATCACTCGTTACAAAGGAGAAGATTGTAGCTTAAATGTCAATGTCCTATTGTGTGTTTCATACTTACTCTTAGATTTAAAACTATATTATTTTAAAGTTTAAAGTAGACCCCCAAACTTCCTGTTCATATATCATCTCTACATCAATGCTCAGGTTTCAGTCAGCCATCATTAAAGCACCAGCTCTGTATTAAGACCTAAAATGCTGCCAATTTTCTGTGTCCTTGGTCAAGGTCCAGTTAGTTTCTCGGTGTGAAGTGGTACTGTTTCTCAGCCCAGTGGTGGTAATTCTCCACATGTTTTTTTTTTCCCCTCCCCTCTTCTCATGCCCTGTTCCATGCCAACATGTCTTAGTGATGCTGTCTGGCATACTTCTCCATTCTTTTTAATGGTTTAAAGAAAATATTTTTCATCAAATGAAAGCACTTTGAGCAGAATAATTATGAAGGAGAGAATTTTTTTTTTTCCTCCTTCTGAGTGGCAGTTTTGTTGGGCACCAAATTCATAATTTGAGGTGTCGAACGTTGCTAAATTTAGAAAGTCAAGTAATAGCAGTCCTACGTGGGCCAAAGGATGATCTAAGGATGAAGGAAGCAATATATCTTTTTAACAATTGAAAGAGTTGGGAACGTTCCCACAATGAGAACATGCTTAGCAAATTTCTCTGTGAGCGGGACACTTAGATGCACAGAATATTTCATCTGCAGCAGTAATCCCACAGCATTCTGTGCTGAAAGCAGAGGTCAGCCTTAAGGGAATTATATTAGACATACAGTCAGACAAGGCAGGCACCCCAGGGAATAGCTCCTTGCACAAATATAAACACACCAGCTGCATGCAAGTTATTGCTTCTAAGATGCCAAAGTTACCCCTCCTCTACTCTCTACCTGTCTTTTATAAAACCAGAGTTTGATGCCGTATTTTAAAACATCAACAACTTTCCTTCCTGTGCAAGCATCATTCCACGTTCAAGTAAACACGGAGCAGATGGGACAGCCATTCTCAAAACAAACCGCTGTGGGCTCAGCCAGGCTGTTAAGGCACAGGTCTGCATCCAGGACCACGTTGCCCAGCCCTGTCACACAGGGAACTGCCAGGAGGAGGGAACTCCATACCACATATTCTCAAAGGATGTGGAAATCTCCCTCCTCAACCTCCGGGTAGTTATGCTGGCCCACGGGCCCTTTCCTGACCTGCTCTCCTAGCCTGTGGGGCTTGGGGAAGGCAAAGAAGAACCCCAACTGTGTTTTATTGCTATGTTAGGAGTCAAGGAAAGGAGAAAGTCACACACTCATCAAGCAGTCGGGCACGTGCTGACCCCTACGTAGGGAGCAGAGAGACAAGAGTCTAGAAACTATTTTCTGCTGTAACTCAGTTTAAAACCGTTTGCTATTGCAGCTGAGGACCAGAAAGAAGAGTCACTACTTATAATTAGAGATGACCCCAAGCCACAGACATCCAGATGCAAACATCTCTGAAGGTGTCTCTGGATGCAAGACCAGGACCTCAGCCAGTAACTGCACTGGAGTCAGTGGAGCGAAGAAACTGTTTTGAGTACAGCACAACAGGTTTCAGAAGGTGAAGAAGGGCTGACTGGGGGGGCCAGGTAGAGTTTGTGGCATGCCCCGCCAGGAGCCGTTATTTACCCCTCTCTGCCTTTTACCAGGTGCATTACTGTTAACTGAAAGAGAATTAAATACCAGCACACTGGCAGGGTGTGTGTCTGTCTCTCAGAGCAGCCACATTATATTACTCACCCCTTGTTCTCACTTCTCCAATAATTATGCTCCTCTCTGCACATCTGTTTATTATCCTACGTTGCAGAGCCACATTCAAGCTTTGACTCTGATCATTCATCTGTCTCCATGCACGTGAAAAGTGGGAATCGACATTAAATCCTGCTTATTTTCAAAGCAGTTCTGGGAGGGAGATCCACACAAGGCATGTTAGAGGTGCCTAACCTGGGTGATCCAATATGCTTTAGAGGGAAGAGAGAGAGAGAGAGCCGGCAGTTCCTCCAGCCAGTGACTTGACGCCGGAGCCCGACTCACTGCCTCTCACCACAACCCAGGGAGAGAGACCATCCTCCAAGTGTCATCATCCGTCTTGGATGACTCCAGCTCAGCCCTGGGAGCCCCTTCCTTCCCTGGGCAGGCAACAAGTAATTCATCCACGGAGCTCTGAACAGATCAGCTTAGGACTCGAGGTGGAAACTTCTGCGTGCGGGGCCCAGCTGTTTTGGTACAAGGACCACAGCTTTTAAAAACCCAGCGATGCAACCCCACTGCAGCTTTTTGGAGTGCCCAGCAAAACCTGTAATCCTCCACCCTGAAGACATGCGCAAGGCCAGCTGAGTTCCTGAAAGAGATTGAGAGAGGGGGGAGACCGTGGCCAAGTCCAGACTGGACCACGTTCCGGTGCTTTTTCCATTCTCAGCTGAGTGGCAACATATTTGAAAAAGCAGCTTGAACCAGTCGTTATTCTGGGATCCAGGGAGCACCACACACACATACCTCACTTGAGTTCCCCTCCCAACTCAAGCTCTTATATTATGAAATCTAACCACAATTACTCTTTTATAAATAGTGCAGTGTCAAGATCCTGCCGAGTCCCAAGTCTGAAATTTTAAAAAAAGAACATTTACAACTAGTCTTGCTCATTTTGAGCACAACCACAGAGCAGGAGTAAGAATTGATTTATAGCAACCAAGGAGTTGATACAGCCAGAATAATTCCAGATTGATGAAGGACCTCAGCTGCAAATTACTTCTGTTTTGTCCACTTTGCCTCAAAAATCGCTAGTTTCCAGAAATGCAGCTCTTGTAGGGACAGCTTTTGGGGGGAAGGGTATCTTGTTCTTATATATATTCTCAGCATGATTTAATATACATACACAAACTCAGCTTGGATTTCAAACCAAAACCCAACTCACCTTTTTTTCCTGGTTGCACTGGACAGTGAATGCTAGGAATTTAACAACAGCTCAATGACTGTATGGTTTGCTTTTTTTTTTTTTCCTTTTTTTTATTTTAAGTTACAGTACATTTGTTGTGTATATTACCACAAAAACAGAGAATAATAATACAACAGCAGAAGTTGGAGCCTGGACACTTGCAGCCTATTCTTGGCTGTGTACAGACAGGCTTGTCTTACCTTGGGTGAGCTAGCCTATTGCCCTCCAGCTGAGCTACTTCTAAAATAGATGTCCTAAGTATCTGTTTTAGAAGGCGTTGTGAACCAAGTTCTCCGAGTGCTTTGAGATCCTGAGAAGAATGGCAAGGTACCAAGTGTAAAGAACTTAATAACTAGGAGCCAGAAACAGAAGGATAAAGTAATAACAAGAGTTGCACAGTCATTTGTAAGACAAGACAAGTGGGAAAAACAAAGAGAGCTTGGGCTTAGCAAGCTAAGTACTGCTTGGTGATCTGTACACCTCTGACTAAGTATCCAAGCCAGCAGTTTCAGTTCCAGGCTGAGCACCAGTCTGCCTGCAAACTGCAATGAGGTACAGCTGTTCGTTGGGCCAGGAAATCCAAAGGATGATTCTAGCCAGGCATCCCGGGTTTTTGTTAGGCACTCAGTGGTGACAGCATCTCTGGACACTGGAAACATATGGAAACCTGCAGACACGTGACTGCACTGAACAAAAAGAAAGATGGTTTCACTTCTGAACTCCCCGAGCCTCCAGACAAAAGGCTGTGCAAATGTTCCAGCAAGATATCCTGGACCAAATGCGTTCAATTCATTGGAACAGACAGTAACATTTTAAGTTACTTTCACAGAATGTACCTAATTATGTCATCACAAACTATAAAGGCTGTAAGAACACATGCTAGAGCCAATATCTTGACATCATGCACACATGCTTAATGTCTTACTAAATCTTACAAGTGCGAGAATAACATCTTTGTTTAACAACAAAGAAGCAATGCTGGGTTGACTTGTCTTAATCACCTTATGTATAAGTTATTTTTTCTAGAAATCCCTACTCATATGAATGAGGGTGTTTACCGCAACGCCACCAAAGCCATGCTATCTTCCACTTGCTGTTTATTTTTCCTTTTCTAGAAGAAGGTTCTCAATGTGCTTCACAGGCACTAGACCAGGTATACTGACTGTTTTTCCTTTTCCAATTATTCATGTAAAAACAGGACTATGATTAAGTAAAATAGTGTAATATCTCCAAAATAACTACAGTAGTAACAAGTAGCAAATATTTTCAGCTGCCTCTGCGAGAAGTTAAGCAAGCATACCCGTTGGCAGGAACAGTCTGAATGTTAGGAAATGTTTGTGGAAATCAAATTTGGGACTTGAAATTGTAAGTATCTGCACCCAAATCATGATTCCAAACACTAGTTTAATCCAACCAAAGTAACTAACACTGCTCAAATTTTGTATCCTGTGTAGTCATAACAAGCTGCTTGAGAACAATCTACAGATCAAGACAATTTCAAATGATGAATAAATTAATGAAAACCCTACACTGTTCAGAGATCATTTAAACAGAGGGAAATGAGGCTAAAAGCATCAAATATACTATATTTAAAAATCTAATTTTGAAGAGAACAGTGACATTAATATTAATAAAAATTGATAAAATACTTGAATATGAGCACAAGAAACACAGTCAATATAAAAAATATTCCAATATGTACATTCCCCTCTTACCCCATCTCCGTGTCTTACCAGATCTCCAACTCTTAGTTGGAAGCATTAACCCATTTCCATGTTTTTTGTATATGTGGCTTGTAGACAAACTCCAAATATTCAGTCTTGGGTTAAATGCTAACGTCTGTTTGGTATATGTGTCAAAGCACAGAGAAAACTTCATTATCAGGGCAAATAATTTAGGACAGGCCTTTAGTATTTAAACCCACCATCCCTGCAAAGCTCCCCGTATTTATCAGCATTGTGATTAATGGATGAGTGGCTTTCACTTGCCAGTGTAAAAGATAGGGTCTAAACTCAACGGACAGATGAAGAGATTACACATCACATTTCATACAGTTTCTTCCATCATATCAGATAAGTCACTGACCTCTGAGAATCTACTACAAGCAGGGTAAGTGTAAGCACCTGAAAGCTTGCTCTCTATTTTACAACTAAAAGGGACCAGAGGTAAATCCCCCACTTATATACGTCCTCAGGAACTAAAAAGTCACGCATAAGGCAGTGAGGTGAAGAAATACACTAAACCTGGAGACCATTGTTTTAGGGCCACATCTGGACAATGATCAGAAGTGAAGAAAATTGTTCAAGAGGAGTATTTATGGCAAATACGAGCTAGAGCCAAGAACACGAGGTGTCCCTCAGTCTATCGGGCCCCAAAAGAAAGCACAAATTTTCAGCCTCAAACCTTTCTCTAGGCCCACCAAGCTATCATGTAAGACATACTAGAAAGCGGCCTGCCTCCACTGCAGACTTCTGTAAGGCAGATAAAGCAAAAAGGTCTTGGCAGACCAGTGAGGCTCAGACATGCACAATGAGACATGCCCCAAGGGCAGCAGCAAAACCAATATTGTCTCTTCTTGAATCCCCAGCTGTCCAGCCTCCAGGCACTCACCTCTGCAACCTTTAGGCACACCAACAAATGGAAGGTGACAGCTATACTCTTCCCTTTCATTCCCTTCCTTTATCATTGGGAGCGCAAGGCAAGAGAGTTGGCCAAAGCAGCAGTCACTGTGGATGAAGACTGCAATTCTGTTGGATCTCACGATGGCAAAGCTACTGTCTCTGTGGCTGTATGTTTCTCAAGCTTCACGTCTGCTTCCTGGCACGCTGAATTTGCCCCCACTCTACAGTGCCTGTTATGCATTAAACCCACCTAACAGACAGGATTTTATCCTTTTTCTACATACCTACTTGATATGGAGTACTCCTCTCAGCCCTGCCAATGAACACTGTCTTGGACAAGAAGCTCGGTAGAGAAGTCCCCACAGCAATTATGTTGTCAGCTTTCTTGATCACCTCAAGCAGTCAGTTCTGAGGACTTTCTGACTAAACACATCCTTCCTCCCATTTCTTTTTTGCCCTCTAGATTAGAGATCATGGTAACACAGAGATATTGGAAAGCACATTATGCCTCCAGAAGGCTCTCAAGAAAGTTTGACAACATCAAGTTCCCAGCTTCCCTGTTCAGGCTCAAATGGATGTGCATATTAATGTGAGAAGAATCAATTACAGACTGCTGTTTGTCATCATAAACTTCACAGGACAGTTCACAAAAAGAAGTGGTTTGGGAGCCTTTAATTTTGAATTTGAAGCCTTGAACAAAACAAATATATTCTGAACTGGCATAACATACCAGAAGATTTAATATATCACAAGCTAAAGAAGTACACAAGCATTATTTTAACTTGCATATGATTAAATGTTTGTCTGATTATAATTATTACTTATAATCCTTCAAAGACTTAATTCAGTTTTGATACGTCTGTCTTGGTCCCCACCTAATTTAACCAAGATACTTTGAATTGGAATACACTACAACAACAAGATTCTAGCTCTCCGCATTCCAGTTCTATCGCTGTTGGTATTCTGCACCAATGCGTGAGGGAGCCTCATTCCGCCTCACTTAGCAATAATGGTCAAAGATGTTACAGCTGTGCATATATTTTCAAAAGAGAATATGTATATTTTCTCAGCAGAGAACACTTGATACCAGTGCAGGCACCTTGGAATACCATTCATACCAGTACACTGTTCTACCCACAGAACTCTGATGTTGTACACAAGGCTCATGAAAATTGGCTAGCAATTTTAGCATCATAAACTACAAAAGAACATATTTGCTTAAGTATTCGCCCAAGCAGAAAAGTTTATTGCTTATTATGTAACCTAATGAATGGTGGTAAAAGCATAAAACTAGCCAATG
>JANZLP010000024.1:24449858-24461382 GCA_026930925.1 Chelictinia riocourii
CTCCTGGCACGGAATAAATTTGATGGGTAGCTTTCCCCTCCTTTCTACCTTTTATTCATCCATCGCAACAGGTAGCATCACCGAAGTAGCCTGGAGTCTCAACCATTTCATTTCTCTGCGTGGGTGAGAATTCAGTGCAAAATTGATGGTTGCAGCACATTCCTGCCGAAGGAATTGTTTGAACTGGCAGAGATCCTGAGTCAGCAGTATGGATGGCAGTATAGGCCAAGACACGGGCCCTGGGTTTTAAAGAGGCTGAACCTACTTAGGGTCTGCACAGAGTTCTCATGAGTTTCAGAAAGGAGGAATCGGTAACTCCTTATCGCAACTAAAGATTGAGGATGAATAATGATACTGGTTTTCCCTTCTCCGGTGGTCATTTGTTTCAGAGTGTCCCAACACGAACGGGTGCTGTTCACCAGAGTTTGCTGTTTGGTTCAGCCTACTCTGCAGCACTATTTGCAGTTTCATTCTTGCGAAGGCAGATAATTGGTATGCCAGGCATTTATATAAAATACTTCTCACCGCAGAAATGTTTTTGTGTGTGGTGGTGGGTTTGGGTTTTTGGGTTGGGTTTTAATTTTGGGGTTTTTTTTTTTTTTTTCATTTTAGCAGCAGTTTCAGACAGAAACTTGTTCTTAATTCAAGGGAAAAACTTAAGGAGGCAATAATTTATATTACAAGATTGCTTGGTGGAACTGAAAACAGGAAATCTTGCATTTAGTATGGTAGAATAATTATTTTTCCTTCTCGTGATTTTCTTGAATTTTGTTCTTGGAACATACTTTCTGTAGTTTTTAGATAATTTGTTTATCATACATCTATGTAAATGTTTAAAATACAGCAAATCTTGGGCTGATGTACAGAAATATTTTCTTCTAATTTCTATTCATTTGAGCTTCATGTGGTTTCAGGACATGGTTTTAACTATAGTTCATTTGAAATAATTTTTCTTTTCAAACTTTTGGCTTGATTGGACAGCTTGTAGAAAAAGTGAACCCCTTGACTCGTTTACAAATTTACCTTTTTGTTTAAATAGAGAAATCTCAGGTTCATTCTGATACCCTTTGATGTGTTACTTTGCGGGAGGTAAAATGTCCTGTCCGGTTCTGATACTGGTGAGATTGTGAGTGGTTTTAACTCGCCAAAACCTCTTCTTCCCCTGCCCCCTTAAGATTGTGTTGCTGTAGTTTACTGGTTTGGGATGACGTCCAATACCTCTGTCACCCATCTGAGTAACGATTTCCTCAGCTGACAGATCCAGCTCTCCCTGTCTTTGATACCAAATTATGTTCCTGTACTTCTTAAGGAAATGAAGTTATGCTCTTCGTAAGGCGATACGAAGCAACACAGTGTGCCTGAATTTCTTAAACTAGGTACGTGTGCTTGGCAAGAAGAAATGAAATCCCGATTACAGAGTAGTAATCCCAGAAGGAAGATGGTTATTACAGAACCTGAAATTTTGGGCTTTCAAGTCAAGAAATGAGAGGGTAAACAAGACATTATCTTCCAGAATTAATTCAGGACAATTTAGCATTAACTCACATATACAAAAGATAGAAGAGCAGAAGACTAAGACGACATAAAGAAAAGCCTGTAGAACCATGCTGGGAGAAGAGAGGAGCAGTAGGTAGATGAGGTCTAGAAACTAATGAAAATTAAAATAATTATCTGGGAGCTGTAATTGTCCTTTTAAAAAAAAAGAAAACGTTCAGGATATTATTGGGAGCGGGAGCACTAGAGAATAGAGAGTGAATATGGTTGACTGAATTGTGAGTCTTTATTTTTAATACTTCATATCCCTGTTAATGCAGTTCTTTCTCTATTACTAAATGTGATTTGTGTGCCACCTGTTTCAACTGCATTCGCTCTCCAGGGACATCAAATGGGAGACAGCATGTAGAAGCTAAATTATTTGGAGAGGATTCAGTGATTGACTTAAATGTAAAGGGATTAATTGGTCTCTAAACTAGTCAATTAAACTGTACTCTGAAAGTGGAAAGATCACAAATGCATGGCAATGAATAAATTAATGCATTTTTCATGGTTTTAGTATTTTCTACATGTTGCTTAATATTGTTTTGAATCATAAAATGTATTCCATTAATTGTGATCATACTGCATAATGGACGCATGTGAAATAATTTTGTGCAACCATCCACCTAAAGGACAGCTGCTAGCAGGCTTACAGCATGAATTTAAATGTATATTGGCAGGTATTTACATCTTTTGCAGTCTCTTTTACAGACAGCACAGCAAAGGATAACAAATTTTCTCTGAAACCATGCTGTAAAATGAATGGGGTTCGGGTCTTTCAAAACTTTGGGTCCATTCTTTGTAGCTCATTAAACCTTGTGCTGTAGGGTTGTTAAGTCTTGAGTCAGTGCTGTACTGGATATATTTATCAGACCTCTAGAGGTCTTTTTATTTCTGTAGACAGTCATTTTACCCAGAAGCAGCTCTGAATCATAATAAAACTTGTGCAACCATATCTGAAGGTAATGTCAAGTCTGGTTCCAGGCAATTTCATAGTTAAACTATGAAATTAGTTACTGATGCACTATTAAATGTTAGATAAATCTGAATACATATGTAGGTCTCAAGGAATACTCACCAAATAAATCAGGAATTATGAAAACAATTACAATGCCACAATTCCTGATTATTTTATTTCTTGAGTGAAATTTAAGTGTATGATTCCTTTAAAAACTTCTATTTCTGTTATTACTTTATGAATATTTTAGAGAAGAGAGGGGCAGCAGGTTAGCAGGAGAGATATGGGTAGTCTAGCTATGTAAAACATGTCATGCAAGAGCTGCATGGGCGTTATGATACGTAAGAAAGAAAATCAAACTGTGACACTATTGAATCTATTTTGCAAACTGTATGTGTGGTTTATAGGATATTCCTATGCATCTAGGACAACTGATGGAAATGGAGCTGCTTGTCTTCATACAGGTTGATGGGGCATTAATTTTCTAGCCTAAGCAATGCACATGAATTCTTGGCACCTAATTTTCATGTGACTGTGGGTCAGTGTTAGTTTTTAATTAACTGATAAATTGTATTCCCATGTATCTTAAGTGGGAACTGTGTCAGTTTATGTGTTAGTTGACTTGAAGCTGATTCATTATTCTCTTCAGTAGTTTTAGCATTGGCAGCTATTATCATAACAGCAGCTGGATTTTCGATAACCTAGTATAGCTGGCACATGTTGGGGCATATGGGAATTTATTAAATCATTCAGCTCTTGCACACAGAAAAGAGTGAATTACTTAATATCCAAATTTAAAACAGCTGGTCATTGAATATACAGTAATCTATGACATACATCTTTTTCCACAGGCTTTTTTGTAGTGAACTTAACAAGGAAGAAATAATTGGTTTGATGTCTTAATTTTAAGTAATAATAAACTTTACTTGTCCTGCTTATTAAAAAAAACTACCAAATGATCTAGTAGTTCCTGTTAGAAAACAGTCTCCAAATATTAAGATGGAAAATTCTTTGTACCATATGGCAGCAGGATGAGGAAGCTATGCAAGGCAGAGAAAATGTTTTGGATATTTGAACATGTGCACATCTGTAAAATTAATATTTTTTTTCTCTTGCGCTTGAGAGCATAGCGTCTTCATTCGTAGTCTCTTCTCTTATGGCAGCAGCCAGCTATTACATTCGCATATAGATATTCCCATAAAGATCTCCGCACACAGTTTGCCAGGACTTAACATTGCTGCAGACAATTCCAGAGCCTAGAGCCAGAATAGCTAAAATTAAATATGTGTTTGAACTACTTTAATAGCCAAAAGGGATTATTTCCATCTTCCATTTATCAAAAAAAGAAAAATAAAACAAAAGTAGAGCCCCCTATATCTCCTTTCTCTATTGCTAGGGCCATAAAGACATTTAGAAGCTTTCTGTGCAAAAATGTACAGGGTCTTATCAGTAGATTCCAAATGGCGTCTTTGTCTTTAAAATGTGACATCTGCCTTGATAGTACCTGCATGTAAAACTCAATTAAACCAATAATCGTATGTGCTGACCTGCTGAAGAAGTAAACCCACACATCAAGGAATTATATGTTTATCAGTTAAGTGCTTAATAACTTGAGTTCAAACATATAAGCAAATAAAAATGAAGTGCAGCAAGTAAAAAATGAAGGGGAAAAGGAGAAGAATGAGCCGTGTTATCTTTTTGGTTTTGGATACCAAGTGGTTCCTGAATCTTTTCTCAGTCAGGCCTTCAAAACACCCTGGGACTTTTTTCTCCCAGAAGAAGGAGCAAATACCTTTCCTTCCTCTGGAGAGCCAGGAGTGACCGCAGAGGTACCTCCTTCTGAGAGTGGGTATTTATTTATATCCTGCCGAGCACAGAATGCTGGACAGAGAAGCTAGAGTTCTCCAAAGCAATTACTTTTTGTGTTGAAATTCACTTTTTAAAAGAATAGAGCGTTCTAGACCAGCTGAGACTGAAGTTAGACATGTCACTTTGTTCTTCTCTTTGAGGACTCTTTTTCAGGCAGGAACCCTAGAAATGGACTTGAAAATGAATATTGGTGGTCTAGTGCAGTCTTTTGATATGCAATACTTTGTTTTTTAGAGCCACTGTCACCAGTCAGTTGACAACATTTTTGGTTCATTATGAAGATCAATAGCAAAATGTATAGAATATAAAGCCAGAAACACAAATCCCTTAGACTGAAAAACTGAACTACAGAAGTCTTGTTTTATACTTTTTTAGAAATTCCTTCTTTGATATTTTGCATTTTTTGCACTGAAATTTCCGTAAATTCAAGTATTCAGAAAAATACTGTTGTGCATTTGATAGGTCAGTAGCTGATCTTACAGACATGTGTCTATATATATATTTACTGAGGGTTTATTTGTAAACTATTCTAAAGAGCAACAGCATAAAGGAAATGAGGATGCGCTGATTAATGTAGAAGGTGATCCTGTACAATTTGTACACAGTCTGGAGGGACTAGGGACCAATGCCCTGGTCTGTAGTCTTTAGGGTCTAACACAGTAGTCTGGAGGGACTATTTGCAAGACTGATTCCTGGATGAGATACTGATTTCGACGTGTTTGCATTTACATACAGGACCTTTAGGAATTGCTGCTTAGTAAATTTAGTCCAGGGACCAATTTAGTCTTATATCAGAAAGTCTTTTAATTGTGGTGTCATTATATCAAAATGTGAGTTGTTTTTCAAGTGATCTCAACTTTCAAGGATCAGCATAAATTATATTTCTGAAAGGTGATGTTTGTAGTTGCAAAAAGAACAAGACTGCTTTAATTATCTCAAAGTTTTGAAACTTAATCCCCTGAAATTTACTTTTGCTGATGAAAGCAAACAATTGGAATATACTTTAGTTAAAGAATCCTGAGATTTGAATGTCATATTCTGTAATTGCTTGAATAATCAGCAATGCATATATATACCCATCGAAAAAAATCCTTAGACTGGTAATGTGTTTTCCAAATCTCTTGTTTGCTGTTGTTGACCATACCATATTCTCTCATTTTTCTGGTTTGTGAAGTGATTAGAACGTTCATCAAAGTTCATGTTAATCTTCCCCTTTCACTTGATAAGATAAGAGAATTGTAACACTGAAATCTAGACAAATAAAAAAAGTGGGGAAATGTAGAACTAGGCTGAAACACTATACCTTTCTGTTTGGGGAAACAGCATAATGCTGAGGAAAAGCTCGGTTTGCTTCACAGTTTGTATTTATCTTTTGAGATTGCATAGTATTAATTGTGGGTGGCTGCTGCTGTTCACTTGAGATTATCTCAAAATTCATACTGGAAACATCTGAGCTTTCCTGTATCTTTTGAAAGCCAGCAAACTTGGCCTGCCAGGGGGGAGAGCCACAGCTCTGTCAGGCAGAAAGTTCTGTTCTTTTTTGCATTATTTCTCTCTTCTCCATTAAAGTCAGCTGGACTAGTAAGCCTGTCCTAGCCTCCCTCCCTTAATTTTAGTGATAATCAAGTATCGATTTTTCAGCGTAGGTAGATACATAAATATATGCAGTTGGAAAAAGACACTAAAGGACCAAAAGTAAATGAGTGTGGTGGAAAATAAATCTCAAGCACGGAAGGAGATTAATGACTGAGGTGTAAACTCGGATCTTAGTTGCCCGGCAGTTACAGACAACTGCTGAACGGCTGAAGAAACTGGGTGCTTCTTGTTCTCATGAGTTTTGCTTACTTTTTCAGTCAAAATACAAGTGAGATTTCAGCATTCTGTATCAGGTGTTCTCTTGTACATTTGAAAATAAGTTACAAAAGAAGAAACAAACGAGTTTCAGGGATGCTGTCTCACAAAGCTGTTAAGAAATCTTTCTCAGCTGGAAACCTGTGATTATGAAACAACAGCTTCTCTCTTTGAGGTCAGGTGATTTAAAAGCACAGTTCACGTGAAGTTCGCTTTTGGTGAAGTGGGAGACAGTATCAGATTTAATTAACATGTGTGCAGATAATGTAGCACACTTTGTTCTAGATAAATAATGAAAAGTAGTGGAAATAAGTATAAATTTGAGAAGTAATTTAGAAATAAATCATATTTAAAAAGAAATATTTGCATAAGAGCTTCTTCTAGACAGGGAAATATATAATTTTGCCAGCTATCTAACCAATGATTTTCTAATTCTTCATAGCCTTTTGAATGACTGAGTTTAGGGAGACACGCTCTAACAAAAGGTATAACAAGTACGGTGTTCTTGCAAAGTGGAACAGCTATATAAAATTCTTGCATTATAGGTAAGATAAAAGGAAATAAAGCACACTGAAATAGGTTAGTAGCAAGAATAATTTAAATAATGAGTTTCTCTGCCTTTTCTGCCTATAAGGCCCAGATGCCGTATGTGATTAGAGAACAAGGAAGCGGGAATGTGCACCCGGCATGGGCCTTGCTTCCACGGCAGAACTGCGCGGGGGTGAGGGAGCTCGGCCATGTCACCGGGAAAAATCTTCCGCGTGGCAGTGGGGCACCGGCGGAGATGAGGAAGACTTCCATACATGGAATTACCTGAGTTGCAGAAGGCAGAAGGAAGTTGTGCTCTGCGGTTTCATTCCGAGTCATCAGTAGGGCTGAGATTAATCCTGGACTAAGGGAGGAACAGGAGAAAATACAGCTATTAGATTAAAAACCCTGCTGAGCAAAACGTCAGCCCAGGCGTACAGCCGCTTCAAGACATATTTTTTGCAACAGCTTGCCCAAAGTCAGGCTCCCAGGTGGATGAAGCTGCCTGAAAAATAACCGGACTAAATTTTCCTACTTAACATAAGACAACAGCTGCTTGGCCGGGTTCTCCTGCGCGGACAGAGCTGTGGGAGAAACTGCAGGCGGGAGCCAGCGAGCTCTAACGCGATGCGAGCCGCCGACTCATCCCGCCCCTCCGATTCCCGAATGCCGCGGAGACCCGGCGCGCCAGGCCTGCAACCTCCGTACGCCCGGAATGCCAGCGGGTTGCTCGGGAGCTGGCGGACGCTGACCCCCATAACGGCGCAGACCTGCGCCTTAGCCAGCCTCCCGCCGGGCAGAGGTGGACCACAACCTTCAGACTCCCGGATTTGTTCCTCTTCCCACTTGTCCTAGGTCCTCGCTTTGAAGCTCTTACTCACACCTCCAGTTACAGCTGAACTCGCAGTTGCATCAGGTTATAGCTGTTATAAGGTCTCCCCAGAGCCTTCTCTTCTCCAGGCTGAACAACTCCAACTCTCTCAACCTGTCCTCACAGGAGAGGTGCTCCAGCCCTCTGATCACCTTCATGCCCTCCTCTGGACTCACTCCAACAGGTCCAGGTCCTTCTTCTCTTTGGGGCCCCAGAGCTGAACACAGTACTGCAGGTGGGGTCTCAGAGACCAGAGGAGGAGAATACCCTCCCTCGACCTGCTGGTCATGCTGCTTTTGATGCAGCCCAGGGTACAGTTGGCTTTCTGGGCTGCAAGTGCAGATTGCTGGGTCATGTTGAGCTTCTCATCAGCTGACACCCCCAAGTCCTTCTCCTCAGGATGGCTCTCAATTCACTGATTGCCCAGCCTGTATTTGTGCTTGGGATTGCCCCAACTCCTGTGCAGGACCTCGCACCTTTAGCCTGAACTGCCAGACAGGAGGACAGGATGAGGCCATTGGTGCTGTTTGTGTCTTTTGGAGTGCTGTGTTTTCTGTCTGTGTTGATCTGTGTGGCCAGCTAGATATATATGTATATATGTATATACGTGATCTTTATATGTGCTCTGTGCACATGTGCCTTCTGGGAACACTGGTTCATCCTCGCTGCTGGCTGGAGGTGGGGTATGGAGATGCGGCAGACTTGGCTCTGTTGGGCCCCAGGATTTAGCAACCCCATAACATCATGTGTGGCTTCATCTGCCTGTAAACACCAATAACAAGGCAGTACTCTGCTGCCCTCATAAAAAAAAAATAAAAATCAAAGTTTAAATTAATGAATTTGCCCTTAAGCAACTTTTTCCTGAGAGCAGAAATCTGGTATTCAGAGGAATCAAGCTGGTCTATGATCTGAGCTGAGAAGTGAAGCCAGGCAGCTAAGTGAATAAGGAAATTGCCTGGTCTCCAGGAGCTGGAGCACACAGCCATTCTCAGTGAAGTCACCGGGCACCCCACATGGAGAAGGTGTCCCTGCAGGGGGCTGTGTCAGCAGTCCTCACACTGAATCATGAGAAAGCTATGGCTATTTGACTCTAGCCTTTTGTATACAAATTGAAAACCCAAGTCATGGTAATTCCCTTATCTGTGTTCTGCTTTTGTTCTGTGAGTCAGTGCAAATAATTTTCTGGAGAATGACAGTAATTACTGGAGAACAAAGCAGAAATCCTAGAGGGTGACTCTGGGGTCAAGCCCTTTATGTAGCTTTGACATTTATCAAATATTTTTTTCTATCCTGTACCATAGCTGTACAGATGTGACAACTTTCTCTGCATCAGACAATAGGGAATGATTCCTGGGACTGAAAACACCACTTACACAATGGCCAATTTTCAGTTTCTTTTTTCCTTGAGAGAAGAGGGACATTTTATATTTCATATTTCTACCCAGGTCTTGCTGCCTGAATGGCAACAACTTTAATGACATGAGAGATGGATAGCTGTGATGGATTACTTCAGCGACAGAGTTAATGTGGGGAGAATATGAACAATCTACAGAGAGAGAGAGAATAGATAGAGCAGGAACCAGCAGACCGCTGGTATGCACCTCTGTAAGAAACCTTTGTCAAGCACCAAAGAGAAGCTCAAGAGGGTCATTTTATACACACATTTTATGCATTGTTTGGTGCTTGTTCAAAGATTCACCACACCTCTTTTCTAGTGAGGCCAGATTGCACAAAAAGCTCGCTGATACCAAAAAGCTGGTTGAAGAAACTCTCTAAGACTCATTTTGGAGTTTTAGAAAGCAGGCATTCTTTATTGCAGTGCTGGACACATGGGGGATAATTCCACCTAGCGTGCATGCAACAGCTTCAGCACAAACAGGTTATACGGAGTAACAATTACATATTAATCAGATTAGTATACATATACATAAAAATGATTATAACTGATTATCATAGTACTGCCTACATCCGATCACATGCAGTGAAAGATCCATTTGGGTTGGAGGGCTGCTTTTATGACCACCAACCCATCTGAAGTTCTTGCTGGCTGTCCTTGAAGTCTTTGTTCTTGCCCTTGTTCTTTGATATTGAAGCTTAATGCTGTCTCAGTCACATGGGGTCAGTTTCAACATTGTTCTCATCTAGCGTACAGGAACATCTAGTCATGAGAGCAAAGAACTGCAAAACTTACGAGTAACTACCTCTACTAGTTAATTGCTTGGCTATACTTTTGTCTATTGTTTCAATCATAGGTTACCTGCCAAGGCTAGTCATGGTGTATGGTGTAGCTGGAGCGGAGGTAGGCTTACTGTCACCTGGCGCTACAAGAGAGCTGAAAAATCTAGTTTGCTTGCTTGGCAGTTACGTCTGTATGCAACATACAGATGCTAACAAAGTGTCTGACTAAACTAGAATGTTCATGGAAATAGGTAAGTTCAGTCTCTCGGTTAAACGGGACTGCACAAGTCTGCTTGTGCAAGTGGGGCGACAGGGCTTGTTTGCTGTTTTCTCGGTGTATGAATTTGGATGATGAAGATGCTCCTAACTCTTAGAGATGATGAATACATGAGGGGAAACAGGAGAAGAGTCACTTTTTTAATGTCACTGGAGTAGAAATACCAGATGGGTGGCTTTGAAGGTTATTCCATGTGCGGTCTGAAGGTATTACTTGGTTCACAGTGTACTTAATTTCTTTGTAAATAAGCAGAGCCCAAAGAGCTGGAAGATTAGTATGTTAGAGTAGATCTTACAGGTGGCTTATTCTGTAGCACAGGAACTGATTTCCAAGGCTAAAGCTTGTACTATTCTTCTCGTGTGCTATTTCAGCGCATTTGTAGCCATGAAGTGCCCTCCTGCCCAATATGTCTGTACCCACCAACCGCAGCAAAGATCACCCGTTGTGGGCATATCTTTTGTTGGGCATGTATCCTTCACTATCTCTCCTTGAGTGAAAAGACCTGGAGTAAATGTCCTATTTGTTATGGCTCTGTTCACAAGAAGGATCTCAAGAGGTGAGACTTGATATTTATTAAATGATACATCTTTCTGAAATATTAATTTTTACCATACTAACCTCCTCCTCACATTGCAGTGTTGTTGCTATGGAAACACGTCAATATGCGATTGGTGATATCATTACGATGCAACTTATGAGAAGAGAGAAAGGTGTTCTGATAGCACTGCCCAAGTCTCAGTGGATGAATGTGGCTGCAATTTTGCAGGTTTTCTTTGTGTCAGATCCCGTAACACTCCTACACTCTCTTGTTATTTTTCAGGGGAAATTTGGAAATGGAAAACCCATCACAAATGGATAATGTGCAGGCCCCAAGTTGAATTTCATTGTGTTACCCGATTTGTGAAGAGGAGAGGAAGAAGGAAGGTCACAAAGCGTACTTTTGTGTCTGGCCATTTCTTAGATAGCAGTTTCTTTACAGCCTGTGTGTTGAATATCACACCACAAAACCTGCCGTTGTTCAGATCCCAATGGCTGCTCCAGGCAGACAACAATCAACGCTAAAAGAAATCATCGCTGACATTACAAAATAGTACCTGCATAGAAATGCTGCATGCAGTTTGCACCACTGGAACTGAGATAACACACAAAAAGGACACCAAAATCTGCTACTGTCCAGAGGGAAGAACAAAACCAGAAGCCTTTGAGGTGGCTGGACAGGAAAACAAAGTCAGATGAAGAGCTGAACAGAACTCACAGCTTCCTCATTGCAACCCTGGCATCCTGGATTTAGAAATTCCTGTCTCAAAGCAATTTAATTCCCTTCAGTTTCCAGTAAAAGAAATCGCCTTCTGACTGCAGTCAAATAAAATACTTGAATGAAGCCGCAAGAGCCCTGGGGATCCTGGCCTTGGCTGAGACGGGAGAGCTCGTGGCGCTCGGCCTCGGCACAGGCCAC
>JANZLP010000024.1:24577020-24589046 GCA_026930925.1 Chelictinia riocourii
AATTACTGGGTCTACCTCTACTCCTTACAGTTTGCCGTCTTAGTCTTGTGAGTGTGTGTCTGTATATGTACATACGTATTGTAAATTGCTATAGCCTGGTTGGCTCCTCTGCACTTCTAGGACCCAATTTTAATGCCACAGTTTTGATGCTATGCGGCAAATCTAGTCTTCCTGATTTCCTCCCATTCCCAAGAAGTTCTGAGCCCAGAAGCTCTGGCCCACTGAGACCTGGAGACCTGAGCTCTTTTTGCTTATGGAAGCAAAGATAAGAAAAACTGGCAGTGTGTCTCTGAAGAAAACACTGCTTATATCAAATGATCAAACACAGGTGTTCTTTTCTTCTTCCCTCTGATTTTTTTATTATTATTATTTGCATTTCATGCTTGCCATTCTGTCATCTGAGAGTATGAAGATAACACACGTAGCTTCAACTGCCTGACAGGCAGGATTCATAGAGGTGACGAAGGCAGAACGTTGTGACCAGAGAGAACCAGGGAACCACAAGACACTTGTGAGATGAGTTACAGGCCCAGTAGTGCTTTGAGCTGGTTTTGCTGAGTTATGGTATGGCATCCGTAAATAACGAATACAATGTGAGGACGCGACTTGGTGGTTGGCCTTGGTGCTTTTCAGTGGTAGCATGTCTCCCCAAGGGTGAATGTTGCTTATCTAATGTTTCATCCTCTTCTTTTTCATCATATTGCATAACATCTGAGACTTCGGTACTGCAGTGCTACAGCAGATACTGGGTTATGATTTTAAATGGTATGGTCTCAAATACTGTAACAGCAACAAACCCTCTCCGTTCAGGGGAAATGTTCCCTGTAATCTTATTACTGGCGTAGTTATCTCTAGTGCCTTCTTGACACGTATTTGCAAAACTCCTCTGGGGATTTGAATTGACTAACTGTTTTCTTGCAAGAAAAAAACACCTTACTGTTTAGGGGAACGGTAAATACTTACACTGGATTTAGGTGACTAAAATCCGAGTATGTTGTATCTGCTGTTATTTGTAATTGCAGACTTCTCAGAGAAACATGAATGGAAATTTTAAATGTGCTATGAACAACTGTTAAACACCTCTTAAAAATATGCAAAAAATATACATCTTTTCTACTATGAGGATTCTGTAACTCAGGACTTGTACCCTTTCTGCCGTGTACCCCACAGTGGTGGTGCTGGGGAATTAACTCCACCCGCCTTTGGGGAGATGAGCTGGGGGCTCTCTGTCTCCCCTGCTCTCCAGGGTTTACTTTGGGAATACTCCAGGTACGTGCACAGGGAAGGGAAGGCAAAAGTTATTCCATGAAGTCTTTCTGTTTGGCGAGTGGAGAATTATATACATATTGTGTATGCGTGTATATATATGCATATATACAGTATGTGTATATATACACATGCTGTAACGTAGATGTGATATTGCTGTTCTTATTTCTTCTTGTTCTTTTTCCTGCCATTGACTGTTACAGAAAATCCTACTTTTATCTTTTACTGCTTGTACCTCGAAGAATCAAAACATTATTATCTGATCTGCACCTTCTTGCAAATTCACATGGACTTTATGCTGGAGGCCTTAAAACTTCTCCATAACAGCTGCCACTAGGATATGGTAGAAGTCTCTCGGGGAGGGGGGAGGATCTTGAATGCAGCCTTGCTCACAGATACTGAAAGTTTGGAGTAAAATGTGAAACCATTTTGATTCTCAAAATAGCAATAAAAGCAGTAAATTTAACTTGCTAGACAGTTGTAATTTGCAGAATGCATTTGTCAAATAGTTTGGAAATAATCCAGGGCACATTTAGATGAAAAAAAGTAGAGATGGGCTCAGACTAAAAATGTGACCTAAATGCACTCCAAGGTTCGCAGAAATTAGGCAAGAAACTTCATTATACAACTCAGTAATGGACAAAATCAAAAGGTGTTGAACTTTGGGGAAAGTCAGATTTTTTTTCATACGTACTTGGCACCTAAATTGCAACTGATTTGTTGGCCTTCCATTTAACTAATTGTAAAACTGGTGCTTTGTTTAAACTGTGCTAGTGCATTTGGAAATTGGGAGGTATGATTGAAACACTGGGCTTTTTATCCCAGTGTTTATTTGGCCTTTAGTATCCCTGTGTCTGGGAGCTGCTAAGAACTCTTCTCCGCTGAGTCTCGGTAATACGCAGTGTTGACTCCAGTGTCGTGGAAATCAGAGTGATCTCACGAGCACAGCCGAGTGAAATCTCCAAGAAGGGTTAAAGAGGTGCCCTATCATAAATAACAAGTGCAGCTTTTCAAAAAAAGGAGGCAAATAAAGGAGCTTGATGGCATCTAGAAGTTGTGCGGCGTGTGGCAGTTCCCTCTGTCTCTCAGGTACTGCTACTGGGTGTTTGTCCGAGGGCCCCTGGCAGGGGGAAGGTGTTACCTCTTTGAGACTGACTGCAGAATTTTATGCTGAAGGGGAGTTTTTCCATTAGTTGGATGGAGCCATAACGGACTCTGTGTGCATCGGGCATTTTTATTTGTTACTGTGTTAATATGTAAAAAATCAGTTTGTATTTCTGAACTGGATTTTCTTTTTAAGCCATCACAGTGCCAGAGTTCTAGCCCTCGATTCTGACTTTTAACCCTGTCAGTTTTAGACAGTTTGAACTAGGGCTTTCTCTGCCCAGCTTTCTTGCTGATGCAGAATTTCCTTGGAGAATTTTATTATTTCTGCTAAGAGTGTTTGTTTGTAGTTGCAGCTCTCTTCTGAGTGTAATTCAATATTTTTGTTTTCTGAGACATCTCTCTTGTCTTTATTTTCCAGGTTGGTGAGAGGCAGAGAGTTCTGGTAACAGAAGAATCCTTTGATTCCAATTACTATGTTGCTCACAATCCTTTCTATGAGCAGGTACAGTTAAATAAACAAAATAACATCTTTTTGTTTTATCTTTGCTTTCTGATAATCTCAGCAGCTCAGTGTGCCACAGTGCAAAAAACAAGTAAAGAAATAAGAAACATTTTCCAGGAAAGGTGTGACCATCAAGAATTGTTTATGAGAGTTTTAGTTTCTGTGTTGTAAATACAATTTACCTGAAATTATGTTAAGTAAAACACAGTGGCTCTTTGAGTATACAGCATGAGGAGGATACATGCTATATATCCAAATAACATTATTTCAAAGGTTTAAGAAGCTCTTAATTACTGCAGTAATTTTAATTTCTGTGTCTCCAAAGCATTGTTTTCTGAATTGGTGAATTTTAATAATGTCCATTCATCTTTCAGAAAATCCTTTCAGGCAATGCAATTTGCAAAAACAATCATTTCAAGCAATAGCAAAGGTCAGAAACTTCTTTAGATTAACACTTCGGCCTGATATGTTGTATTTCCTTCTATGTACTTTCTATAAATGAATTCTTTCCATACAGAAACATTATCTTTGAGCTAGGAAGGAAGTAACAGCATCTGTTTCACAAAATTACTGGGTTTGCTCAAAAGCAGATGACTTGCTGAAAACCAATAAAATTGGCTTTTCTGAATCATCATGATTTCATTCTGGTTTTGCCTTTGCCTTGCTCTCCATTTTCTTGCACTGAGCTGCGTGCAGTTCGCTTTTGCTACCTTTAGTTATTGTGTCGTCTCAACCCGGAGAGGCTGTTGGTGGCTGTGCTTATATAGTCACCAAGAGTGCTTTCTTCTGGTTCCGGGTTATGTCACAGCATGTATTTTTGTTAGGATTTTGTTAGCATTTAGTTTTGCTTAGGAGTAAGTAACATTACTGCTCTTGAAATATGGTTCTATTAGATAGCTGGTTCACTAATTATTTTTTCCTCAGTTTAATTTTTTTTTAGTAAATATCTCTTATCTTTTTTTTTTGTTATATTTCTCACCTCTCTAAGTCTTACATATCACTGTTTCTTGCTTTTGTACCTTATCTGTCAGATTTGAGCAATATGGTTTTCCATATGGAGATTAAAAATTGCTGGGGGCTTTTTAGTGTTCAATGCTTGTTTTATGAAAGTTTCATTAATTAAAGGAAAAGCAGTAGGTGCAAAAAAACTGTGGATGTTTCATGGGTTGTTTGTAAAGCACCTAATACAGGTCCTGATTGGGGCTGGTAAAAAATACACAAAATACAATCAGTAACATAGGGAGTAATTTTCAATTTTGTTATGGAATAAATACTTTCCATTATTAAAACGTATGTCTTTTCCCTAAAATCTTATGTGTGGCATGTTTGACAAGGTTAATAACCTACTGTTCACCCAGGTAAGGACAGGAGTTGGTGCTGGTGACTAACTTCGCTAGCAGTAAATTTAATGATAGTAAATTGAAAACCACTGTTGAGTCACTAAATATCATGTTATACTTTGGACCCTGAAGCTCGGAGTCCTGTTGTAATGTTATGTGAACTCAAATAGTTATTACACCTACTCTCTCGTCACTGAGCTCATCTCTATTAAACGAGTTTGCTATTAAAGCCACATCGGTCGGGCTACGCTGACAGACTTCGGGTAGAACTGCAGCTGACGTTTGTGGAGGCTTTGGTGGTGTAGTTTAAGGTCGTTCGTTGAAGAGAGTAGTCTAAACAGACCAAAGGGTACTTTGCCAGAGCAACAGTCAAGATGAGGGTTTCTCTTGGTACAACTTTGTTTCTTAGGAATAGGGATGGGGATTTTTTCCTAACAGGTGCTTGTATCAGAAAAAGGTAGGAGTGTACACCAAGCCGCGCTGCTTGGTTGTTCATAGTGCTGCCTGGGTATGTTCATTTAACCTCTTTCTTTTTCTGAAGTAGTAGGCACTTACCCATGTCTGTCCTTCAGGATTTATATTTAGTTACTGCCACTTTGCATGTGGAGGTACCGGGATTTACAGAGGTCACAGGCCCAGTGATACTTAGCTACCTAATTTTTCTTTGATTTAAATTTGCTGGAGATGAACTATTGGGAAAAACTGTGATCTAGTCGCATTGTAACACTGCCGCAGCATTAGGATCCTGGCTTTGTGTTTGCCACTTAGTTCCAGTCAGTCTCAGCTTGCCCATCTCGGAAGGGCAGACATGTCTGCTTTTCTTGGAAGATGGTTAGGAAGCTCAGCAGAATCCTAGGATCTGGAACCTCCTACAGTCATGAACACCTTGAGCCTTCAGGAGAAAAAGGGAAACTACTGGTGATGATTTCCTCTAAGTGGGACAGCCAACACTTGTGATAGGTGAAAATGAAGAAGGGCACAGAGTTTTCCTCTGAAAATTCTCTGTACATGTAGTCTAAAAATCAAGCCATTTTAAGGCGTTTCAACATACAAAAAATCGAGATATAGGTATGTGCTCATAGCCTTTGAAAAGCTTGCATTTGTGTGTGGATGAGCTTCACGTAAATGTGATTAAGTAAGTCCCCATGATTCAATTTTTCATTGTTTAATCGGTAAATGACTCCGCTTTTCTTTTTTAACCTCTTCTCTATTTTTAGAGCCTTTTTATGCCATTTGTTCTTCAGGCAAAAAGTGTTGTTCCTGTATGTTGGGCTCTTTTGTAACATGCATGACCCAGGAGCATCTGTTATGTGGCGTCTTTTTTTGTGAAGTTCTTATGGGACTGTCTGACACCATGGCTGTGCAAATTCAGGAAAGGGTGGCAGTAGGTGCTGACCCAGGAAACACACTCATCCATTTTTACAGGCATTCATTGTCAGTCATGCATCTCAGCTGCAAAGGATCTACACAATCAAAATAAGGGCTTGTGCAAACAGAAACAAGGGCATGATTTCTGTCCCGAAGCATTTACAGACTCAAAAACATTTTTAAAAAAAGAGTATCATCAGATAGCTGTGAAAATAGGAAGACTTACAGCAGTCTATTAGAACTGTGTAGTATCAGTGCCCTTGGGAACTGTTTGGGTCTGGGTTCAGATGTTGCAACTCAGGCTCAACTTTCTCATCAATCAAAAAATGCGACTCATGGAATCGGCTGGAGTTGAAAAGAGCTGAGCTAACACTGCAGAGCTCTTAAAGAATGCAGGCTGGAGATGTTACTGGTCAAGTGTGTCAGGAGCCTTAGGGTATGCTGGTGACTAAAATTTTCAAGTTTTAGGATTTGGTCTGATGTTTATCAAAAATCTGTTTTCCGAGCGGAAGCTGGAGACACTGATGTTCTTTGTGGTATTGAGTAACTATGTCTTTATCTTTATTGGAAAGGTTCTTGTGCCAAAGGATCCTCTGTTAATGGGTAAGATGGTAGAAGTGAATATTTATGAAGCTGGGAAACATTATATGAAGGGGCAACCAGTGTCAGATGCCAGAGTTTACACTGCATCCATCACCAGACCGTTAGCAAAAGGAGAAGTTTCTGGTTTAACAGAGGTGAGTAAAAGACATTTTCTGCTTTACTACGCTGGTAAAACAGCAGCTGTTCAAGCATAATGATTCCATACCATGTATCTGTTATCATTTTATAGTTCCCCTTTTATATATGCATGAAGCTTTAATCTTTCCTGACAGATTGAAATCTGAATTTAAAAGGTGTTTTTGCTGATGCCCATAGCTTTACTTTGCTGACTATAAAGGCAATAATACACTTGTTTCTTGTTCCAGGGTGCAAAATGAGGAAAGAACTTAGTAGAATTGAAAAGATTTAACACCAGTGGTTATATAATTCAGTGTATTTCAGTTCTAGTTTAGTGGAAGGATGAATGGGTTTATTTTGCTTTACAAAGCTGTTTTAAAAAAAATGTCGATTGATTATATGACTGTTAAAACATGTCAAAATTGGATTCAGAGATTCAAAATTAATTGATGGGTAAAGATACAGAATATTTACAATGTATTTTGAAAGAAGGTCAACATCTGATTTAGCCATGTAAAGAAAATGAAACTCTTTTAAAAAGAGATCTGATCCTTATTTTACACCTCAGTAGATATGGCTGTTAGCCAAGTATTCTCATACATTTCATGGAGCTCTAGTTGTAAAAACTGATGGAGTGTGAAATGAAAATGTGTATCACATTTCTAAGCATCATTTGATGTCCTTTCTCCAGCACTGTTGTTAGGATCTCCAAAAATATGTAGCAATAATTTAGCACATGGAAGAAGAATAATTGGCAGTTTAGCAGCCACCTTGCTGCTTTTACAGTAAATTGTTGACAAGTATTAAAGTATATATGCATCCTTGTTAAAGTTCTAAGTAGTCATATTTAAAAGAAATAATCCATGCATACATTAAGTAACTAGTGTTAAGCTGCTTGGACTCTTGAATAAGCCTGGCTATGGAAACACAGAGCAACAATAATACACCTACTGTAATGTGTTTGGCAGATCATGAAACTTGAGCACAAACACATTGCTGAACTCCCCTTTGAATACTGTCTGTGTGTATGTGTATATTGGCCCAGTAAGGGTCTGTAAGAGGAAAAAACAGCCAAAACCCTCAAATTGTCTGCTTGCACTATGTAGCTATTTAAACACAGCTGATTTTTTCATCAGAACATTTTTTGTAATAATCTGCTGGAACAGAACCAAGTCTGTCATTAAACTGAGTACATGCTGCCAGAAGCTTGTAGCATGGGAACAAGCAAGGAGACTATTGACTGAAATTTTGTATGTTAAAAATGAGAGATAAAATTATTCAAATCAAGGATACTGATAATTTCCGTAAGAACTGATTGAGATGTGTAGATCTGCTCCAGCCCTTTGAGTAGGTATGAACAAGTACCTGGAATGCCCAAGTAAAAGGCTACAGCAAGCAAACGATAAGGCAAATTGCTTTTCCTTACTTTTGTGGCTTCTTCAAGGGAGTATGTTGTTTATGTTTGGTCTACTGGACATGTTAGGAACTTTTGCTTTCTGGAAGAAACTTGAATCTCAGTATTTAAGTAAATGGGACATCTTTTGAACATGGAAGCTACAGCTGAAAGCTTTTAATCATGCTTGGCTAATGTATAATATATAGAACATAAACTGAAGTTGTTAGTGAGAAGTTCCTCCTGAAAAATCAGATGTAAGTGGCAAATCAGGAACTTTCTTTAGATTTCCAGGAAAAAAGTGAGTTTGTCACAAAAGTCACCATGGGGTTTTGGCTGGCTGAAAGATGCTCTTCATGTTGTTCTGTATGGTTGGACTGCTGGGAAACGTTTCCTCTAGGTGTGCTCAGGACATGTAATTCTAGCCTAAGATACTTACGAGCAAGACAAAAGGGGCATCCTATGTCGTATGACCCTTTATATAGCTCCCCAATAGCCAAGAACACATCACCAGAAAAAGGAGAGGGCCACCCTCTTTGTGGCCAAAGCTCTGCCAAACCTGAAAGAAATTAAGAAACCTGCATCCATGAGGTCACACAGAGGCAGACCCTACTGAAGGGAGCAGGTTTCAAGAACAAGCGATCTTCAGAGAAGTTTCTTTTGGATGCTTTATAGAACATAGGAATGGCAGAAGCGCAGACTGTGATCCCACAGGTTTGATTATACTCACCTTTGCTTTAAGCCAAAACCTTTCCTCTGAAACCTACCTACCAATGCTATTTTTTTTAAAAGCAAACAGATTAACCCACCCCTCAAAAAACCACAGCACACCAGCCTGCCTTAATTCAATATGCATATCCTTGCATTGCCCCCAAAACCATCTCATCCCAGAGATGCCATTCAACAAAGTCCGGTACCTCTACAGCTGAATAACCATAGCAAAATCCTATTCTATGCTTGTGGGTGACCAGTAAACAGGTCTAGTGTAAAGGGCCTTTTCCCCTCAGTGTGTAGTCATGCAGAATTTTTTCCATGAACTTTAAGACAGCAGACATGGCCAGGAAGACACTTCCCTGTGAGGCCCCACAAGCCTTCACCACAGAGAATACTCCTTTCGCTCAGAGAAATTAAAGCAGCAGCTCCTGCAGTGCTATTCCCTCTCCTTCCACACCGGTGAGCACAGCAATGCTGTCCCACTGGCAGGCAACCTGCTGGAGGGAGCTCACAGGGAAATGTCTCAGCTTCCAGGATAACCAGCATCAGCCAAAGCACCAGAGTGCAATGGCATAGCATGGAGTCAAGTATGGATTTCTCTTCTTTTCCTGCCCTTTTCTGCAAGAATCACAAATTCTCAGCATTTCTTCTTGCTTTCCATGGTGCCTGCAGGGACCTCTGCCCTTCCTTCACGCCAGGAGAGGGCTGTGTCTCACATGCTCGCTCACACATGCCCTTATCTACTGCTTCTTAGAGTGGGACAAGATGGTCTGTGCTGTGCTTGGTATTTTTTATTTTATCCCAGATAAAATGACAGCAGGAAGAGCACATCAGCTGTCAAAGCCATTGCTCACTGAGTCTGAACAGCACATAAAACTATGTCACACACTTCTTTAATGAAAAGGGGACACTGGAGAGGTAAAGATTCATGCTTCCTATAGGGACTGCAGACAGCAAAACTCTGCATCCTCCCAGCAGCACCCTGCACTTAAAGAAGAAAATCTTTGGCAAAGCACATGCCCACATATTCAAAGGCACACATGGAAGATTTTCCCCAGACTCTTCCGGGAGTCCTTTGTCTGGTACCACTATGAATTTCACTCAGATTATTCAGTCCTTTAACAACCTCTGTCAGCCAACAGCCTCAGCTGATCTTCTTCCACAAGAGAGCCCATCAGGTATTCAGATCTGCCCAGAAAAGGCAGCTTCCCTTGCATTCACTTTTAATCACCTTTTGCCACCTGTTTTTACTTTATAGCATACCAGGTCAGTAAGCACTGCCTCATCAGGTAACTGCACAGAATACCCAGCTGCTGCTGCAGTGTCTACATCACAGCTGGATCCATGCATTAACATGCCTGCTTAAACCCATTCCTAAGCAAATCACTCTTGCACAGGGTAAATCTTGCCCACCAGCAAGGCAAGGGCCTTGGCATACCCAGAAGTTTAGAGGAGACACAGCCAGCACACAGTAAGGATGTGAACTTCTAAAGCACTGGCTCTGCCATCATCCTAGGTTGACAGCAGCCATATTCCTCACCCTGTTGGAAGGAGCTCTATTGCTTGCAGGGGAAAAAGGAAGTGGAAAGAGTAAATCTTAAAGAACTCATCTCTTCCTCAGAACCACTAGTGTACACATGGGTGCTCACAGCCTGAAAAGGAGCACCCATAAACATAGAGACTAGGGTATTTGTTACAAGACTAGTAAAACTCTTCTGTGAGACTAGGAGATGAAGCAAATTTCTACTTATCATAATAAAGCCCTCTGAGTAGGTAGCTGAGTGCTGAGATTTATAGCAGCTAGGGGAAATGAGTCCTTACTGGTGTGGTAATTATTGATTCAAATGGTCTGCAATCACTGGGATAGGACTAGAAGAAACACTTGGGATATCTTTTTAATGCTCCCTATTTGCAGATAAAAAGCCTTCTCTGCCTCTTCCCTGTCTTAAGCCTACAAGAGAAGTGTTTTGTTTTACGTATCGAACCTCTTCATCATTTAAGGGAATGCAAGGCAGCTGAGTGAGTTGTTACCTCATCAATACAGTCCAGCCTGTGAAAGCTTCCCCTGCCTTATTTGACAGAGAGTTGAAAACAGATAGGAAGAAAAGTATATTCAAGACAGCAGGAAAAGTCTTTTTTCTCCAGTCGGCAATATCTAAATGTTATCCAACTGCATCACAATCACCCCACACTGTTACCCATACACCACCACAATGTCACCACACACATTCCTGCTCCTCCCTCTGTTCTCCCCATCCATTACACATTATCAGCACAGAAACACTTGGGTACACGCTTCCATCCATATAGATTGCACAAGCCTCGCACATTAACAAACACATCATTTTTCACACCCGCATTGCCCAGTAACGTTATAAAACATGAGACTTTACAGATAACATTTGTACTGTGTACCAACCTAAAGCATCCTGCTCCACTTACCCAAATGCTTCTGGTGCAAACATTGACATTAAGATAAGGTGGTCAACTCTTTCTTATTGCCATGAGTTAACTGAGGGACAATACAGGAAAGGTGCATGCAGGAAAATAGCTCTTCCCCATTCCCATCACAAGAACCAGAGTTGGAGAGTAGGAGGATGGCATAGCTGAAGTTACTTGGAGGCAAGAAATATTATATGTGATCCTAATAAGAAGCACTTTCAGCTCACTAGTCTGTGAAACCATTATTATATGAACACCTTCGGATTGCTCATTTCTCACAATTTGGTCATTATATCATGAGTCCCGCTGCAGGCCTCTGCCTTGTACACATGAAGCGCAGAGCCACAGCCATTTCCTCACGCAACAGTTGTGGTCCCGTGCCACATATCTACAACCGAGGGAGAATCCCATAAGGAAGCACAACCCTCACAAGCAGCCTGCTGCTGCTGGCCCTTCTCCACCATGGAGGTCCCTGCCAGCTACACACTCCTGCACAGAGAGCTGACCTGTCCCTGACCAGATGTCCACCTGTACCTTTGCAGTCTGAGAGGTGCCAACTTGAAATTAGCATTGTTCATATCCTGGTGTTGGAAAAATTCTCCAAGTGGGTCCTAAGTAAAAAGGAAAGGACTTTGCATGCCATTGCCTGGCCCAGCAAGAGGACCTGTGTACCTGTATCTAGCAAATTATCTAGCTCCAAAGGTGAGATACTTCAGGATGTGAGAAGGACCAGAGCACAAAGGCAAGTGCAGCATTAATGTGTACACACTTTTGTACGTTGTGGCCCCTTTGGAGGTTATTTACCTCAGTAAAAGGTAAATTTCACAGGGAAAACAAGGGGACGAATTGTCAAAAGTATTGGCCAGATCTTTCAGGATGGTTCTCTTTCAAGAGCGGCTGTTGCTAGCCACATTAACTGCCCCACTGCTGCTGCTTTTTCAAGCAAAAGTTTATTCCTGCCACCTTGGACCACTTGTCTGATGATTGTTGAGCACACCAATGGAGAGGAGGGAGTGGAAATTAATCAGCAGCCCAGTGAAACAGAGGCATTGTAGGGAATATTAACCTGGCATAAATAAAGGGTAGGATGCAGGAGAGGGGAAAGAGATGAAACACACAGGCTGTACAGGGGAGGAAAAGAAAATCTATGTATGTAGAACAATGAAACTTTAAA
>JANZLP010000024.1:25438739-25449175 GCA_026930925.1 Chelictinia riocourii
GGTAGTACACATCAACTCCTCTTCAAGTTAGTTTCCTGCACAATGCAGGGCTCAGTAGCTGCATTACAAATGATGTGGTGAATGCCAGCAGACCAAAGATGTACAACAGATGTACAACTCCAGCAAGACTTCCTGAAGCACTTCCTTCCAAAAGGTGTGATGCTTCACAGGCAGAAAAGCACATCAAATGTACTCTTGAATGTGTTTCTCTCAGGCAACAATGATTCTAGTAATCTATGTGGAAAATAGCAGAATCACAGTCCCTTTACTACTTCCACAGACGTGAATGCTAAACTATGAGAGTATCAGTGTTGTATTTCTGTCCTTTCTTCCTTTATTTCTTAATCAAACTAAATAATGTTTAAGTAAATATTCATTTCTACTAGTCTTCACTTACAAGCTTACCTCCAGCCACCTAACACAAATATATTTTTTTCCCTTGGGCTCACTCAAGTTTGACAATGTACCAAAGAAACGGTATATAGAGCCAAACTAAGTATATATTCAGTTCAATTCCATCATTGCATCAATTGGCTTTTTTCCAGGATGGGCTGATGCACGAATAGTCACATTTTTTTCCCATCAGTATATCCCATTGTAAATTCATGTCTACAGTATTCTTCCTACTCTCAGACCACCCTCAGTACTGCTGTGTCTCATGCTCTTCCTTTTCCTACCAAATAGGTATGTTGAAAATCACTCTTCTGAAGCTGTATCAAGTAAAACTCTAATGAGTGTGGATGTAACCTAGCAGTTTTCCAAATTCAATTTTTTTTCTGCCCATGTTTCTAAATGTTTTCAGTCTTGTTACATTACTTCTCTGTCCCTGCTGATGTTCTCTAGAATTAGTGTTAAATGTGTAACTGTATCAGCAATATATTACTTGCTCCAATGATTCTTCTCCCCATTTAATCAGAGATGCTGTGCTAATTTTAGTTTGATGAAAAGATACCAATGCTTTCAAGTCAGGATTTCCTATCTTTTGGTAACACGTCAACCAGAGAACAACTAAAGTGCCTTTGCAGACAATGCTCTCTTAAAATCTTGGATGTTAAAACATTAATTGTTTTCTATTGCCTAATTAGGAGACCACCTTCATAGGTACCAATGACTGTGTAATAAGATTTAAAAAACAACCAACCAACCACCACCAGTCTACAACACAAATTCCAGCAAAGCCCAATTTGGCAACAACATGATCTGACTGCACCACAGAACTACGTCTTCCACATCCCCTTGACCTGTTCGTCATAAAAAATATGTTATGAAAAATAAACAATTCCTTTACACTATTTGCAAGTAGATGATTGCATCAGTTCTAAAACTTAATTACAGAAGTTCTACACAATAGTTTGGGTTAATCTCAGCATCTCCCCTCGGTCTCCATGGGACGAGACCGCTGGTGGGGGACAGCGGGCTCGGCCAGGCGTGATGGCGGGACAAGGGGACCGGCTGTGGCAAAAGCCTTTCGGATTGGGAAATACTCCGTCAGAGAAAATGGAGAGGTTGGGAGAGGGCAGAGAGGGGAGAAGGAGGCAGGGAAGGGGAGCGGGATGAAGCGGGCCGGTGAGTGCTCACGGCATCCTAAACCCCTCAATAGGACATGGCTGCGTCCCCCCAGCGGTGGCCAGCTGGAAGGTGGCCGGAGGGGGGGCCATGGTGGCCCTGGAGGCACAGGTCCCCCCCCCTGCAGTCTGGGAAACAGGGAACGTCTTCCCCAAAATCCGCACGGCGCTGGCTGTGTTTATTCAGGCCCCAGCGACCAGCTGTCAGGAGCCTGTGAATGACGAGAGATTTTTTTAATGATGGCGCTTTCAACCATAATGATTAGTTTGTGTCGCTTTCCATTTTCAAAGCTGTTTTTTTCCAAGGAAAAAGGCTGAAACCTTTCTTTAATGAAACGGGAAGACCAAGACCCTCCTTCGCATGTGTGCCTTTCTCCACCCTGATGGAGGAGCTCATTATCATGGGCTTTTCAGGCCCACAAAGCCGGGCTCAGCTAAGACTCAACAGCACATTTCACATGTTCCTTCCTACCTTTTTTTATTAATTTGGGTTTTTTCCAGTCCAATTTCAGCAAACAATATGGGGGGAACATTTCTGATTTGAGCTTTAGGAGGGAGGGAAGGAGGACGGAAGATTGCTTCAGATCAGGGGAAGTGGCAAAGCTTTTACTTAGCTATAAGCACATGAACATGCTCACTGAAACCACTGGAAATGCAATATTCCTGCTGGGGGCCTTGGTTCTCTTCCCAGCTCAGTCACTGCACAGTGCAAGGATCAGGATTCCCCACCTGTGAAATAGGGGAAGCAATCTTGCCTCCTTTGGACACTGTTACACACCTAAAAAAAAGTTCATATAAGCCAGGTAACATTATTATCTGTGTCCATAAACTCAGCAGTAAGTTCAACACTTAATTGCATCAATGTCCTTCAGCATGAGAGAAGGGTAGGGAAGGGAAAAAAGTAAACTGAGTATAAATGAACCATTTAAAACATATTTGAAGTTTAAAAAAAAAAATAAATAAATTGAATGAGGTGTCCTGACTGCAAGCAACACTTTGATCCCATAGTTTTTAGCGTGTTTGTTAACATAGGACTTTATCAGGAGACCCCTGAAACTGAGGAAAGGGCTCCCATTGATTCCACACACCATTAGACAACACCAGCAGTACCAGGAGAAAGCAGGGTGACTCAGAGTAAGACCTGTAACAGGCGAGCAGGAGGAAACCTAAAAGAGACAGCAAAAAGGCCATGAAACACCAAGCAGGACAAGAGCCCGGCTTCCAGTGGGGGGGGTCTCGTCGGAAAAGTCAGCTCCTGTTGTAGAAAATGGGGGAGCTCAGGCGGACAGCTGTGTGTCTGCTAGCGGGTTTCATCGGATGGCCAAAAAAACCCAAATTCCTCTGAGTAGCAGACAGCCTTTCTCATTTACAAGATCCGCTACTACTTTTCATAATGCCCAGATTATGTTGATCTGCTGGTCTCCATTCCATAAACGGAGACTAATTAAGCACTTGCTGAGGCAAAATGGTTTTGATAGGGACGCTCACATGCTTAAAATTTGCTGTCTGTTACTTGTGTGCTGAATTGCCATTGCATACAAAATTAACCGAGATAAAACTTGCATCTGGCTGTCATCCCGCTTCCCTGTCTGTGGCCTTAGCACAAATCCAGTGCAACGTAAGACTGCTTGAATTTATGCCCATGAACTTAAGATTCACTGAATTTAACAAAGCTTTATATACACATATAGTATCAAGAGTATCTTGTGCGCTGGTCACACTTCCTCTTCTGCATGAAATCCCAAATCACACACAGAACCTCCCTTATCGTGCTGGTACATCACAGAAAACAGCCATGTTATACCAGATAATTGAGGTTACTGCTTTTACACTGCAAAAACTTTTCCACGGTTACAGCTTTATCAGTGTAAGTACCGGTGTTTTTCTTATTTGTTTTTTTTCCTTTTGCTGTTTCTGTGGAGAAAAAAAAGGGAATGCAGAAACTTGAAAAATGAGCTGAACCTTTCGCTAGATGATCAAACGATGAGAAAAGTCACGCCAAGGGACAGCATGAAGAAAATCAGCTGCTCAGCTCAGACAAAGAGAAGGATCTTCTGATCAATTAGCCAGAAAGGTAGGACCCAAGAGTCATGGATGCTTTTGTTTATTACTTCTCCATAGCCAATGTCTGGATACAGAAAAATCCTCTAAATTTAAGAGCATGGGGCTTTGGAAAAAAAAAAAAAATTCCTGCCACCAATTTCCCCCTGAAATAAATTGATCTGGGCCCCACTGCCGCTCCACACTGAGCTATGGGGACGTGACGGGGAAGAAGTACGGGGGGGTGGGAGGACTAACAGCCCCTTCCCACCTCAGCGCAGGCGACAGGACACTCAATCCCCCCCGGGGGGACTGCCTGGGCTTGTTTTTCCCTTGTGTGGAAAGCACATAGGGCATGGTCTGTCCTGCAGAAATTAGACACTGAGAAGACCAATTAAGTCATTCAGTTCGACTCCCTGAGGCCAATTCAAAGGCTGTTCTCTCTACTAGATGCTCTATTGTGGGGGTTTTTCGATGTAATTTTAAAAGTCCCAAGTGACAGCGCTTTCATTATTTCCCTGGGGAAACTATTCCGCAATCTAATATATTTCACTGTCAAGAAGTTTTTCTTGAAATTCCTCTTAAAATTTCACTCCTGATTCCCTACCATTTACTCCATTATATGTATTATGCTATGCTAAATATAGAGTATTAGTTACACTAAAGAATTTCATCTCTGTTTCCCAAATGTTGGTAGAATGTCACAATATCCTGTCTTTGTCATTGTTTAGCCAGAATGAGTTTTACTGTGGATATTTTATTATTTTTTTTTAGTTCAGGCCTTTCCTGAATTATGTTGATCCCCTCTGGGCACCTTTCCCATACACAGTGTATCTGCTGTAGTGATGCAATATTCCAGATGCTGGTTCTTATACAACCTTGATGCATAAAATATTTCCCCTGCCTCTGCAACACATAGACTGTTGAGGGGGATTTTATTTCTCATGTCAGCTCGTACTTGAAGTGTGTGCCTAATTTCACTGCCCATGCTCACCAGTGAATCTCTGTCATTAGCACCAGTCCCCAGTCCTTTTAATTCTGTGTTTGGAATTATATTTTCTAGTGTCCACCAGATCATATATTTCATAATTCAGTCTCATTTTAGTATGTACACTCATGGTTCTAGAAGATCACATCACAATTTATGCTGTTTTTCTCTACTTAATTCTGCAGTATGAAATCTTTCGTATTTGTTAATCACAACAGCACCACATAATTTTCATGGATAGGGTCTTTCTCTCTGTCCAGTGGTGTAATGCAGGATGTTAACAATTCACTACCTTGTTATTCATTGTTATTCTTTACCTATTGTCTTTTACCGCTTTTGATATACATTACACTTTTCTGTGTAAGAATATCTCAAGTTTTAGAAAAAGATTCAGGAAATGCATTATGCATGTCTATCCAAATAAAGCAATAAAACATCTATAGTTAAACTGATTTTTCATTTTTTACAAATGTGAAGCATTTACAAGGATCCCTCTTGATTATTTTTTTTCAAAGTAAGTGTTATATGTACTTTTCTGCTCAAGATTTTTTGTAGCTTCTCCCATCACATGTTTCTTCCAAAAGTAGTTGATCTTCATGCAGTAGCATTATTAGGTGATTTTATTATTGTGCTAAGCCATACTGACACCTGGAATTGCAGACTTGTTGAGAGTGATGTTTTCCTAGACTTTTTCTTTTGTCCTTCATAGCAAATGCCATGTTGAAAAACTATTTTTTCCCTGCAAGTTTTACAAAGTCCATTCCTGCATTCATGCACGGAGTCAATGCTGATCCTGTGAGCATCACAAGAAAAGCATGTGAATAATACCAGTAGATGCCTGAATGATCTTGATTATTTGCACAAAGCAAGGCAGCCATATGTCGCTGTTTAAGTCCAAATGAAGAAATTGTCAGGAAAAAAATAAAGTTACTCTGATTTGTCAGCCTGTCTTATTCTAACAAAACCCTGTGCTGGCAAAATGTCTTTCTGGACAGAAGGTTCGTAGTCTCTTTTGACAGTCACTGGAGATAGACTGTGTTGATATGAATGACTTCTTTACCTTTTATAAATGCCACCTGTATTACCAACATTGATTTGAAGGTGACATAATTTTCTTGCAAAACCCATTAGGTTTTTATGCTCTTGGCAAGCGGCTCTGCTTTGATGATTAGACATAGTAACTCTTCTTTTAAGCAAGGAACCTCAAATATTTGCCTCGGCTCTTACGTGCGGGCTGCATAACCAGACGTAAAGTAGATGATTTAGCTTAAAGTTATGTTAATGATCTGACACTTCTTTCTGCATTTAGCTATTTAAGCACAACACTTTAATTATGGCTATATAATCATCAATATCTATAATGACACATTGTGGGTGCTGCTGTCAAAAAGGATAAGCACATTCCTACTCTTTCAAAGCCTTTGTGATCACACAGTCCTTGTTATACGGCATCTTTCATTCAGAACTAAATTACACTAAACCCACTCGCTTTGACATCTCTTCTTATCAGAAGAACTGCTTGCTCCTCAAAACAAAGTTTGCAACTCAACTGTAGGTTTCCAGGAAATCGGATATTTCTGTCTCCTAAGTGATAACTGTTATGATGGTCACTACAATAAATCCCCAAATGATAACCTCAGAGAGATGAAGGCTAAGTCTGCAAGGGAATTCAGGTGCCCCAAAGGTTCAATTTTCTAGTACCTAGGTGAGAACATGGAGGTACATGACATTTCTTAATGTAACCATATGCAGATTTCAGATGTCTCCAGCTCCTAGGCAGCAGCTGCAAGAACATACTGAGGACCCATATTTTAACTCAGTCACTTAAATTTCACTTTAGGTAGCTCAGTTCTTTTACGGTTTTGGCCCTGGTTGACTAATTAGACAAGAGGGAGGAAGGAAGTATTACCCTTATTTTACAAATGAGGAAGCCAGTACAGAGAGATTAAATGCCTTGCCTAAGGAAATGTAAGAAACTTGAGGCAGAGTCAGGAAGGTCTGTTTAAGCTGTGTTTCAGATCTAGATCTCCTTTAGTCTCTGATTCCCGTGTCTAAACAAAAAGGCCTTTCTTCCTCACTTCTCTCAGCTACGTCAGCTCACAAATGCTGCTGAACTGGACATGTTGAGACTATAGCTGTATTTACTTTCCTTTTTTTTTTTTTTTGGGGTGCATTTTCTGGTGAAATTATTTCCTCTTTTACGTAGGTTTTTCTGCCATGGCAATCCCCCCGGTTTCCAAGTGCCATTAAGAGAAGCCTTCAGCGACACAGCTAACATCTGTCACAAGTTGTCGGTATCTTCATTGTCTCCCCGGGGAAGGAGCGTTGTTTTGGTGTGATTTCTGCAAACACACATGCTGCCAGGTATCCGCGTTCGAGGAGGCAGGTGAAGGTGCCCTGCCAGCCATCGTGGCGAGGTTATGACAGCCTCCGCTCTCCCAGGGAATTTGCCACGGGCAGGGCTGACTCAAGCCTTCACGGCAAAGCATGCAAAATCGCGTGTTGCTTTCCCGAGGCGGCCCTGTCGGAGCTGGGATGCTGCGGTTATAGGAGGGGAAGGCGAGGAGAGCAGAGCTGGGAAGCAGAGCCAAGGGAGGCCGCAGAGGCCTGGCACATCTCCTGCCGGTTTTGACCTTGCCCTCCAGCAGCAACTTTGGCTTCCCGCAGCTCTGGCACAGGCAGGGCAGGCAGCGTGGCCACGGTCACTTTTCTGCCAGTAAAAACCTGCCATCCCTGGGCAATGGCCGGCTTGGCCTTTCTCCCAACCACCCTGGCTCCAGCCTTTGCCTGGCCTCCAAGAAAACTGTGGCCAACCACTTCCAGCACAGCAAGAGCGGCGGCACTGCCATCTCCCAGGTGGGATGCAGGGCCAGGAATCTCAGCAGCGGCCACAGCATTTTAGGTCTTACAGGTTCGCTCATGGAAACTGGGGGATCCAGACCCTGGAGCCGTTGGGCTCCAGGTAACTCCGCTGGCTTGTAGGTGGCAGAGTTTAGGAAATGTATTTAGGTAGGGCTGGAAGTGTGAACTCTTTAGCATCCAATGCAGCCCACCAAGAGTCATTCCTTGCAAGCCCACGGACCGTTCACACAAAGTTTGGCCAAACTTGGTCTCTTTTCATAGAACATCTCAGGTTTAGTTATATGGTGCTTTCTAATGAAATATACCTTGTTTTAAAAATGTCCATCCCTCTCTGCTTTGGCCAGACCACTTCTGCGATGCTACCTCTGGCAGCCCTGAAGTTGGCTTTTGCTGGATTCTGGGTAAACTCAGAGCTACGAGACTGGGTGCCAGCTGGCCAAAAATGAGGTCTACAATGGCGATTTCCTCAGCACTGGACTAACAGATGGTCAAAGAGAGGAGGGCCCGCTGCTCGAGTGTTGCCATGGCAGATGCCCTCAGAAGTGGCACCAGCTGTTGAACATTTTGTTTCCCAGGCTGAGGAGGGCCATAGGCCACTTCCCAGGGCTCCTTGAGGGCATCTGTTACTTCCCGATGGGATGAATGGAAGTACTTGAATTCAGGGAATATAGGTGGGCTGTTTGTTGGTGGGCGGGAAGGAGCAGGTCTACGCCACTTGGAAAGCTCCCTGAATATGCATGATTTTTGTTGGCAATGCAGAAGTGGCCCCTTGGTGGTTTGTCTAGGGTTCAGCTTTGTTACGTGCCACGGGCATCCAAGGCTGAAGAAGTATTTTGTCAGGGAGTACAGCGATCTGGGGCAGGATTTGATAGTTTCTTTAGAGATTAACAAGAAGCCTCTCTTTGCTTACTCTTTCACCTTCACGTTAATACGTTCCTTCCTGCCCTCCTGGTTCTCTTCTCCAAATGTGACTTCCGTCAGACATTCAAGGTAAGTGTGTCGGATGCCTGCAATAATGAGATACAAGGGAGGCAAAGCTGATCCCAAATTTTCCTTATCATTTTACTTCTATATAGGAACTGACATCTTCCAAATGCCTGTAAGCAAGTTGAAAATGGTAATCCACACAGGTCTAGCTTCTCCATAATTCAAATAGATGGAATAAATCTGGGCAGCCTGGGTTTGAACTGAAGCTGAGGCCTACAGTATTAATGCTGTGATATCACACAATTTTTCTTTCTGCTTGTTAGGAAAACGGTACACTGATGGTTCTGCCACAGAAAAAGCTGCACAGGTGTTCTCCCTAATAGGAATTATATCAAAGCTTGGTACAGAAAATATGCTGTCTCCATAATGTGATTTTGAAAAAAAAAATAATGTTTTTGCAGGCAGAGCTTTTTTTTACTAAAAAAAAAGTCCACACAGCAATATCGTCCATCATTCCTCCTGCTGTTGAACCCTCAAGCTGACACCTGAAAGATACAGCAGGTGATGATGAGCCTGAACTTCATCCCACTCTAACCAGTAGTGAGCCTGGTGCTGACTTAGTCTGTTTGTCAGGAAAACTTCTGCAGATCATCCCTGCAGAGTAGCAGGCTCCTTAAAAGACTGTGACTCTGGGGAGACACTGTGGTAAGGGCACTTTTATGTCAAAACCCAGTTATTATTCTTAAAGACAATAGTTAATTTTCAAATAAGGTCAAATAAAGACACAGTTAATTTTTCACATCTTCTTTCACCATCATAATTTGGAAAATATAAGTAAATTCTAAGGTCCCAGTGATTCAGAAACTGGCAGCTCTGTTAACGTGGCAGAAATCTATACTATAAGCACTTGCTTCTCCTTTCCTCTTTATTCCTGTCACCTCTGCCATTGGAATCAGATACTCTCCAAATTGAAAACAGGTATCTGATCCAGAAGAGTGCATTTCCCATTAAATGCAATGAATCCTGATGCAACCTGATTGGATACAAATGAACTGCAGAAAATGAAGGGAAAAGGCCAGTTTGCAGCGGAGGTGCAGCCTGTTAATATGACTAACTGAAGATCCAGGTGCCTGGCGAAAAAAGGGCAATCAACTGCTATTACTGCAAGCGCTCAGCAAACCTAAATACCTTCCAGTCTCTCCAGCATTAAGTGTTAGGAATCTGGATCAGAATCGGTTCTTTACTGGAACTGCTGTTTTAATAAGGATTGATCTGTTTAGAAGATTTTATTTTTTTTTTCCTTTTGAAGAACATTTCTGCCCTGTATTATGGGCTTGACCCAGTTACCACTGATAGTGGTAAAAGTCAGCCATAGCTGTGCCGAAGACAAGAGGTGCTTGTGCCCAGGAGAGGTAGATGGGAGTTCAATCAGGCCCCATGCGTGTAAAAACAGGCCACAGAAAATCTATTGCTTTAATTGCCTCTTAAAAGATTGACATGGTCTAATTTCTTATGGTTAAACACCATCATTTATGATGAACAGGATGATTACCTTGAGCATTCAGCACCAATTACTAAGCCCTCCCTCCCTCCTCACCAATATTATTTTACTCAATTCTTTTCCTAACAACAGCAACAATCTCCATCCCTCAGACCATCCCTTTGCTTGAAAAAAATAATTACTAGCTAAACTAATTCCTGGGCAAGCCTCTATATTTCTTCCCACATATACATCCTATATTGAGGCACAGCGCTAAACCTCTGGCCGTCAGAGCAATTTGCTGGTTTTAATGGTTGGAATATTTCACCTCCCTGTTAAATATCCCTTTGCCCTTTGTTAAGTTTGTTGCCTATTAAATTGCATGTCTAGCTTTGGAGCTTATGTTGCTGCACCCCTGCTGCTTTAGCTCCTTATCTCCATAGGATTTTCTGTAGCGCACACAGCCAGTGGATGAATTTGCACATATTTGCAGCGTGGAGCCTTGACTTTTACTGCTTGCATGTACCTCCCTGCCTAAACTGTCACCTACAGTTTCCTTCCCAGGTCCTTTAGA
>JANZLP010000024.1:25658570-25671055 GCA_026930925.1 Chelictinia riocourii
CACAGCTCGCATCGTGTTTTTCAGGCTCTGTTTCTTTCAGAAGGGTGAGGGCACAGAGTCAGGGACACCCCTATGGAGCTATTTTAGTAAGGTTGGCTATTTATTATATTGTAAGCTCTGCCACTTGATTTATTGGGCCTGGGTTGCCTCAAGGAGTGAGAAAATCTCTCTCCCTTCTCGGCTCAGAACAGAAGAAAGTTTTATTACCATCTCCGTGGCACACCCTGGCCCTTTCTTAGGGATGCTATTTCTGGCACAGACTGATTGAAAAGTGCTGCTGTCCCCCACACGGCTGCTGGTTTGACACTTTTTGACATTTCTAAACAACTCAAGCTCTTCCTGCCAACTCCCTGTTGCTTTCTAAACCTTTTTAATCCTGAAGAATGCAAACTAATCTACTGAGAGAAGAGAAGAGAAAGAAGATGGTCCTGGGAAGCAGAGCTGGAAATGTCAGAGTGGTAGGAATGATAAATATACCTGCTAGGGAAAGAAAGCCAATACAGAATGGGGAATGTTACGAGATGTTGCTAGTGCTGTGGCCTCTTAATGTTATCCGCTGTAAAGAAACACGCAGTATATTATTAAGCAGAACTGTGTAGTATCTTCTTAAAAAAAGAATGGTTTGGAGGCAAGCACAAAGCGTGCTTAATCAAGTGGAATAAAGCAGTGGTCCCTGGGGGAGATTTAAACTACTTAGACCTAAGTATGGCTAATAAAAGTTTGCAATTCAAGAGAGTTTCAAAAAGCCTTCAGTATTATTATTGTTCTGTCATGCCTGCTCTGTTGAATGGAAAGGTCAAAGAGCCGATCGTGTGCTAACCTGATTGTTTTATTTTCCACAGAGCACTCTATGCATTCAGAGAACATCAGTGCCCTGCAACACCCCCTCTTCCCTCTTCCCACTTGCCACCCCGTACGATTACATTTCAGCAGGCCTCCATCTTCCAGAAAAAAAGAGAGGAAGTTTCTCTCCCAACTCTAACACCATAAAAATACAGGCTCCAGATTTTGAACTGAGTGTCCTTTCCTATTGCTATATTTTCTTTCATCCACAACATTGCATTTAAAAGAGATGCCCTCTGTCATTTCTTTGCAGCCGCAGTTCTTTGCAGAAACAAGGCTGCCTTCAGCCAGGCAACCAGGCATCTAAAGACAAGGCTTTCCACCTAGGCTGCAAAATGCAAACGTGATTTACCCGCAGGCTTCCAGCACTACCAGCAGAAAGCCCAGTTTGAAGAAACCCTGCGCTGTAATACACGGTGGGGACAAGGGGTCTGAGCATTTCAAAGTCCTACCTTCCCAGGTCCCCAGTGGTCTTAATCCATTACTCCCGTATGCCGGAGGCAGCACCGTTCCCTTCAGACTGGGACATTTCCCACTGACCGTGCCTGGCCGGAGCTGGCTGCTCCGCACCCTTGCGCCCCCTTCCCCAGCCCGCTCTGCCCGGCTCAGCTTCTGCCTCCTGCTGCCATTCCACGTACCATCTGATAAAAACCCCACACATCGCCTCCCAAGCCTTATTTATACGGGCAAGACTGTCAGAAATAAGGAGCTGAGTTCTTAAAAACTTCACTCTAAGGGCTCACAGAAGGCGTGCAGCGTTCAGAAAGCCTGCTCCTCATTTGAATGGAATTGGGGCAACATTAAGACTGCCTAAACACCACTTAAGTTCATCGCTGTTCCAAGACACCAGAGGCACCTGACTGGTAAAAGCCAGAAGTTCAAGGAAACCAGCAGAAATTAGGCAGTTCAATTCTGACCGTAAGGCAGAGCGTTCGGAGATCAGACAGTCTGGCTTTTTTTTTTGTATTATTTATTCCTGCTGTACAGTAGAAGAATGGATTAGACATTGACATTTCAATGTAATTATCCTCAAAAATAACTTAGGAAACGTATCACCAAGAAAATAAAACTGTTTCTTTTTAGTGCAAGATTCACCACTTCTCTAGCTTTATGGACAATACGCCAGCAAAGAGCAAAACTCAGCCTTCACCCAGTTTCTTTGTTACTACTAAAGGGCAAGATTGAGAAGAAATATAAAGACAGCAACAGTCACAATCTATACAGTAAATGCTCCAGATGACATCCTGGGTTAGCTTTAAAATGGAATTTATGTGTATTTTCTTTGACATTTGACAGCATATATTCCAGTACAACACGGAGGCTCCCTGCTATGAAGTATCTGCTTATGAGAAAAACTTCTAGAAGAAAGCCAAGAGAAAAACATTAAGGAAGAAGAAACTAATTATAAGCTTCATGCCGTCGGTGTCCATCAAAGTCTTGACTTTCTCTTACGCTCTTCTCTGTGACACATTATTTCTGATGCGAAATCTAAAAAAACACCATTGAAAACTCCTGTATAAATTGAAATAAAGTCCAAAGACTGAACTTCAGTGACCTTCCATTTTATACACCCCAAACAGAGGTACCTATCTGGCTGCTCTGTGTGGTGCAGGACTACCTACGCAGTGTCCGTCTGGCCTGGAAGGAGCCTGACTCCGGAGCAGAAGGAGCTGTGGAATGTGTTAGCAGTGCTGCTTACTGCTGCGGATATTAGTAATTCAGCTGCATTAAGCTGAAACTCACTGGATTCATTAGAAATCCAAAATGTACGGGACAAAACAGAGCGCTGCGTTCCCTGCCTGTGAGATTAAAGAACACTATGAAGTTGCACCAGGCACTGCAGGTTAAGTAAGGAAGAACAGCGCAGAGAAGGGAGCAAGTTGGGGGAAAAACAACCGAAGAACAAGAATACATTCAAAGAATTTCGCCTGATCCACAGGATTTGCAAAACTCTCCCTTCTGCAAAGCATCCGCCATACACTTGTCCTACTTATATGTTCTAACAGTGGGATTTTGATGGTCTTTCGGTCTCAGGTTGCCTTTCGGCACACCAGTAACACTGGTTTTCAGGACCTGCTGAGAAGTGGCTTAAACCTCCAAGGGCTGAAAGAGGCGGCTCAGTCCCGCTGCGGGCACAGAAGCGAACACAGGAACTAACCCTGGAATTTTACAGCACCAGGCTCGCACGTCGGCTCCATCACCGGAGCACGGAACGTCACCCCAGGGGCATCCTCCCTCCTTGTCCGTCCCGCCTGATTTAGGAGCATCGGTTCTTCCAAGGAAGATTGTCTCCTCCCGTGTCCAGCACCATGCAGCTCCGATATCGAGGGACTGGTGGGATATAAATAACGACAACGGAGGTACATACCATCGCTCCGTAAGGCAAGCTCCAAATCTCTTGGGGTTCGGATGACTTCTCCTCCCTCAGACAGGCAGCGTGCTCTTAAGCTGGATCCTATTGCTGTGAAGCACCGATTTCCTTTGGGAAAAAGAAAATACACCTTCAGCAAATTTAGAGATACCAGATTGTCTTTTGGAGGAAGCAGGTGTGGTACAGAATGGCTTGAGAAACAATTCCTCCAGCAGAGCTTATCAGAGGTGTCCTAAAGTGAAGGACAGGGGGAAAAAAAAAATCTCCCCCATAGGTAACCTTTTAAAAGGGCATCCTGACAGTGAGCAATCATTTGGCTTTTGGAAATCCCTGGGTCCCACAGACAAAATCCCTCTGCTTATTCTTCCCAGACAGAGAACTCAGACATGTAAACCAGCACTTTCATTACAAACAGTTGGGGTAATTGCCTGGTTTTAATCCTTGCCGAAGTCGGTGGTGAAACTCCCCTCAGCTTCTCAAAGGCATTTCTAAGTCACAGATTTATTTATTCTTTTAAGTCTCTGAATTTTTTTCAACTTTTCCTTCTGAAACGTAGGTTTGAAAATATCTGTGAAAATTTTCTATGACAGTGTAATGGCCACAATTACTTGTGTACTGTATAACAGTGAGTTACCCTCACTGTTTCCCCCCCCTCTTCCTAAAGGTCACAGGGAATGCAATTTGGAGACAAAACTTCCATTTCAATTTTCATGTGATTGCCACGCTGGTCTCCTGGGCCCATTTTGGCTCTGAATTTAGAAAATTGAAATTCTTATCTGATTTGAGACAGATTCCAGAATCCCCGATACTTTTTTATGCGACACATAGAGTAGAACTGCAGACCTGAGAACTGAGTTTCTCAGCTCACCTCTCCTCTTCTGTCCAGGTTCATACACTGAACCAGCCACCGCAGCCCCTTTCCCGACTTTGGATAGCGACAGCTCAGGTGTCCCAGAAAATCCGGCTCACTCCACATCACCGTGACGTGGGAAATTCAGACTCAGAGAGGTAGGCCGCTGCGTATCCACACTAAGATTTACACCCCATAAGGGTTAGGTCATTGAATATTTTTTACCTGTGAATTCCTTCAATGTGTCCTTCATCCACTGAGCTTTACAAGTGCTTTCTCTCTTATCAATTGTTATTAATTAGCCTTGAAGCAAATGATCCTTTAATTTCACCTTTATTTCCATTGTAATCTCCCCTCGTACAACAGCAGCCTCTTATTTTCTTACGCTTGGTACGCGTACATTGGAAAATGGGTTTCTGCACAGAGTCACACAGACTATCACAATTTATAACAGCGTGTTTAATTCTTTGGAACCAAACTGAGCACTAACTGCCTTGAGCTGTTTGGTGGGAAATTAGATTTGTGCTAAACAGCTTAATGCTCTGGGGAGTGCAGAATAAACTAGATGTGGCAATTTTATGAGTTTCAGAACTTCAAAATTGTTATAGTTTTATCACTATCACCAAGCTTGGATGTCATTATCTAAGATTTTTTTTCCACATATCCTTGTCACAAAATGGATTTAAATAAATAAATGGGGGGGGGGTTACAAAACATCTCTAATGTAAAGCACTTTACACTTAAAATATGGAATGAAAGAAAGACTATTTGGGAGCAGTTTGATTTAAATCTTACCTTTCAGATAAAACTCCATCAGTAAATGTGATGCGCTTTCAGATGGGCAAACTAGAAGTAAAAACTAAATTGAAAACATGGAAAACCACCTCTCTCTTACTCCTTTTCCAAACTGCAGCAGAAGGACAAATCACTTAAATCCATTCTTTCCTGACGCTACCCAGGTCACAACAGAGAAGGGGAAAGAGACCAAGAAAAGATGCTAAAATTATTTATGTTCAACCATTTAAATGGGCATTCTAGCTGACAGCACACAAATTCTGAGTAACAGCCACTCTAGTATGGACAAGAATTCCTTATTTAAATTCCCAAATGCTGTTAATATAATATGATAATTCAACTCAATTAGCTATTGCAGCAAGATTTGATATTAGCAAATCTTTTACTGCAGGATGAACTGCTATCTCCATTATGAAATTTCATAAAATACGTTTATTGTGGCGAAAAATATATATTTACAATAGAAATTGTTAATGAGTTGATGAAGCTTCTGGAGCAGTAATTATGTGGCTAAAAGCCTGTGATTGTCACACAGCGCTTCCAAGGCAGGTCTCTGCAAGCGAGATCCGTATTGCAATTTTTTGTGTTAAATTCACTGCTGAGTCTGCCTCTTGCCCTTCTCAGAATTGATAATTTTCTTGTCCTTAGCAATGCTGTGGGAAGATAAAATACACAATGGAGGCATCTGGATTTGCAAAATAACTCGGCATGACTGCTGAGTTACGAAAAATATAGGAACCTATCTTTGTGCTGGAAGTAGCAGAGTTTGAATATTTCTGTATTGCTTTAGTCTGATGAACAGACAAGTCAAGCCTGACCCATCTGTCCAGTTGCTGTTGCCAGCTATTGGCCTTCGTAGGGCTCCAAAAAAAAAAAAAAAAAAGGGGGGGGAATAAAAAAAAGGGAAAAAATTACTTCAAATAATTTGTTAAAATTACCCAAAAAGCTACTCGATTAGGTCTCTTTTTTAATGATATACCAATCAGTAAAGTAAAAATCTCTGCAAAGGCTTCACAAAGTCCTCATAGGACTTTCTACATTTTAGAGTCCTTGCCAATGAACATGTTTCCAAATAACTGGAGCTTTTAATAGGATTAGCTGTAATTGGGATTCATGTCATAAAGCAGAATTAGACTTGAGCCTGCTGTGACGGGGAACGAGGAAGAACTGGGACAGAAAGACAAAAGTAAGAATAAGCTGGGGCAGCTAATATATCACAGTTAAATGAATAGATCTGGAGATCCACAGAAACCTGAAAATCTTAGTGGCAATGGGAAAAAAACCTTGCCCTACTACAGTTTCAAAAAAGTATATATAGACCATAAAAATTTGAGCCTGCGCAAACCTGGACTTCTAACTCAGTGCCTTTCTTGGGAAGAGATTTGAAGAGCCAGATGCTGTCCTCATAGAGGGTGACTAATTATGGAGACTAATATACTAAAGCTTTAATAAGGGCTATTGGCAAGTAATTACCTCCATTAGTATTTCTATACTTACTTCATTGTAAATTGTTGTTAAATGATGCCCTCTCCTGTCAGATGCGTATCTACTAGGGCAGTGCCTTTCAGAAAGCCAAGTTTAAATTTTGGGCAAGGTAGACACAGTCTATTGAAAAGTAGAAACCTTTAATGAAACCAAGAACAGTACCCGTACTGTGTATGCAGATTGAAATCTTCACCCCATCCAAGTTGTTGAGCAGCCAGGAGTTAAAACAGATTAAATGGATTTCATTCTGCAGTGTATAATGGCAGTAATTTCTTCCCTGCAACCAGTAAGTCTCCAAATGTTTTCATTAACTTCTCTTCACTGCTGCTAAGGCCTAGAAGAAGAAAAGTTGTCCAGCTGATGAGAAAAACAGTTGGGCTGTCTTTCTGCTTGTTTATTATTATTACTTGCATTGTTGTTGTAATTATTATTATTTTAAGCATATGATTATTGTTAGCATGTTTACTAGTACACAATAACATTTAATAAATTAATACGATACATGACAATATTTGGATAAAATCAAATAATCGTATTACTAAAACATGATTAGGAAGGGAGACAACCCCTAAGGAAAAAAAAAAGATCAACCAATCAATCATTGTTTATCAATATAGCTTGAGTTTCAGTGTTTGGAAGGGTAAGGGGGAAGAGCAGACATCTGTACAGCTGCAGCCACCACCACCCAATATGAATCATTCTTGTTTGAATTCTTACGCCCTTTCTGTGGTTTCAGCACTTTGGTGAATCTCTCTCTGCCATCAGTAATACTGCTCATTAAGCAGCATACAAGCCAGTTAAAAAGATCAGGGAAGACCAATTTCCACTAACAGAGTTAAAAACCAACACAACACAACTCCATCAATCATTGTAAAGTCTTCATTTGGGCTCTTTTAGTGAAATTACGCAAGTCTGCAGAATTGGACAACAGCAAAAATTCATCATTTCCAATAACAGAAATAATTTTTCATTTTGGAGATGTTATTTTTTTAAAAATCTCCATGCATATTTAACTTTTAGTAGTTTTTAAACCAATAAACATATGTCTAGTACACAACGTTTTCTGCATAGCTTCGTTTTACAGGTATCTTCGGATTAGATTTCACTGTTTGTAGGGCCCTTCAGCAAATCCCACCTTTCTAAATAAAAGTTTGAATAAAAGGCCTTCGCCATGGGACTTCTGAAGGTGGAGCAGACTAAGACGACCATCTTTTTGCCTCGTGTTTCTCTGACCCCAGCTCAGTGCAATGGTACATGGCACTTCCAAGGAGAGGAATTGGAAAAAGCAACTCTGGCCACTTCCCACATGAGTCCCACTTAGTTATTGCCAGGATAGGTCCACTATAACCAAAAACTGGGAGGCTGAGATTTTAGTAGAAGCATTTTCATTCTTTTTCCATCTCTCCGAAGGAATTCTCCGCTCCATGCCGTTTTGTCTTTATACCGTGGGAACCATCTGGATCCCTGTGTTTTCGTACCATCTGTATGTGATCACTGAAAGAAGCACAGAAGTCCCACAGCCCGAGCGCTGTGCGCTTCTGGAGCCCTCCCGGAAGAACGAACTAACGCTTGAGCTAAAGAAACGGCTGAGACTTGTGATCGCGCCCCATGGCCCGGTCCTGAAGACAGCAAAAACGCAACTGCAAGAATTTGAGATATAAACACATGCCAGTTATGTATAAAAAAAAATATTCAGATATTGAGGCTATTTTCGTAACGGTGTTTACAAAGACACCTAGCGGGATTTGCGATACCGCTAAGTGCCACTGGATTTCAGCTGGAAAGGAACAGCCAAAGCAGAATCTCCGTTAACAAGAACAGCATCCCCATAGGAATGGATTTACAGGCCCAAAACTGTGATGCTGAAGTCCCGCCATCCACACTGCGTGAAGTTCAGGGGAAGTTTCTAACGAGTTAATTCCAGTCTGGCCTTGTGTATTGAAACCCACTGAAGCTCAACTTCTGGGGGAAGCTCATGGAAAAGTTCGGTCTGCATCCTCTGGGGCTGCTCCTCGACGCAAATCCAAGCACAGCAAGGCGGGCAGGTAAGGGATTCACTTCGGAAGCAGAGTCAGGGCAAAGCAGGCAACTCCGAATGCGGACACACCGAACTTGCTCTGGCACTTCAGTAGCTCCTACTTGGTTGCTCCTCTGTGCCCACAGGAAGACGGATGCCTTTGTGAATTCATTCCTGGATCTCAGTTGAGCCTTCCTGAATTCAAAGGAAAAGTGAAATTTTAGGTATCCTCTCAGATTACTTCCTAGGGAATGCCAGAGTGTGCACATATTATATAGGTCATAGCATGAAATATGAAAAAAACAAAGTTTTCATGAACTGCCGTGGGGTCAGTCCTGAACGAAACTGTATAAACACTTGTTTTAAATCATTTATGTAAAAAAAAAAAAATCAAACCAACCAACCAACCAAAACCCCAAAAATGCAGGAATGTACATCATTTCAAGAAATATTTTTTAACAAAAATTACTATTTTTCTCATCAGCTTCATGGCTAATTTTGACCATCCTACACATCAGTCTCAAGCAAACAAAAGCAATGGACATGCAAAATGCTCTACCTGGAGAAGAGATGAGGATTTGGGTAATATTCAGAGAGAACATTTTTTTTCCCCTTGTTTCCTCAAATATCGCTTTTTCCGGAAAAGAGAGAGGAGTCATTTCTAACACACTCGGAAGCAAGCTGGCTGTCTTAACACTCAGGGCTCTACTTAAAAACATGAGTAAATACCTACGGATAGAAAAGAGTGCCTAGAATAAGTCATTTAACTCCCGCGCATGTGAGGAGCCCAACGCAGGCGGCACTTCTGGGGACTTTCCCAGAGTCTTAAACACTCATTTAAGTTATTGGTTACTAGGATCACAAGTCAGTCCGACTGCTCTGGAGGAAGGAATCTGGAGAGGAAACACTGTTTTGATGGATTTTCCCGTTAATCACAGCACTTCAGAATGCACGGGGCCCATCACGTACAACTACCCGGGGACAAGGTCCTTCCCTGGGGAGCAGAGCGCCTGCCCAGCACCCCTTCAGTCCTCTGTCTTTAGGGAATGTCGGCTCTTCCCAAGAGTTCCCTCTGGATGAAGGCTTCTCTTAAACCACTGTTATTGAAACAGCCATCACGTTTGCTCTAGGAACTCAGTGGGTTTGCCTACATACCTTCAGTGGAAGAAACTTGGCTTTAATTTCTTTTTTTTTTTTCCTCGCTCCTTCATTTATCACTCAGAATCTCTGGCTCCTTATGAACAAAGGAGAATATATATAACTGCATTTAATTTATGAGCTGTGTTTGACTATTAATCATTTTGTATATGTCAAAACACGTTTTGGAAGCTGGCCAAAACCATATATAAATTTCTGTAATTTTAAAGGGTAACAGCAGCAAACTACTAAACACAGTGCTACAGCAATGTGCTTCTCACATACTTGTTCCTCAAGGTCCTGATTTAAATTCAGGTTTATCAATAAAAAAGCACTACCAAAACAGCTTTGAAATTTTAATTTCCTTTTGAAATAAAGGTCTTTTCTAGATAGAGCTGGTGTTGCTTGCTTCTGAACGCTCCCTACTTTCATTATACAGAGTTTTTTCTTACAGCTGCTAAATCCTATTTTCACAAGAAAAAAAATATAAAAAGGCAATTTTGCACCTCTAATCATCAAAGCAGCATAATTTAGGCCTTTATTGTGTCAGTCATGAATTGTCTTTCTTGTGAGCTCACAATGTCATAATATTCTTTTTGATTAATGAGGATCCTACAATTACAGGGTAGGAACCGTCAAGCCGTACTGCAGAGCCTGTCTAAAGGCAAAAATTACAGTTAATGCTAATGCATTACCAAAGAGTTCGGGGTGGAATTATTACTGTCAGCGAATGGAAAGGGTCCGCGCCCGCAAGACTGACAGCTGTTGTCGTTCCTGGAACGCAGTTCTGGGCAGCCAATGAACTTCCACACGGGACCTCCTGAGTTCCCACTCCCGCTTTTTGCACGTTCAATGGCATTGCACGCGGTACCTGGAATACCTCCGCCCACCTAGGAGGCTGGCAGATGGGGTCGGGAACCTTTGAGTGCAAAACTAGGGCAAAGCTAGCCTGGCTAAATGGAAATCCATCGTCACACCAAAAATAACCAGTTTCAGGCTTCACGGTGCAATCGGCCTCCACCGTGCGGGTTCGCAGCGCTGAAGGGCAAGGAATAATGGAGGCAGGTAGAGGACTTCAGCTTCCAAAAACAGTATCGAGGGACAAAACCAAATTAAAAACTATTTCGATCAATCCCTGGTTTGTTATAGGCTATTTGCTTTCTTGTTAGGTGCTAACAATGCATTTTCCCAACTGTAATCACCAAAAAAAAGCAATTTAACAAGCCAGTATACCTTGTAGTACAGCCAAGATGCTTATTTTGTAGCCGTGTGTCCAGACACTGATCCCTGCTGTAGAAACATCAGGATATTTTCTAGAAATGTCTCTGTGACTTAGCTAACTTAATGTCATGACTAAATGAGAAAGGGACCTGAAAACTTTACACGCTGCTTAAGTACTTCTCAAATTTTGCTCTCGGCGATTTTAGAGAGAGTACTCCAAGCTTTCTACTGTTTATTATTTTTCCACATCACTCAGTTGTACAAGTATATACTAAAGATCAAAACCATAGGACTCAAAATCTGAAAACCAATTTTTCCCTTTAGAAAATAAATACTCAGGATGGGAATGATTAAATAACGAGCGGCACAAGTGATGTCAAAACCAAAGTCTCTTTGATGTTGCACATTCAGAACACACTATCATCTTCCTTGAATCCTCCTCTTTTGTCACATCTCCTTATTTAATTTCACTCTGGTAGGATGTATCGTGTTTGAACAATTCAAGTGGGGAGGCTCATTCCAACTTCCAATATGTCAATGCCATTAACTGAACACATATTTTGCAGGGGAAGAGACTGGCTGATGTAGCAGCTCGGTCATTATTCAGCAGACAGACATCCAGCTGAAAGCCATTAACCTAGAGAAAACAAATGACTGCTCGCAGGCTTTGCCCCTCCAAGTTTATGCTGCCTGTAGGAAAAAAAAACATTTAGCCCTGCACCAAAGTTCCCCTCCACGTGAAGACCTTTCTTTACAAAAAGCACCCCCTGCAAATTAACAGATTATTTTAAATATTTCTCTTAACTTGGAAAGGCAATACAGATTTAGGGAAACGGTTCTAGAAATTAGGAGGAACCAGAAGCAAATAGCAGGTTGGGGCACAGGCAAATATTACGCCTGTGTCTACCACGCAGGGGGCTTCAAGCAGTAAGGAGGGGGAGACGAAACAAAAACATTTTGGCCTATCGCAAGCTTTTGAAGTTCTGATTAAAAGTAACGGTCTGTCACAAGCAGGAGGTCAGGAGACTATGTGATTCGGCAGCGTTTCAAAGTTTTAATTTCTAGGACACAATATCAGCCACAATATTTTAAGGACATTTAGTGATCTAATGATAAACTTAATCCAATATCAAGCTTGTTCGGTAAATAAAAGACTCAGCTTTACAATACGCCGAGGTTGCCAACACCAGTAAGAGTTTAGCACCTAACTGAACTGGTCCCAAGATGATGGCGGACTGCTCCATTTTGCGTGGCAAACTTACCAGAAGAAAAATTCACACAAAAAACTCCCAACAACTCAATATATTCCATGCAACAGATGAATCCTATATATGGCAAAATATTAATAGGTTGGATTTCTTTTCTCAGGAGACATTTCATGCAAATGGCACTTAGGAAGCTGCATAATAATCTGTATTCCTCTATGTCATTTGGTAAAACAATCTAAGGTTTCAAAACCGAAAATTGATATGTTGATTTTTCAAAATTTTCCAAATCTATTTCTTGAAGAACAAAGAAAGTCAGAGAGAAAAGGTATTTGAAGAACAGGAATGAACACAGGGGCTTCATAGCAAATGAGGTTTTTAGGCTCTCTATTTCAGAGCCCCGGTTCTGATAACTGGTAGTAGGGAATGTTTAGAGAAAAGCAGAAGAAATGACCATGACTAGTAAGCAGCTTCATGCCTGCCTGACCTCTGAATTTTGCTATTCAGCAGGTTACAATTTTTTGAGCCAAAAGCTGTGTTCAGGGCAATGGTCAGCAACTG
>JANZLP010000024.1:25801498-25811828 GCA_026930925.1 Chelictinia riocourii
TCGCTTCTGGGACGTTCCCAGGGATATGCTACAATTACACATCACGGCATTGTAGCTACGAGTTCCCTTCTCCGTTTGTGAGCATAAATACCGTAGCTCTGCTGCTTACATTTAGGCGAGGGCTTTACTCCCAGTACTGCAAATAATCTTAAGAACTAACAAACCTCACTTGCGTCTTTGGGAGGGGAGGAAGAACTAGCAGAGCCTCGACACAGGACTTTAGGGATGCATCACAGCTCTTATTAGAAGGAAATGGAGCTAGCTGGCATTTCAGACCTTGTCCAAGTACAAGGGGTTTATGGGAAGAAGTACACAGAGGTAGAAAGGATTTATCAGCAGTCTGCCAAATGGCCCAAATAGATGCTTTTGTATGGAGAACAACGGGAGTTTTACATCCAGAAAGATTTTTACTGGTTGAACCCTAAGAGACGCTAAGAACAGAAGTCTACTAGCAAACCTTTTCTAGTGTAGATCTGACAATTTCAGACAATCTACTAGATCAGTCAAGGTTATGGACCTGATTATTTGCAGAAAAATAGTAGTTGTCCCATAGCCTGCAGTTTATCATACTATTCTGGATAGGCACGCCCCTAATCAGCCCTCATTGTAGGAATTGTATGAGGATAAAACTGGCATTGTCAGAAAAAAAAAAAACGCAGCTTGCCTTTCAGCTCCAAGGCCAGCTCTTCAGTTTGTGGTCTTGGAGCACTGTGTGTAAGAGATAGAGGATGGAGGAAACACCAAGTTAGGAACAAGAAGTCAAGCTGTTAAATTCAACTTTCGTATCTTGCTGAAGCGCTCCGAGCTAGAGCATTTCAAAAGCAGTTTTACCTCTCCCTAAGACAGTCTAGTAGTAAGGTGCCACCAAAAGGGGCCCTGCTCTCCCGTCCTCCATCCTGGCCGCAGGCTCTTGTGATCTCCTTTCTGCAGGCTGGAAGCTAAATGGCAAATACTCCTTTACACAGACAAATCTACGTTTACACTGGTTTAGCAGGCTCACTGCAGCAAGTTTGGGGAAAAGAAACCAGAGGAACCATCCTTTTTTATTGCAGTTAGATGCTGGATTGGCTTTGCTACCACAAAATCCCATCTTCAGGAGTACCCTGGGAGCAAGTTGGTACGTCTATATGACACAGCATAGCAAGGAGCAGAATTTCTAGCTCAGGTTGCAAAAGTAGACCAGTAGCTGCCCAGCACTCAGCTGTGCCAGCCTCTACTCCGAGGCACAGACATCTGAAAGTTAGAGCTAGACAAATTGAAGTCCAAAACCAAAATACTATATTTGAATTTCTTCAGTGAAATATTGTGTTTGAAGAATTAAGCTTCCATGTGTCCTGGTTTTGGTGGGATAAAGTTAATTTTCTTCTTGGTAGCTGGTACAGTGTGTTTTGGATTTAGTGTGAGAATAATGTTGGTAACACACTGATGGTTTAGTTGTTGCTAAGTAGCACTTACCCTGAGTTAAGGATTTTTCAGTTTCCCATGCTCTGCCAGCAAGCAGATGTACAAGAAGCTGGGAGGCAGCACGGCCAGGACAGCTGACCCGAACCAGCCAAAGGGATATTCCATCCCATGGAATGTCATGGTCAGTGTATAAACTGGGGGGAGCTGGCCAGGAGGGGCGGATCGCTGCTCAGGCATCCATCAGCAGCTGTTGAGTGATTGCACTGTGCACCACTGGTCTTTTCTTGAGTTTTACTTATCTCTTCTTTTTTTTTTTGATATAAGAATGTTTTAATAACTATCGTAAAAGAAAATACAATAATAACTATAATAATAAATAATATAGTAGTAGTAATGAAAGGAATATAACAAAATAAATTATTTTCATCTGGTACCATCGAACTGGCCTTATTACCACTAAAAATAAAAAGTAAGCAAGCCAAGTCTTTACAGACACCTTCAAAGAAGGCACCATCCAAAGCAAACTTGAGCCAACTTCGGAAACCTCTGGCACATAAAGACAGTGAAGAATCTGTAGATCCATACATACTCAGAAGTTACCTGCTAGTCTTACACACGTGACCTACTAATTTGTTTTCAGATTCTGACCAGAGACAGGGGAGGGACAAATTAAATGCACCAGACACCGCTAGCTAAAAGTAAGCGGGTTTGGTTTTGCTTAATGACACCTGCTTGCTATGACGTTACAAACACCAAATGAAGAGTGGGTAAGAAAAGGAGAAAAGTAAACCCAGCCTTCCTCAGTTAAGTGTTGTAGTCATCCAGGATACTATTACTTCCAGGTTTTTGTTACTGCCCGATAGTGGGTACAATCAGAAGAGAATATGTGCCCTTGCCTGAACTGCTTTAGTATGGTGGCTCATTTTGGACTGCAGAAGAAGGTGTGTAGACTTTACACCACCAGCACTGTATATTTAAAAAAAAAAAAAAAAAGATAAGCACTTCTATTGATCAGGTTCTGCTTTGGGCTTTAAGCTCTAGGCCAAGGGAAATACAAACATTTTAAACATATGCCTCACTAGCCCTCAAGAAATATAGCCACTATGTCAGGGCATCTGGTATATCAGACTGAAGTGAACCAAAGGTTTTAATGGATGTACAAAAATGTATCAAGATAAACCCAGACAGCTCAATGAAAAACACCTGCCTGTGTGCCAGTCAATGAGGAATTCATGACTTACAGTATTAACATACACATCCTCATGCTATTCATAAATACTTGAAAAAGAATAAAAGGTTGAGATTAGTTGCCATGAAGTCTGACAGTTATGATATTAAAAACACAGCATTAAACTGCTTTATTCCAAGAGCTCAGGCTGCAAAGAACAAAAATATCCCCTATGTTCCTGCTGTAGCAGGCTTTGCTTTTCTGCAGTAATGTACATCTCTGTTTACATGTCTCTCCAGCTCAGTTTCATCATTATCCACCATAGTAAAACTATTTATCTGCCTTTAAACAAGCAAATGAATGTGCATGTTAAAGGAAGCCAAAGTGCAACTAATGACATAGTCATTTTTCAATTTATGGAGGGTTTTAGGCCATGTGATAGTTTCCAGAACTGCAAGCTACCCCTTGCAGAAAATTCTCTGAAGATAGTTGCCATCTGAAGTTAAGCACCTTGTGGACACAAGCAATGTAATCTTCAGCAGTGCTGCATACTCTCAATTTCTTCCTTAATGTTTTCAGATAAAAGTTTCATGCTGATCACTGTTTTGTATATTTTAGATTGCAATTGTCCTTTTTTTGTGTAGGAGTGCTGTCAACTACTACTATGAAATGCCAAAGCATAAGAATCACAGTAGCCACTGTCTCAGTATTCAGAAAGCATCTAAAAAACCCTAATAACATATCCCCTTCTTCAAGCCTTGTGTTCCCCCAGGAAAGTTCCAGGTTCTCCTGAAATAGAGTCCCCTTTTAAAGAGAAAAAAAATCTTTCAAGGTCTGTTTGATCCATTTGTTTAGGGTCTTTAGGAGGAAATGTTGTGCAAATGCCAAAAACTCAGTGGGAGCTGAAAAGTTGCTGGTTGTGCTGGATGGAGGGGCATCCCTCTGAACAGCAAAAGGCTAAGTGGCTGCAAGTCCAAGGGCTCCTAAGGAATGCAAAGGGGCATAATCACATGCGTCTTGCCACATTTATAAAGAGAAGGAGCTCCAATAAGCAGCTTTCTGTAAACTGAAAGATCAACATCCCACACCGGTAACAGCAAACCAAACCTGGAAAGTTTAACATGGGACCATGCCCTTAACAACTGGAAATAGATTTTGGGGTTGGGTGGGTTGAGGTGGGTTTTGTTTCATTTTTCACCAAAACACAGCAGCTACAACGCTGGTATAATGTGACAGAAGAGAAATTCACAGACACAGTAATGAAAATTCATTCAATTCAACTTGGCAACTTAATGGGTAAAAGAGCATAACCTTAAGCCCTCCAATATCTGTGAGTGCTGTAAGGAAGGTTTCATAACTCCAGTCCAGTAAGCATTAAAAGATTAAATTCAGGAACCGTTACCTGAAACATCAAAATAAAAATGTTCCTAAACAATTTTTTCAGAAGAAGACATTATAACAAGCCTCGTTCTGCTTGTCAATAATTACATTAAGATCAAAGTTCCAAAATTATTTTGAAGACAAGCAGAGATCTACATTGCTTATTCAAAAAAGCTCCTAAAAGCAGATTGTTAAGAAAAATTCTTCCACAAAGTATCTAAGTTCTCCAGAAGTTTCAAACAACTTCACTGGCTTTCATGGTACAAATCTGTGCAAATAAATCAGAGGTGAGCTGACAGTAAATATTAGCCTGTACTGGTTTATATCCAGTTTCTATACAACTAGAACATTAAAACTTACTAAAAATATACACATACATCATTTCAGCATAGTTTATGAACACTTTTTGTCATTTTTATGCTGTTTATAATAATGAAATACAGCACTTACTCAAAGGAAAAGCACCAGAGCAACTGTGTTTTTCTAAGTAAAAGCCAATTAGCCTCTTTCAAAAGAAGTTAAAGATCTCACCATGAAGTCACATTGCTAATAGAAGACACAGCCACTGCTCAGGTGAAACACTAGAATGAAGAAGTCAGACAAGTAGCATTTGAAATTACTACTCTCACAAAGCATCTCAGGAAACACCTAAAATTATTCACTATGTCAACCAGAAAATCCTAATGAGAAGGAACAGCCTTGTTCACAACACAGAGGTGTTGTTTAGTCCATTAAAGGAAATTCCCCAAACACGTTCCTTCTTAGAAAGCAATGTCCAACAGTTTTGCATAACAGGCAAGAAAATTTTAGAAGCAACATTTCACTGATGGAGAGAATCATATGAGAAATGGAAGTCCTTGACCCTATTTACAGCTTCCAAGAACCAAGGCACAGTACATATAGCATATTTAATATGAGGAAATGTGTTATTAAAAAAGGTTGTTAAGCATTCCTGAAAAAAATGGATGGATGCCAGCCATGGTTGGATGTCTATGGATACCAGCCATGTCCCTGACAATAGCCATGACTACATTACCCAGTCTTACTAAAATCCATTTAAGTTTTAAAAGAGTGGGGGAAAGGTGCATTCTGGTTTTGAAAAACGTGCAGTGGCGTGTTATTTCAATGACAGCAATGAGCCATCAACACAGGACATAAATTTGTCTACTTTTACTGGGAAAGGGAAAGAGGACCATCTTCCAGAACCACTGCAGGAGTCCCCAGATAACTCAGACAACCAGGTATAAAAGGGAGGGCCACTGCACTGGAATGAAACAGGGATATTCTGACCATTCCTGGGTACCAAATACTCCAGTCAGAGGTGTGTCCCTGTGCTGATGAGCAAACTCTAATAAACCTTCTATTTTATCTCTGTGAATCCTTACACGCCATTCTTATAATATTTGCAGATCTCAAACTCAGAGCTTGAACCTGAAGGCCAGAAGAAGAAGAGCATTTGCACTGCTAAGAAACAAGGAGAGATGGCTTGGCATTTGGGGACACAGTCACTGAAAAGAGATGTAGCAGAAACAGGTTCTAGACAGGGACTCCACAATACTAAATGTTCCAAATGAAGCAGCACAATGATTGCAGCTTTTATAAAAATACGTGATGAGTTTCCCAAAAGGAAAGTCCCATCAGATTGGACTAATACCAATAAACCTGTTATTGACATAAAGGCAGGCAAATTAGCTCACACTGAGCCTTGCCAGAAATAGATTGTACTTGAGATAAATCAATGATAGCTTGAGTAGCTGCCCACAGCCATTTCTGTCAACACTGTTCTGAGAAACTAGATTGCCTTGTTCTCTCTAACAGAAAGACTTAGCAATCACAGTTAAGGTGCACAGTAATATTAACTCGCTCTTACAGATGATTGATTTAGTTGTGGGCAATGCAGGCAGTTGCTTAGCAAAGCAGATGCAGAAAACAAACCAGCTGTTCTTCTCCCTCACCCTTGTTTATGATATTGGAGCCTTGCAAAGATGGCTTGTCTTCCTGAGGTGAGTGGGCTGGTCTGTAGTGCTGGGGAGAGGAGGAAGAGGAGCTCCTCCCAGGCACCATCCTTTATCTCCCCTGTATCCTGGGAGGTAACAGAAGCAGCAAGCCCAGCTCCATACATTTTCTGACCAGCTCCCTCTTCCCTTCTTGTAGTGGGAGTTGGTTAGCCCTGACCAACCTCCACCCACCCCCCAGGTCTATTTGCTGGAGTAGCAAAATCCAGTGTTAGCTCCAAGGTTTGATCTGTCTCTGTTGCATGCATTCAAGGTGGGGAATTGCTGTGCCAGGTAAGTCTAGGATCTAGGAAGTCTAGGTCATTATGAGAAAACCCTAGCAAAAATACTTCTGCCTCCAGAATAAACAGGATGAATCCTGTGAACAAGGTTTAATGTCAGAGTTCTTCCTATGAAATACTTTATATAACATGAAAAAGGGAAGATGCAGCACAGCATGAGGTGGAGGACAGTGTAACCTGCTTTTCTCCGAAATCTTCCCTAAAGGATTACATTACCCTTACCTGTCTAAGGGTAGCTTAGTTTAATTTAATTTAATTCATTTAATTTCATGTCTCAATTACAGGACATAGCTCTGCTCTACTTCTAAAACTCACTATAACAGAAGACTTTCTTTATAAATGTATTTACTACAGATGTGTTTGTGCATCTAACACTGTTTCAGTAATTGTCCAAACAAGTGAAACAATTAGTCTTGGGGATTTCAAAACCTCCTTGTCAGTCTGCATACAGAAATTGCTTCCCCATGCCTTTCTTTCTTTTTTACTATGAAGTGCATGGGTTTAGTTTAACAGTATTTTTATTTTAGAGCAATGATGTATTTGTTTTTTCCTTTAAAGTTTTACCATCAGTCAGCTACATTATGAAGTCCTGTAAAAAAATCTGATGTCAGCTTTAAAAAAAAAAACCTGTTTGGTTTTGTTTCTAATCTTATGCCTAAGCAAAAACCTCAGAGGCAAAATGAGGGAAGAAAAAGGGTTTGTAGCCTCCGGAGAGAGAGGGAGAGACAACCGTTATCAGTTCAGGGCTGGGGGGTATGGTGGTGGGTTGTGGCTTGAGGTATGCGCATACATACTCTTCATATTATTCAAACATAAACTCTGGAAAGTCTTAGGAGGACCTGCACAGTGTATCCTGCCAAAAATTTAGTCATAGATAACCTTTGTCCTCATCATTGTCCCTGATTGGGAGGGCCCCATCCTGAGTTCATCTGAACAAGCCACTGAGGAGGAAGTGGAGAGCCCATAACCAATATGGCAACAGCATCCCAAATTCTGCTGCTGCATTTGAGCTCTCTAGTGGAATACATGCTGCAGAGCAGCCTCTTCTTATTTTGACTGCCTAACAAAACACACAAAAATATTGGGCTTCATTCTTATTCTGAGGCCCTGTGAAGATAAGTGATGTACAAAAAAAGTTGGCATGTTTCACAGCACCCTCTTTTTCAATACCTATTATGAGTTTAACCTAACTCCCCTGAAGCCCTCAACAGCATAATCTGGCAGAGGAGCAAGGGGAAAAGGTTTCTGCTGGGATTGAAGGTAGGGCTTCTAGATGGCCAGTACATCATGTAATTTGACTTATGTTTTTAAAATTTGGTCTAGCTGGACACAGATAAACATCAAACTCACAGGATCAGACTGAGCTGGAAAAAGATTCAGAATTCTCTGATTATCACATAGTTTTGCTGGGTACTTCAATGTTAGAATCATTTGAATGAGCACCGCTACTGGTCCAGGCAGAAGTGAGATGGGACTGCAGTGGTTTGGGTAACTGAGATAAACAGGAGGTGGTTAGCACTCCCTCTCAGCCACAGAAGAGCACTGACTCTAGGCTAAAACTCTTTTATCTTTCCTGCTGCCCCTTCTTCACAATAAGAGGAACCCACTTAAGTGAGGCTGCTGAGGGAGCCACAGGCCAGAGAGGGTGGACTGACTCATCCTCTGTCTTATTCCCTCCTTCCACTGCTGTTTGGCCACATCAGCTCTAAGACAGACCTACCTGCAAGGTAGCTGCAGCATTCAGTGATAGCTGGATGCTCAGAAGTGTCAGGTCCCTCATTTCAGATCCAGCATCAGTACAGGGCTCCAAGAAGCCGCTGTCCAATCCTGGTTTAGCTTTGGATCCCTCCACTTCCAGTGTGTAATGCCATGAAATTAAGGGACAGAAGCTGAGTAAAAGATATACGACAGGAAGCAATACATAAAAAGTTAGACCAAGTGGTATGTGCATTTCTACTGCATGTATACACTTGTGAAGAAACAAGACAGCAAAAGGTTCTGATTCATCAGACCAGCTTGTGAGGCTGGATAGAAGAGATGTACAGCACTATGGCTTTGAAAGCCTGCTTATATTCTCCTATATACCTATGCTATACATTCACAGCAAGGTCATACAATCTAGGCCTCTGTCATTTCACCAGTAGCTTACTTGAACTATTTATCTGCAGATACATAATTGACGGCCCTGGAGGTTTAGCATTTCTCCACCCTGTCTTAATATTGTTTAGCACATCATGTTCCAAACAGATCACAAATGCTTGGGATGTGGACGAGGGCACTTTTTACAAACTGTTTAACAAGTTGAGATACAATACTCTAAGCTCTCTGCAGTCTAGGAGTTCGTCATCTTATTGTTCACATTTACGTGAATTATGAATTGTGTGACACCTGTTTAAGATTCCACTATTTAAAACAGTTGGGTAAAAATTAAAAAATTTCTGTGGTACAACTTAATTAGCAGATGTGCTTGGCACTGCTCATTTTACAGAAACTGCTAAAGGCTGGCAGCTGTGATACTGTTATTTAGTCATCTCATTAATAAGGTGAATGTTACGACTATTTTCCAAAATAGCATGATATAGGTGTTTGAGGAAGCAATTTCCCTGAACACACACATACAAAAAAGGAAACCTTAGTTCAACTGCAAATCCATGAAATGGACACCATAGTTTTGTATCTTGAAGTATCCCATTACAGTGGGCAAATATTGTGCCTGTTTGGAGTCCTATCTTCTAGAGCAAGATGGCTATATATCATTGGCTGCACTAATGCACTGTAGTTTAGGTTCTATAAAGGTGAAATACAGAGCATCTGAATCCCACAAATTTAAAGTCTAACATTTTTGTATTCACTCTTGCAAGACCTCCTGAAATACACAAGGTGCCAAAGAAATGGCACCTTAGAACCTACCTCTTTGCCAAAAGTTACCCTGTACAGATGCTCAACTGGAATAACCAGATTGAGAAATCATGATGGGAACTCTTCTGAAATATTAAAGTGCAGTATTTACTGAATGTGCATCAGAGGCTTTGGTATGTGGGTCATCTTAATGCTTCAATCTTCTGGTACTGTGTCACTCTCTTATTGTGCATACTTGCTCTGTTAATGCTTTGTCTTATTCTGTCATCCTTTAATGCTGCTTCTTGTATAGCTCCCATTCTGTTTTAAATTTGATTGTAACTGAGTTCACTCTGCATCACTATTATGAGGGGGAGACCTATAAACCACTCATGTCTTAAACCATGTTATCCTTTAGGCATCACTATTATTCCTACTTTCAGGATGTTAAGATGTTAAGAACATGTTTGTGTTCCATATAAACTGTCTTAGCTTGTGAGTGAGCCACAAAAGCAAGTTTGGATTGAAAAACAAATGTTCTAGTTCTTGCATTGTTATGGTTAGGTTTCAAAAGACCTTCTCTGACACTTTGAAAGTTTAAATATGGTGATTTTTTACTGTCTGTTCTTTGACACTCAGAGGCTCAGAGTTTTGTTTGTCTTCTGAATGAAATAAAAACTGGTTTTTGGGTTTTTTGAGATCCATGGCTCTTCTGAAAGACTTGGGTTTTCATTTAGCATGAACAAATATAAATATGAGAAATAACATACTGTCTCTCAAATCTTCCTGCAGTTATAGTCAGACACTGCTATGTGTAATTCCAATCTTGCTGTGATGGATGGATTTGCCCACTCAATCAGGAATCCTGCTGACATAATGGTAATCTTAAATGCTCCTCAGACTACCTTCCTGTTCATTACTGTTTCCCCTTGCATATGGTAGGAAGTGCACTCAGTGGTATTTCTGTTAGGATCTCAGTCTTTCCCTGTCCTTGATGATAGCACACAGTCTCTAGGCATCAAGCAGGTACTGTTTTTGGCAAGAGTTGTCTACTTTTGCATTATCTATGTATTTAGGTATCTCTATGGCAATGAATCCTATGTATAGGAGATTAGAAAAATTCAATGTCTGGCTTACCCATTATTCCTTGCTGGAAGGTTTTATTCCAAGTATTTTCCATAATTAAAAAAAACCAACACAACAACAAACCAACAAATCAAAAAAAAATCCCAACAACTTACTGA
>JANZLP010000024.1:26181515-26196447 GCA_026930925.1 Chelictinia riocourii
GGGGAAGGATTCAGTCCCTCGGTTCCCAGCATCCTGGGATAAACGGATGGACAGGAGACCCTTCTCCTGCCCACCTCCTCCCGTCAGAGCAACACAGGCTCTTCTCCTGAAGCCCACCGAGATGCCATGTGGGTACTGTTTAACTGCTCCCATGCAACTTCTCTGTCCTTGCCTGGGTCCCCTGGAGACCTCTGCGCAAAGGAGATCTTATTATTGCGTAACCTCAGATTTTGAAACAGCCCCTCTCCTCTTACCTTATGTCAGTTTTGCTCTTCTGTTAGCTTGAAAATGCCCCTCTCCTTATGTACACGTATCCGTATATTTATCAATGGAAGGATTTTATTCCCTGGTTAAGTTCCTGCATGCCAACGTGCAAGCTAGAATGAACTTTGCCTAATTTTAACTAACCTGAACCAGCTCTTAATGGGAGTGTTGATACAACCTTAACTAAAGCAGTGTGAACACGTTGCTATAATTTATAATGTCAGTCTATATTCCAAACGGTTTCTCTATATGCTGCACGCTCCACTCAAACAGGAAAAGAAGGTACTGCAGTGAATTATTGTGTAATTAATCATTTGACCATGAGGGACTCATTTACTAATTAAAAACGCAAAAAGAGTAAATTGAAATAACCAGCGACTACTAAATCACATCTTTTGACACGTCGGCAGCATTGTAATATATCATAATGTATCAGTCGGAGACATACAGATCCTACGTATTCGGTTGCGTTTTACTTCGGAGCTGCCAAAATCATTCATTATACTTCCAGTGCAGTTTCTAGTCCTATTCATACAAGTACCATAGTGTGCTAAATTGAGATACGAGATACCGCTCGGGCTGATGTATGTACATAGTAATAGGCTGAAATGTACAATTCTCCGCTCTGCTGACTGTGCCCGCTGTCTCGGAGCATATCACAGAGGGACAACTCTGCTATGACAGGATGATCTCTGGGAAATAAAACTCTGGCTTGGAAGTCTAGACACCTGAGCCAGAGAATTCTGAAACCATCACGAGTTACTCTGTGTGCCTGAGTTGGACCATCGAGGCCCGCATCTGCACAGACTTCTTGTGTTGGGTTTTTATTTTTATTTTTATTTATTTTTTTAATCCATTGTGGCCTTTGGAAAGAATTCAATTGAGAGGTTTTTAAGTAGTGGTGGGAATTTCTGTGCCATTTTGTTCTACAGTGAGGGGGGAGGGAGAAGAGGATATAAATTTCTTATTATGGACATTAACCGAAAAACTTCTGCGTTGTTAACCTTGCACGCTGAAGCTGTGCTTAATTCCCGTGGGTAAAAGATGGAGATGCATCTATGGCTTCAAAAAGGCTGGTAGAGATGTAAGAAGTACAGTTCTAAACTGAAAAAGAGCTTTACAAAGTTGCAACTTTGATCTTCTTGGATTTGTTCTGTGTTCAGCAGGAATCTACATCTCATGTTGGTAGAAAGAGGATTTATTAATATGATTTTATGTAAAATCATCATGGGGAATAGAGCTGGAGTGTCTGTTTTCTTAAAAGTGATGTTAATTTGCCTAGCTCCAGTTAAAATAAATCAATTATTGCATTCACATGCTGATCTATGGAAGAAAATAGATGGTGTTTATAAATAGTGTGGCTTGCGAGCCCTCTACTGATATTAGAATACAAATGCAAAAGATAATATGCCAGTTCAGCTTTCCTGTCCCAAGTTGAGCCTCCAGGCTTGCGGCACGGATTTTTGTTTTCATTTTCTTACCTGGAGAGACAGATCCACTTCTGGAAGGTGTTGCATGGCAATGAACGTGTAGCATTGTTGTGATGCTGTCATCAGAACAGTTTACTTCGGTATGTCAAGTAGTCTGGGGATTCCATAATATTAAAGATTGCAGGTATTAAAGGTTTCGCGCAAAACCTGCTGATTCCTATGGCGAGTCGGGCTTTTTGCATTCTAGAATTGTAAAAATTATTTTATTGTTTTCTCTTTAATTCATCAACTTACACTAATCATGAAAGTAGAAGGAAAATAAATTACTTTTTTTGCAGCAAGAAACTAGGAAGCACGTAATGGTTTCTCATTGATTAGATAACTGTATTGGACTTTTCCCTGAAGAGAAACCCAAAATACAGGACAATATCAGTTATTTGCTGGGCTTTAAAATTATGAGGGGGGAAAAAAATATGTTGGGGGAGCGGGGATGTTATATCTGTTTCTCAACTGTGGCATGATAAATAGGGCTCTTTGGATGAATTACCAATATAACAAAAATACAGGTTGACCATGCAATAGTAGATTATTATTTTTTTTTTTTAAGATAAACTATATATTTCTAGGAGAACTACCAGTCTGTTTAACTTCTAATTTCCAAGGTCTCATGTTCAGAGTCTGTAACAATGGTTTATGTTAGCAAACATGTTGTTTAATAGTTATCTGCTCTCTCCACTTGTCTTCAAATATTGTGATTTAGATAGAACCCTAATGCACAAGAGCAACTTGTCCCCAGAGCATTATTCAGAATATAAATTAAGTGATATTATAACAGAGCCCTCACTTAGCTCAGCGTAATGAATATGAAACATCATGTACTAGTGACCAAGGTCATGGTATGAGAATGAATTACTCTATTAACTTCTCTTTTAAGTAGCATTAGAGATAATAAATGAAGAGATTTAATGGGATTCTGATAATATTATTCATGCAAAAGTAGCATACTTTATCTTGCTAAAACAATTAAGATCTGTTTTGAAGATATTTTACACTTTGGAAATATGATGCTTAGAAGTGTTTATTGCATGTTGCAGAATGCATCAGCATTAGCCAGTAATGCAGATAATCTGATAAAAATCGAAAAGCTGATTTGTACACTATGCTAATTCAGGATCATCTCTTTGGCTCTAGGTACTGTCCAAATGCTCCATAAGATTATGGCAAGCTTTAGTAGTGATATTAGATTAAATTCAGTTCTTTTGCTTATAACTTTTTTTTTTCCCCCAAAAAAAAGAAAATTACATACATCATTCTTTTCTATAAACCCTCTTTAGCTGCCTGCTAAGTAATATACAATATTGTATTTTAAGCCTGGCATATTAGGTTTTTTTTAATCCAGGCATATTTAAGCCTCCTCTCTCGGTCATACACTATATTATTTCAGGGATAGAAAGTTTTGTTATTATTGTGATACGTCTGCATCTGAACCATAAAGAGACTTAGTGGTTTGCCATGTGTTCCGTAGCACACTCACATGTGTTTAGAGGAAATGTAAGAGCAGTTGACAAAAGATTACTCTTCAGTTTGCAAGTGACCACAGCGCATGGAGACTTAACGCTGTATTTGGTTTCCTAGTTGGTTTTTCGGACTTCTCGTTTGGTTGGGTTTTTTTTCTTTAATTTCCCAAATATTTTTTCATTAGTTGATTGTATTGCTATTTTTAAAAGAATTATGTGAGAAGAAAATAAAGATGTAAAATTCTAAATTGTTGCTTGGGCTGAAATCTGCTCTTAAAGTGTAGCAAACAAGCAGACGGAAATCTTGCTACAGCATGAATGTGGATGAGGGTAGTGTGTCATGGACAGTTTGCTCCTGCTGTTAATCCGAAGCGTCCTCAGGATTTTTATGGGAAAATGTGTTTTTTGGGGGAAGAGCACAGTGCAGGGCTCAGTGTACCCCAGGCTGATGAAGCTGTCCGTGAGCAGACGCTCTTGGACTGCGCAGTAGCCAGAACCGAACCTGATCCTGCTTCCAGAGAAATTCGGAGCGTTGCGTCAGGACCCTCTTTTCTTGTTTGTGGGAGAAACGTGGGGATTGAAATCCTCTCTGTGCTCCTGTCAATAACGTCTCTGTCTGTACATTGATGGAATTCTCACGGAAGTTCCTGTAAACTTTGTAAACTTCCTCTGAAGTCAGGAGAAAGGCTATAATTTAGATTTTTTGGTAAGAGAATTGAGAACAAAATTCTGGCCCGCTGTGATTTATTAGGAACCAAGAAATGCTAAAATTTAGCTTTTTTTTGGTGAGAGAATTGAGAACAAAATTCTTGCCCACTGTGATTTATCAGGAAACAAGAAACGCTAAAATTTAGCTTTTTTGGTAAGAGAATTGAGAACAAAATTCTTGCCCGCTGTGATTTATCAGGAAACAGAGTGTGTAGGCAATCCAAACTCAGAAAAGTCTTTGATGCATTGCGTGTGCTTGCTAACGAGCATATTTGGAAAGCAAAGTTTTTAATTTATACGCTCTCTTTATAGCCCGCAACAGCGGTTAACTGCCCTTACCTGTCAACGATCGGAAGCACCCACTTTTCTGTCTTGGCTCGTGATGTTTGGTGTGTCATAATATTTAAGACCTAATTCAGCTTCTGTAACAGCTTTGGGAATTGTTGTACTCTGAATTTTGCTGAGGCAACGTAAGAACGTGTGTGCTGTCAGAAATACCTGCTGTCCGCTCAACCCTTCGCTTCCAGAGGGGAAGGGTAGCAGGATGGGAAGGGTAGCAGGATGGGCAGCGTAGCTCAAAAAAGTTTTAGAAGGATTTTGGTGCATTTGTCGCATTTGAAATTGCAGAAAAATTCTGTCCTCACAGACTCTTTGTCAAAAGTAGAGGGCCCTGGGGGAAATAAGCCATTGTAATTAAGACTGTAACGTATCTCTTCAAAGCACAAAGTAGAGCCAGGTAAATGAGCGTCCTTGTGCTATTTATACGAGCTTCTTAATTATGCTTAACGTGACCGCTTCAACTTGATCCCGCATCAATTTTGCAAGTGTAAATAGACCTAAAGTTTCAAGGGTAAGATCGTTTTACACCTTAACTTACGTACGCGTTTTGTATGCGAATGAAGCAGATTTAAATATATTTAATAAGCCAAGGGACATGTGTCCCTAGGATTGGCGGAAAAGGAATTAAAGTATTAGTTTCTTATATTTTATGATTAATGTTCTTCTTTACATAAGACCCGAAAGTCTAGCTAAGATCATGAAAGGCACGTTGGGTTAAATCTTTCCTTGCTATAAAGTGTAGTCATTATATTTCAGCCAACAAAATCCCTAATATCTATGCATGCCTGGAGACAAAATAGGTCAGCTCGTGGGCTATTGCATTATATTTTATTATTTAAACTTTAAGTGATTAGTTTAGCACTTAAAAGCTTTGGAAAGAATTAGGTTAGTGTTCTTCTCTTTATCCATAAGCAAACTGACATGCAGATGGACACCGAGCAGACTTGTTCCATGTTTTCTCTTCGAGGTTTTCCCCAAAAGTTAAGGGCTGTCATTTTTATCCCGGTTGTTAATTTGAGCAGTGGAAAATACACCTAGGATGAGGGCATCCTTTTTGACTTTGAAGACAAGGCCAGGTTTTGCCTGCGGTCTCAGAATAGATTTGAAAAAGACTTGTTAAGTAAAGGGGAGGAAAAAAAGCTGCTACTTATGCCTATAGCTGGATTTTGGTAACCGAAACCAAATGGGAAATATCCTGATCCCGGCAAAGTCAGAAGGATTTTATTCATCAGAGAGGGTTCTTTTTCTCATGTGTACTAGTAACACTTCAGAAATAACTGAATACGACTTAATTAATTACAAGCTCTGCTACTTTCTGATTTTTTAATTTTTATTTTTTAATTCATGCTCATAAACCCCAGAAAATGTTTTAATTATATGCTGTCTTATACAGTTAGAGTACTGTTAGGAAGGTCTGCTCTGCAAGCTGATTTTCTCAGGGTTCCGCTGAGGTTTGTGTAGTCCTTCAACTTCTTAAATTTTCTTTCACAGCTTCGTTTTAATTTATGCATCGTGATGAATGTGACTAAGTTATCTGATAAAGGTGTAGGGGATTTTTAACACACAACTCGCTGTGTAAGTTCAGAGCTGAACTCTATGCGCAGTACTGCACTACTGGCAGAGCTGAACGTTACCAGAGCCCTTATTCACTGTACCACATCAAGATTCTGGAACCTTCTGTCAGTACTACTGGGGAAAATATAGAGGTACAGGGCTTTTTATTTTAAAAATCATTAGAATGTTTTTAGCCTTTGAAAAGTTACCTGTTAGTAGTTGAATTCTCTTTTCCTCAAACGTAGTGCTTGCCATTTATTTATCAACCTGCATCTTCTGCGTTGTAGAAATAAGTGGTGGAAGTAAGTATCAAGTTGGTGGAGTTCTGGAAACCATCAAACAGAAAAGGGGCACGAAATGAAATGCTCGAAGAGCAGAATGAGCGTGGTGACGCTCAGCGCGTTGACGCCAACAGAAGAACTTGGGGACTGTGCCCCCGGGTGGATCTTACTGTACGCAACAGGATCACACCAGCACTTTTAATATCGGAAGCGAGCGCCTGGTTTGTCTGAGTCTCTGCGGGGAGTTGAATCAGTGGCTAAACCCATGTGAGCACTCTGATTTGGACAGAGACGGGCAGAAAATAATGTAGATATAATCATTTGTCGTTTTCAGTTGCCCAAGGGAACTGACCAAAGTCATCTCAGAATTAACAGGATTCGGTGGTACTTATCTTCATATTTTCATGCTGCTATGATGCTTAATTTTAATAGTGGAAATGTTCAATTTTTTTAAAAGACCAACTCGGACAATAGGGGAATGTTACTTTTATTTATTGTTTTACTTATAGCATGCATAGAGAGCATCTCAAAGGTGGTTGGTTGGTTTGGCGGTTGGTTGGTTTGGCGGTTGGTTGGTTTGGCGGTTGGTTGGTTTGGTATTATGTTGTATTTACGTTGGGAATACCAACATTTTCTTGAATTCTTACTGTACTAATTTCTTCTGTTCCTATTCCTCCTGTGATCTATATCTGAACAGTAATTTTTTTCTGGTCGTCTGTCTTAAGCTTCTCTATTCCCTCCTCGGAAGCAAAGAGGATATTGCTTAAAAAATAATAAGGTCCTATGTAATTATGCATCGTGAGGGCATAAACAAGGAATGAACGACTTCTGTCTTCACTTTGAGATATACGTTTCTGAAACCCACTTCTTATTTTGTATAAAAGACAGTCTTATCTGAATAGTCATGACTTGGCGAATATGTGTAAAATGATTGTTTTAAAATACTTTTTCTAATCATAAAAATGTGAAAGTGTTTTCTTTTTACATCCTAGTCAGAAACATTTTTGGCAGATAACTAAAGCCAGATAACGCTAGTAACTTCTAGCTAGACTTGATCTATAGCTCTCATTGAGTCAGGTCTGAAGAAAAATGGTTCAATACCTTAAAAGTAATTAAGACCTTTATCTGAAAAACAGTTATGTATGTGCTTAATTTAATGCATGTAAATAATCCAATTGACTTAAATGGGAATATTCATAAGCATTAAGTTAGGCACAATTTGCAGGATCAGGAAGTAAAATTGTCCATTTTGTGCCAAGTGTTGTATAAATTTTCTGTAGGTTTCCCATGTGTTTTGGGGACGTAGAATAGGTTTTCTCTATACTAGGAGCATCCTAAATCCAGGCTATTCAATTTGGCATCTGCCACTTCTCTGATTATGCTGAACTCAAGCATGTGAAATGAGTGTTTCAGAGTCAAGATTCTATCATTTCCAGGCCGTTCTAAATCCTTGCTTTGCTATGGGAAAACATGAGCTTAGGGCAGTGGCAAACCAGCAACATACTCCGAGACGAGCTTTGGGAGCCTCTTAAATCTGTAGCAGGTTTGCTATTGACTGTATGGCTTTAATTTCTCTCCAGGTTTCCTGCTTCAGTACACTGTCAACTGTGTAACTTTCCTTCCTTGTTACGTAGGTAGAATGTGATAAGATACTTGTGTCTGCAGTCCTTAGTTTTTGCACATAAATCCCACATATGAATGCTGGGTTTCAAACTCTTAACTGTGAGTTTCATTTTTGCTTTTTCTGAAAAGAGTTTAAAATATAATAGCTTGTGTATATTTCTATAAGAGAGGAAAAGATTAAAAAATACAAGTCTTCTAGAGCATTCAGCAATAGGAAAGATTCCCTTCTAAATTTGCTGTAAACTTGCAAATTTAATTCAATTGTTTTATTTGTTTCATGCATAATTGACAAGGTGACAATTAACTACATAGTGTGTTGTCCTTTGCCTCAGGTATAAAACATTAAGTTTGTGTGCTGAGAAAATAAAAGGAATTAAATGGTGTGTCAGAATTCAAAAAATCAAAACCAACAAGAAATGAATTATTTTGACTTCAGCTGTTCCATTCGTACCTCTTCCTACCCGCTAGCCTAGGCATCTGCAATTAGGGCTAGTTAGTATACTTGATTTCCGCCTCCTATGTTGTAAAGGTGTCTTCATATTGAGCAGTAAATAAATAAGGAACCTATGTAAGGCTTAGCAAACAAGTCACAGAAATGGCTGAAAATTCAGAGAAGTTGCAGAGCTGAGTTCGAATGAAAATTGTTTTCTTCCTTCCGTGTAGTTTAGGTACTTCGTTTGGATGACTGTCCAAAGCAGCAGCGGAATATTATCCCTTTCTACACCTAAATTGCAAACAACTATCTCGCTTTCTATAAATGAGGAAATTGTCACAAAGAAATTGAGTCTTGGGGAAAAGTTGTTAAAAATATGAGTAAAAATATCCTCCTTAGGGTCTGCATCAAACCTTGTGGTTGGCTGATAAAGAAGCAGATACACAACATGCATCACGGGTGACCAAAATATGAAAACAGAGAAGTAGAAAAGGGAATATTCTTAAATGCTTTTTTTTTTTTAAATATAGGATTAAGTTTTAATTACAGAATCACAAATATTACGCAAAATGTGTGCTCCCAGGAGAATCCACAAGCCCTGATGTCTGTCGTCATAATTTGAGTGTTGAGATGTGTCAAGGAGATACGAGGTCATGCAGTCAATGCGATGAGGCAACATGCGTAGTTACAGATTGAGAGCGTGCTTGACTCTTATCTTCTTGATATTTCTGTTAAGAACGGCAAGCACATCGCTGTCTGCTGTATTGCTGCCCGAGTCGTAGCATTCCTTGCGTTCTGCCCTTATCCATAATAAGTTTTTTTTTTTTTCTTAAAGGAAGCAAAACCAGAAATGTTTTCTTCAGGAAAGCAAAATAACACACACTGAAGATTACTTCTTCATTGTACTATCTCCAGAATAGCAAAGGATTAAAATAAAAAAATCCATATTATCAAATGAAATTTTTTATGCGTAGATCTTTAAGTTTTGGGCTGCGCCTATTTGAGCTGATGCTACTTTTATCTTCTATTTTAATTTACATGATCAAACCACGTTCCTTGCAGTAGAGTTGCTGGGAAAACTGATGTATGCGCCTTTTTTCCCCAAGGAAAGCTAAAGAGGTTAGGAAGTTTGGCTATACAAGTATATTGTTGGAAGTAGACAAATAGTACTCCTCTTTCTTTAGAGAGTAAACAAGTTGTGTGTGAAAATTAAATTGGTTGTGTAGTTAATACAAACGTTTTGCCTCTTCCCCCAGAAATTCCAGGGCTGGAGGTGTAATTGAAATTTGCAGGGTGAATGTTTTTGTCCATGCGTCCATTCGTGGCACTGGCTGTCTGCAGAGTGCAGATTTAAGAAAAGCTCCTTCTGGGGTGTTGCTGCTTGTCGGCAAGGCGAGCCCGAAGGGCAAGGCACGTCTGCTGCCGCCTCCACCTATCCGAGCGGAATCCGAGCACGTCCACGGGCTCCGCGCGCTGTAGCCAAATATCTGCAGGAGCCTTTGGCTGGGGGAATGAATTGTCGGAGCTCTGTCTTTCAGCCGCCCCTGGACCTATACAGTGGCAAGCATAATTTCATCCACAATATTGTATTTTATCTGAAAACAAATGAAGAATTTTAATTTTTATTTTTAATATTGGAAGAACAACCGAAGCATTTATTTCTTTACTTATTAAAAGCCATTCTTTCGTGCTTTAGTTGTATCATTACAATAAGCCGACTACGTAAGTTAGATGTAACAATTCCCTGGCCCAATATGCTAATAGGCAGACAACCGTACTACAGATTGTATCTGCTTCAGGTAGTGAGCGGGTACGTTCACTGACGGGCACCTTCACGGAGTACTTCAGGCAAAACCTAGAAGCTTTCTTAACGATGCCGTCATTTAACAACGAAGAGTCATAGTTCCTCTTTTCCCCTCTTCATAGCAAAACTTAATTCTGCAGTGGTGAGAATAAAGGAGAATAAATTCTCCATCTCCTTCTCTACATGAAAAAGCAGCGTACTTTAGTTTAGCCGAACAAAATGGTGGTGGTTCTCCAAGCCTTCGGGCTGCAGAACAACAATGGAAGAGCTTGTGTTCGTGAAATATCACCCTCTATTGTCTTGAATTTCAAAGTCTAATTTACCATGGAAGGAGATATATTTTTTTTTCTATTAATATTTTGAAAAATAGTAATTTTCTGTAATATTTTTGTTAGGCTGATTTTTTTTTTCCTGAAATAACAACATTCCTTTGAAAAACACCGAGTTGGCTGCTAATAGAAATAATTGTGCTGTTTGCTTTGGTTGTGTTGAAATGTTTTATTTATTTTTTTTAATGTTGAATTTAAATATAAAAATCTTTGTGATACCTTTTTAACTTCACTAGTTTGAACAATTTCCAAATTCTGAGTTCTTGTCACCATTTTAATATTTCAAAATATTTTTCACCTTCCAAAGGACAGCAATTATATATTTAAATAGAGCTCCATATTATTCTAATTCTTTTTGAGAATGACACTAGAGAAATCTTCTAAAATGTAAAGATAATTCGTCTTAAGTTACATGCAGAGAGAGAGAAAGCTCCAGTGAAAAATAAAATAGTGATTCTGAGGGGAAGCTGGTCTTTCCCACATTATTCTAAAACCTGTAGCCTGGTACTTAAAAAAAAAAAGAAAAAATCTCTTCATAGTCTTTATCCAATAACATTGTTAAAGATGGACCAATAGAGAAGTCGGGTCGTTTGCAGCTTGTCAACAGCAGCATTTTTTTGGTAAAAATAATTTTTATACCCTTTATTTTCAGTTAAATAACAACAAGATGAAACAGCTAACCTCTTCTGACTCTTGATTATTATTTTTTTGTTCCCCATTCCTTTCTGGAAGACACAGAGTTTCCATTTTCAGTGAATAGAAAATACACTTGTATTGTTATCCATCATTAGCTATTAGTTTTCTGGGAATTGCACTAGGAAGTGCTTTATTTTTGCTTGCTTTCTAAATTATCAGAAGAAGAATAAAACCCGATTAAAATGAAAATACTTTCATAGGTTATCATCTTTTGTTGTGCACACTTCTCTGTATTTTCCTGATGTTTGTTTAATTTCAAACGGAACCGCTATAATATTTTCATCACCGACCTCATAAAAAAAATACGGTAGTATGTTCTGGAAAGCAGGGAACATAAAAACACTCTTGCCTGAAGTAGGAGAAAACCCAGTTAATTTCAATCCCGATGACAGTTCCTCGGTGAACAATAGTCTCCCAGAATTGACATGGAGAAGTAATGAATGAATGAAAGGAGAACTGAGTCACAGATGCACTTTGCAATCACTTCAGAACATCTACACTCTTCCAGCCAAAATACTATTAATACGTGTGTCAGCACAGTGAGTGAATCTCATAGTGTGAACGCATTGGAACAGTTCAGGAAAGAAAATGAAGAATATCCTCAGGGACAGACTTTTCTTTTGCTCTGAGAGACTCTTCATTATTCAGGCATTGTGATACTTTTCCTTTATTTGTGTAAAGATTAAATTGCACATGATTTCTAATGTTTCTGCTACTCCAACTGTCATAGGTCGATGACCTTCATGGAAGTGAGATAATAGATACATCGTCTGTTGTTCGGGCAAGTGCTGTTCTTCCACAGCCCAGTACTTTCCTATTGTTATAAGTCGAAAGCAATTAAATAAAAATACAAGAGCAAGTTTCTGGAGTATCTTTAGTATTTCATATATGCCCTTATGTGACTGTCATTTAACATTTATGTGAGATATCATCTAATGTTATCACGACCTAGAAGCACACGCCGAGACTCTTCTACATGGTGGAGACAAGAAATAAGGGAGAGACGTCCGTGTGTAGTCAGTAACGCAGGTTCTGGGAAGGAGCCCTCTGTTGTTTGAAATCTGTCATCCAAGGACTTGCAATTGTTGGGGTTGTCCTCACGGGTGTTACTAGGACTGCTGAAGTCCTATCCAAATAATTTCTTTTCATAGTGCTTCACATCCTAATTGTGAAAGTCCCTGTCTCTGCATTGCAGTTACTGCATAAAACCTATGTACTATATATACTTTAAAATTATTTTAATACAGATTAGAGACTATCATTTCCCTTAAGAAAAATAACCATTACTTATTACTTTCAGTTTATCTCTCTATAATAATTGTTCAACAAATTTTCATCCCTTAGCAATTTGAGCAATCTTTATTTTTGGTTAACATCTTCCAAGGGGTTTAATGGACAAATCAAGGTTGTGGACTTATTGCCGTGAATGTGAAGGATGGCTGACGTGACGCTGATGCTGTACGGAATGCTATTGAACCATGCAAAGGGCAAAGCTCCTATACAAGACAGGGTATTCTATAGTTTGTGTACCTCTATTCGCATTTTTTTTTTAATGTCACATGTCAATCTTGTCCTCTGATTGCTCCCTTTATGAACAACACATTCCCCCAACCGTTTTGGAAAAATCTTTTAAAATACATGTTTTAAAAGATCAACTCCGTAGAATAAACTTTTGGCCTCTAAAGATTTTATAAATGCTGAAACAGAAGGGGTGGATACAATTTTACTTCCAATTTTCCATAATCAACTTCTTGGATAGCACTCTGCGGGTGATGTATTGCTTTTGTTATGGATATTGAAGAAAGGCCAACTTAAAACAGGATAAAAAAATGCTGGGAAACAAATGTATGGATGCCCTAGAGTTGGCTGTGAAGAAGGTAGAGAGGTAAGGAAAATCACTTGTGGTTTTGATCCTGGCAAGAGCTTGCTACGGGGGCTTTACACTGTCATTTCACTACTACTTCGTAGCCAAACATCCTATCCACAAAGCTCTTTTTCTTTTAAAGTATTTGCATCCTGTAAAGCATGTTACAGCAGGAGAAGGCGCAACTACTTTCCTCCTAATATTGGCTGTAAGTAAACTAGCATATACCTTTGTGACCATTACTCACTGTTCATATTTTGGTGTTACTAAACCGTTCCGTTCAACGTCACCTTTTTTTAAAGGTATCTTTGTTTTAAATTAGCCTTTAGCAACAAGAAAATGATAGCTCTTCAGATGCTGAAGAGAATGAATTTCAGTTCAGACAACAGTAGGAAAAGGAAAGCTGTTAAGCTATGAAGTACTCAGCAAATTTATGTAGTTTATTCCTTTTTTAGCAACTGTGCAATTACTATAGAAATTAATCATTCCAAATAAGTATTCTCCTGGTTCCACATCCTGTTCATAGGAATACTAGATGCTGAAAGAACGCGTCCTTTAGCAACAGATTGAATTACTCTAATATCATTCTGCTGTACGTACAGTTAAAGTATTAGCTTGGCGTTTTAGTATTTGATCTGGCGTGATATTTTCATTCGATTTAGGCAATGTTGTGTATCTCTGAACCAGTCCTTCTTTAGAGCGAGCTATCTGGAGTTCACAAAGGTGTTCTGTTGACTGTAGGTATCCCACTCTGTACGCTTTAGACGGTGCAAGAGCAGTGGGTTTGTTCCTCAAATCCATGATAGGGTTGTACATTGGATCAGTTGTCAGAACTGCGTGTAGGAAACTGTAGATCAGTGTAATAATGGCAATAAAAAAGTGTTTGTAATTGATATTTATAGACAGAATATCTTGAATATAGTAGAGGATATAGTGTTGCAAAGACAGGCATCCAAGGAACACTCTTTGTAGTTGATGCAAATCCAGGAAATAGGGTTTGTGTTAAACTTCTACAACCAGTCCCCGGGGCAAAATTCTTCAAGTGCAGCTCGGAGTTTATCTGGATGCAGCTCTCAGGTGACTGCTTCTCTTTAGGTTGCTCTTCTGAGGAGTTTTTCAGTGGCAAACATCCTTACAAAGTGCCTAATTCAGAGGCAGAGGTACAGATTCTGATTAACAACTGTATTTGTATCTCTGCATCCTTTTAGGAAAGCTTTTCACTTTCTGACCTTGGAAGCTCATCAGACTGATTCCTGAAGGCCCTCCTGTACCTTTACATCTCATAAAAAAGCTGTCTAGTACCAGCCCTTTTCTACCGAATAACTAAAAGCACCGAGCTCTTGTAGGAAATCTATACTTGGCAGAGATGCAATGAACTGACTCAGCCAAACCTTGTTAATGGTATCTTATCCTACCTTGGAAAGGTTTTGATGCACAGTAGATGATGGAACTTGCAGGACTGTTAAGATTAATTTTATTTGAATGCATTCAGTTCTTTACACAAGAGAAGGTCAAGGGAACCTAGCTGCATTGGCAATAACTTCTGTCTCTCTGATTTTTTCCAGCTCAAATTTATATGAAAGCAACTATTATGTTTTATGTTACTGACACTTGCTTAATGTTGGATAACTGGATTTTTTTTCTTCACCAAGATAAAACAGAACGTAACTTGCCAAGTTATATATAGTCTATGATGTTAGGCAGTTCACTCGCTATCTACCTGTGGTGTTGACCTTGGCTGCATGCCATTGCCTACCCAGCTGCTCTCCCACTCCCCCTCCTCAAGAAGATGGAAGGAGAAAATAAGATGGAAAAGCTCATGGGTCAAGATAGGGACATTTCGCACCAGTTACCATCATGGAAAAAACAGGCTCAACTGCAGTAACTGCCCAACCTTCAGAGATACTTAGATATTTTTTTTTCCTGAATTCTATGGTATATATACTCAAACGTTCAATGAGGCTTAGGTGAATAAAGATTTAAAAATCCATACAATAGATGGCAGCTGGGGATAAAGATTGTATTTTTCTTAATATCTGTACCAAAAAATCTTGCCTAAGTAGGACCTTCTCTATATGGTTTTGCCTCTT
>JANZLP010000024.1:26382761-26394245 GCA_026930925.1 Chelictinia riocourii
GTCTCATCACCATTTCCACTCCCAAGAATCAAACCTTATCTTTACCTTTTCTGTAGCTGCTATTATGAATGCTCAGTAACTCCAAGGCCTTGCATGCCTTAAACTCTGCCTTTGCCAACCATGCTTTTTGTAACCAGGAAGTGTAGTTAAAAGGTTCATGTTTCAGATTGTGCTTTCATAGGTACTTTACACCCAAAGCTTATTGTAAATGTTTTGTTATACTGCCCAGCAACAAAACCTGATCTTTTCTGTCAAAGCCCTTCAAAATTGTACAAGCCTAGTTAGTAACACTTACTGGGTGAACTAGAATTTGCAAATACAAGACAGAGAATCTCTTGGCAGAAGATCATTCATTTTTCTTACAGTAGAAGAACTAGAAGCTACACATCATATACGCATTTATGAGCACACAATTCAAAGTAGGCGTGCTCTCAGGATACCCACAACTATTCCCTTCTTGGGAGGTAAAAGGAAAGGGCCTGTAAGCGATAAAGAGTGCACATTTGCCAGGGAAACCAGTGAATGTCTGGGTGGAGGCAGGCGCTAGTGTGGGATTGTCAACTTCTGTCCTTTGGAATTGCATCTGCTCCTGGATACTGTTGTTCTGTGCAGGCTGGCATGGGCAGCCTAACCCCTGGCCTGCTACCAGGCCCTCTGGGAGAAGCTGGTGTCAGCAACAGCATCAAGGAAGACAGAACAAACACTGAGAATCAGAGGAAAAGCAAAACAAAAAATCCTCCAAACCCACGACAACTCAAGGAGACTTAATAAATCCTAAACCTCTTTCATGAATAAAATGCACACCAAGTCTGATTTAAATTAAAATATAGTTTCTTTGTTTGATTCCAAATCCTTGCTGAAAATAGATTTCTTTTCCCTCCTATCCCTGGCCCTGTCACAGCAGGGTAATGTCAAGTAAAGGTCTAGCTGAGAAAATACACCAAAATACAAAGGAACTTCTCTGGCTTTTCCTGCTATTATTAATGGTTTATAATAGAACCCAAAACAAAACTCAGCCATTCTCATTTGTGGTTTTTATCTCTTAATAAAAACTGAGCTCATTTTTTCACTTCTTTCTTCATTATAATTTTAAGTTGGTGACACAGTAAAGTATTTTAAAAAACAGTTTTTTGAAGAAGGGAATCACACCTCATGTTTAAACCAGAAACATCACCTTTGGCTCCCATGAGATTATTTTTAATTTCAGAGACATCTATATCTGACTGTAAAGCTCAGATCTTGTTCCCACCAAAATCCACAGCAAAGTTTCAACTGACTTCAGTAAACATGGATCAAAGAACCCATATTTGTAAAGTTAATAGGCAGTGGCTAGTTACACATCCAGCAGAATCTGAGCCTCCAGACACATGCCTGAACACCATGTTCTACTTCCCATTTAGTAACTTAACAAATGTAGTTCATATGACACCATGTTACAAGCTGCATAGGTTAATGCACATAAGTGCACTTCTAATGTACAGATACAGTGCTGCTAATGCAGTTCAGTAGCACTGGAAGGGAAAAGTGCCTTAGTCTGTTCACTCTCTTTGGATAAGCACGTCAAATTATGCAAGAGTTTTAAGAAATAAGCAAAAAGCAACAAGGATTTCATATCAAAAGTAGACTGGAATTTGAGTGATTTGGTTCAATGCCCAGCACTGCAGTTCAGCAAATGATTCAACTTCCCTGCCTCCATTCTCGTTTCTAAAATGACATTAACCACACTTACACAGTCAAAACAAGCAAGGCTGACAAAGTCTTTGGAGTGAAAGCTGCCTTTTACTTTTAAGTTTTTTTTAGCCTCTAGCAATATGTTGCTTCAAATTTGGTTGAGGATTCTAGGAACCTTTTCCAATACAAGAACATACTGAAATACCATAAACAGTAAACAACATCATGGCAGCTCTGCAAAAGTGAGCAGGCAATCCACTGAAAGGCAGGGTTTTAAAATCAGGTGGAAGCTGCTCCAAATTCACTGTGGTATAAATGTCCAATTGCTGAGCAACAGCTATAAATCCTGAAATACCATAGCTTGACCTGTCCATGTGGTGATTAATTCATCTTCAGAAAGTAATATAGCCAGCCAACCAAATTTTTCTGTATTTAATCCAGCTCAGTCAGTTAGTTGTAAGAGTTGCTTCTTTCAAACTGTCTTGAGACCCAATCAGTGTATCCCAGTATCACTGGCCAAGCAATCTGAGGTTTTGGGGTTTGGTTTTATTTTTTTTAAAAAAGAGGTACTAAGTGAACAGAGCTACACTCATTAGCATAATCTGAGGATTGGACTTGAAAGATTAATTCTGATACTTCTTCAATCCTTTCTCAAAGATCTCTCTTAAAATGCTACAGTAGACAACCTTCCCTGGAGTCAGTCAAAAATTTGTCACCTCCATTTTGCCTTTTCACCACAACTCCTCTGTGTGGCATGTATGTACTCAGCTGTGCCTGGGTCTCTTTCAAAAGCCAGAGAACTAATGCAGCTGCTATTAAGTATGATTTTTTAATCACTCTCTGCTTTTCCTCTTTAATTGTAGTTATTCCAAATACCACCACATAATTAAAGAGATCTTTTGAAAAGAAAAAACATGCAGTGCCATTTACCCTTGGAGGGAAAAACAACCTTACAGACCTATCATAGTTATTCCATTCAGTATATTACCCTTATGCAAATATCATACTCTCCCTCAAATTGCTTATGCCAAACTCCACCGAGTCCATGCCAGTTATCCCATTTATTGCTGGCATAGGATAAAAGTATCTAATCCTGAAGCCCGAGGCCCTTGCTTAGATAGCTCTTGCTTCTGCCGGCCCTCAGCCTACCATTTCCAGCTTCACTTTGAAAACTTGCGTGCATCTTCTGTGCTGAAAACTAGAAAATACAATGTTTGTGGTCAAGTTTAATTACTATAAAAAGAGCACATGGGATAACGTACTGTATGCTATATATTGGTCGATCTCTTTGTATTAATGGTGCCAACCTTACAAAGCACTTACAAATGTGCTTAACTCTCAGCTTTCCAAATAGACTCGGTAGAAGTAGCCAGCTAAGGTCAATGGTAAATAATATTTCTGTTCAGATGTTCAGCTGTGAAATAGTTAAAACAAACATTTCAAAAATGCTTTTAATGTTAAATTAAGCTCAACAGAATTTCCAGTCCATTATACCAGTTTACAAGAAATTTATATATCATGGAGTGTAAAGGAGGGTTTATATATACGTATTTATATATATTTATAGATATATATTTTCTTCTGTTTGCATAGCACCCCAAAGCATCATAAAAGTTCTTAGTTCACTGAAAAGCATGTTTCCATAAAGAACAGCTTGAAAATGTTGCAAGTAAATAATATAAACTTTTTGCAGGTACATATATTAAGTCTAGACAAAAATAGAAAAAGACCATGCAGATTCAGACTCACTTCTGATGACCGAAACACCTCGTTTAAAACAAGTAAAGGCGTATTAAGGTTGTTCTGATGCATCTGGACATTGTTTAAATGCTGCCCACCTGAAATATTTTCAGAGATATTGCCCGGTAAGGTTCACAGCCCAAACTCTCGGGTCAGCTCGAGAGGTCGGCTCACGTAGGCCGCAGTTTACAGAGGCTGCGGCCTGGTGGATGGTTAGAGCTGAACAGCATTTCTGCATCTTTTTGGGTTTTTCTGGCAGTCCTGTTGCAGCGATATTTTTACTCTTAGTGGTTTCCATAAAGGCAGATCTCGTGGCATGCAAGTTGATGGGATATTGTAGGAAAGTGAGAGTATTTTGTGGGTAACTTCAGGTGCTTACTTTTGGTACCCATATCTGCCATCATCCTAATCCAGATTATGTGACTTTGTAACCATTGATTACTTCCCTACTTCTGCATTTTTTTTAAATTTATTTTTTTTTTGAGATGCTTCAGCTGCTGGTGGGGCTACTTTTGTGTAACATCCTGACTCACCTATCTAATGTATCTAGTTACAGGCTGGAAAAAAATTCTTGGCAAGATCCCTCGGCTCTTTTCAGCTTCTAAGTACCTTTGCAAATCTGTTTGTCAGGCCCCAATGATGCAAAACACATAGTATGCACAGGCCCATTTATTTTCAGTGCAACAATAAAGCTTGGTTTTAAGTGTCATTGAAATTAATCATAGGCCTAAATGCATTGGCTGGACAGGAATGGATTGTTGAATCGTATTAAATACATTTTGGGAATGGATCTAATCCGGCTGTTGCCCACCGTACGTGGGAGGGAGTCAACGTGAAGGTAATCCCGTTTGAGCGAGGAGAGTTCTGACTTGTTGACTTCTTGGAGAGAGCACTGGTCTTTCTCCTTCCATTGTTCCGCTTACACAGAACGGAGTATCCGAACAGGGAACGACCGGTGATATACTACACTGACAACACAAGGCTTCCCTAGAGCGGGGAGTCAACTCATTACTCTTTCCACTATGGTCAGTGTGAGAAGGTGAAGGACCTTTCAAGAACCTTCCTTCTTTTTGTTTCTTGCCCCCCCCCGGCCCCGGCCCTTATCTCTAGGTCAAAAATATCAAGCAATGATTCCCTTCCCAGAAACACGATATACAACACTTCTTATTAAGTCTAATGAGTATGGGAAATATGATTTATACTTCCATATATCAACAAATAATATTTATTCATACCACTGTAAATAGCAGTCACCTATTAACATATTATATGATTTTTAGAAACTCAGTACTTGAATCTAAATTGAGAATTAGACAACTCAGTAAAATGTATCTCTTAAAAGTTGTCAAGTATTAAATTCTTTTCTTACAAGCTGAATAAATACCAAGTTAGTCTAGGGAAAAAAGATGATGTTTACTCAGTATTGTGTGTCATCTGTCCTTATGCTTTTCAGTAAAGAAAAATAACAGTATTTATGGCATATTTTGTTGTGACACAGACGTGACAAAATAACAAAATCTATGTAATACAAGATAAATAAAATGTAAAAGAAATGTAGAAGTTTTGATACTTAAAATGTTGCAGAGTCAATTTCCAAGTTGAAAGTTCCATTTAAAAATGTCTTGCCCAACTTCACAAATACAGAATTTCTTATTTTGATAATAAAATAAATGTTGGAAGAAAGAAGAGTGTGGGGTTTAGGAATGATTAAATCCAGTAAGAAACAGATTGACTTCTGCCACTGGAGTTACAGAATGAATCCTGCACCTTTTGGAATAACAAGGGAAATTTTAAGCCCTAAAGAAATGAGTTAGTTTTGAACGTGAACGAGGTGTTTCTGTGCGGGGCTGTCTTCATGCTCTGAGGAGTTTAAATGCGAGCTGCCCTGGAAGGGCATGGAAGCTATGCAGGAGCCATGAAAAACGGGATATATTTAGTTCAAGCACTACCTGATGAAATGCTTCCGCATAAGAAATGCCTTAAATCTGGACATAGGAAATAACACCTGTATAACTACAGGCATAATTTTATTTATCATTATCGGCCAGAAACAATTTGAGGTATGCACCACAGATTAAACATTTCATTTGCTTTCAAGGGGTACTTGTTGCTTAACTTCTAAATGCAACCTGTCTTCAGCCCCTATTATATTGCTCTGGACTGCTCTTTGGGTCCTAAATCTTTTGATTTTTATTTGTTTTGGAATGCACTGATTTACCACTAAGAAATAAATGAAAAGCGAAAGAAAACAGCAGTACTTGTTTGCATAGGCCCTACATTGTTCTGTGTTCTGCTGCTACTGAAACAGAGGCTGGAGACTTGCTTCTGCTAAATTAAAGTCAAAATACTCTAATATAGAAGTCACTAAGATTCATTTGATACTCATTTCTTTTCTTCAGTTCTTGATGTCTTTGTACACTTAAATGATAATTTCCTGAAAATAATTATAAAGTCTATTGGAAATAAAATATATTGCAGAAAAATGCTAGCCAGGACAGAAAATTTAGAAAATAAATTGTTGCCACTGCTGTTGAGTATAAACTCTTTTGTATCAGTCACTCATCTAATTGGTTAGGAAAAATAAGCACCGAGATTACAGTTCTTTATGCAACTGAAACCATGCCTCTGGCACGTTTTGGCAATGAGAGAAGCATTGCAACAGAAATGTACGAAGTTAGACAATTTTGTTAGTGTAGATGAATCTGTAGTGATGTATTGTGGACAAATATGTGCTTACTATATATGTAACGTTAGTGCGTCTTCAAAGAAATGAGAGCCATGGAATAATTTGAGGTTTCTTTAAAAGTCATATGCTTCATCTCTTTGGTTCGAAAACGAAATGTGGAAAATCATTTATTAGTGTAACTAAGCTTGAGAATTTTCTAGCAAGCAAAAAAGCATTTCAAAGGGTTGTGGTGAAGTACTGAAATAAATTTTTCTGAAAATTTTCAGATTTTTAAAAATCCTGGCCAAGAGTTTGGTTTTGGCTTGCTTCCTTCTTGTGACAGTGAAGTCTGTACCTCTTTCTAGAAAAATATCCCTTTTTAGAAAGGTAGGGAGTTGTAGAACCAGTAAAACTGTCGTTACTGAGTATCGTTCACAAATCTTGGGTTTTGCTCAGTCATGATGATAGCCTGTGAACACTGGAGTGCTTGTGTACAACACATTCATATCCTTAAGATGCTCCTTTTCTGTAGACAAATGTTCAGATGACTTCCCAGCATATGCTCTCAGCCAGTCATGTGCTAGCATGCACTGAGTGAGCACATATCTTTTGTATTTATTCAAACACAGTTATTCCTCTTTTGCCTCCTGTCACCAGGAGATTTGTCAGAAAACTAACAAGCACATCATAAAAATACTTCAGAACAGTATACAACATAATGTCAAAAATGCTTACTTGTTTCCCAAAGTAAACTAACTTTGTAAAATTTTACTGAAAAACATGAGATTTGCAGTTCCTGTTAATTATTGTCTTAATGTTCACCTGTCAAAATTACTGCATATTTCTTGGCTCAAAACTATGAGCTGGGTAGCAACGAGTCATCAAGTCCTTGCTGAGTTATTCTGTTGCAATAGTCCTTGCATATCTGCTAGTGATGTTTAATCAGTAGCACGTGAAGAGAGAATGGAGGGGACCAAACTGGCTATTGCCGAAGACACTGACAGCTTTGAGGATATCATAGAAATGCAGAATCATTTGAGTTTGGAAAGGGAGGTCTGAAGATCATCTAGTCCAGTCCCCTTACTCAAGTAGTAACCTGGAGAGGTGGTCAGTGCCCTATGCTGATCAAGTGCCTAAGAGGCCTTTGGACAATGCCCTTAATAACATGCTTTAACTTTTGGTCAGTCGAAGTGGTCAGGCAGTTGGACTAGATAATTGTTGTAGGTCCCTTCCAACTGAAATATTCTGTTCTAGTTACAGCAGCTTGATCAAGGCCTTTTCCAATTGGGTTTTGAATATTTCCAAGGATGGACTTTCTGCAACATCTCTAGGTAACCTGTTCTAGTCTTTGACAACTTTCGCAGTAAAGAAATAAAATAAAAAAACTGTGTTCAAGTGTATTTCACTTGTGCCCATTGCCTCTTATCTTTCAACTCAAATTCAATATCAAAAGAGGAAAGTGCAAAGAATTTCTGTAGAATTAGAAATTTAACTTAAATTGGAAGGCCTAAGAAGGCACAAATTGCTGAGGGTGACCAAGTGCTCACATAGGTTGCTTGGAGAACTTGTGGAATCTTCTTCCATAGAGATATTCAAAAGCTGACTAGACATGGTCCTGGGCAACTGGCTGCAGGTAACCCGCTTGAGCATAGGGGTGGACAAGATGACCTTCAGAGGTCACTTCCAACCTCAACCATTCTGATTCTGTGAAGGGCAGCTTGGGAACAGGGTTTTATTTTCAGATGGGCACTTGTGTGACAATCCTGCTATAGTGTATTTTGCAATATCCTGTTTTGTCCTTAATTTTTTTGATTGTTAGCTTTATGTTATATTACTGTGAAAGCTTTTGAACATTTTGTGACTATCTACTGGAGGATTAGAAGAAATAATGTTGGAAAGCAGCTCACAATGTAAATATCACAATGTAAAAATCAGGCTTGATTTAATTACAGAACTTCTTTAATAAATAACATTGTCCTAGGAGACTTGGAATTATTTTTTTTTATGTTATAGAAACATTTAAATGACTGCCAAGATGCTTTTAGCTTATTGCAGCCAAAGCAGGCTGTTCTACTTTGTATGTTCTGCAGCAGTCTTCTGTATTACTTATACTTACATTCAAGACAAAAGGTGAGAAAACAAACAAAAAGGAAGTCTTGTCATTACATGTTCTTGTATCATTTAGCTGTGAACACATCAGCTTTGCGCAGGTGCAAAAACTAAAACCTCTGTCTCCAGTTTTGAGGAGGAAAGCTTGTTCACAGGGTTGCACACTAAGCAAATCAAGATGTGATATGGGTACCCCTGAAAAGTGCACTTCACTTGATATTGGGCAGAGTAGCAAATTGAGTGATTGAAAGATCCTATAACAAGAAACACTGCATTAGTATCTTCTGTATTACTCGGTCTATTCCTTATTGTATTTTGCTAAAAATGTAGGGAAAAATCCTTACTTTCCTGAGTGAAGAGAAGGGAAGGAAAACAACCATCCTAACTTCCTTAGTAAGATTATCTTGCAGTCTCTTTTTTAATTGTCCTTTAAAATAATTTCTTTAGGAATGCTTTGAAATACTAGGTACATAGAAAAAAGCATAATAAAGTTGTTATATGCATTTGATTTCTTACTGTGGTGCTCCCTTGAAAGTTCTAGTAGGTCAAAATGATTCCATCATTGCAGCCTGCTGTAGATAAACCTCAAATAGATTCCTGAACTGCTTCACTATTTATTTTATTTATTAAAAAAACCCAAACCAACCAGCAACCACCAAAAAAAAACCCCAACAAACTAGTCTGCTAAATTGTCTTAATGTGTTACTTTTTCAAACAGCAGAATGAAAGGTTGAGTGTATCTGTACATACCTAGAGATTAATTTGCAGCATTATGAGTATGATGATTTTGGAGGTCTGCATTTTCAGGTGTGTTTAACATTAGCTTATTAGTACTGGTTGTGCTTTAATATTAGAGCTCTAGACCGGGAAAAATGAAAGTCTTACTTCCTACTCATGGCACATGTTATATTGCAAGAAAAGAGAGAAAATACCTAAAGCAACACATAATTAGTTAATACCAGAAAATAGCCCTTCTTTGCTAAAGTCATCAGCTTGTGTTGAGATCCATATGTGGCTGCCTCCTGGGCATTGTTCTTTTAGCACTATTAATTGTAGCTGATGGTATTAATTGCCTTTTGTACTTGTATGCTAAATGTGGTAAGAGCTAGCAATCTCTTTCTGATCTTCATTTTCAGAAATAAGGCTGGGGAAGACTGAGGAGAAGAGGCCCTCCGGAGTATCAGAGGACTGCGGAGACTTTAATGGATTCGCGTGCGCAGCACTGCAGGGGTGGGGTAGAGGCTGACTCCGTTTTGGCAAATTAATTTTATTTTCAGGCTTTTGGTTCAGCTAGCAAATCAGAAAAAATGATTATTTACAGACCTCTACTTGGAAAATCATTCCACAGCCTAAAAGAACCCCTTGTAATTGAAATTATATACATAAATATATATTTGTGGTATTTTCACTGAGAAATTATATTCTTGGGTAAAAGTACACATATTTCAGGAAACCACATAAACCTGGAAATGAAGGCTATTTCATATAAATAGAGAAAAGGTTTTGACTAAAAACTGTACAGGCACACACGCTCATAATGAGTACGTAAAGTGAGTGTATTTTGCAGTTGGACCTGAATCATCACCAAAACGTCTGTATACCAACTGAAACAAAAGCATATCAAAGGGGTTCTGAAATATTTGACAGTACATTGTAATACTGATTACACTAGAAATTGTGAATGAACGATCTTTGCCCTTTCTGTATTGGTGCCTCTGTGTTTTTTTGCTGGTGCTGAAAGCTTTTACAAAATCTCCACCAAAAAAAAAAAAAAAGTTATTTATTAATTCTTACTACAAATAGGCACAATCAGCAACAAGTGAAAGGATTGCTTTCACATCTTTGACACCATCAGCATGCTGTCCAGCAGGTTCTGATGGGCCGGCCAGGAGCCGGTAGGCTCTGGAAGGCCTCTTAGGAGTCTACCTGCTGCAGAGAGGTTCAGGCTGGGCTCTGCACTCTCCCTCCCACAATATATTTTCATTTTTAAGTTCTCATGAGCTCTTTATGTAACTGAACTGACTTCTGTCTCCATGGGATTGTCTGTAAACAAGACATAGGGTTTTTTCCCCCCTTTAAACCATTCCATAGGGGAAAACCAGAAGATAAACCTTCTTGCATGTTAAGATGTTCCTTTCCAAAGGATACTCCAATGCATTCTGCACTGGGGCTTCCCGGAAGCTCAGCTGTGTTGTTAAAGCATCTAGAGCATTCATACAGAGGAAGCTGACCCTAGCTGCACTGGAATGGAGTGGGAATGTAGCCGGTGGCCACTTGAGACAAGTTCACACAGGAGTGCATGGCAGGCCTGGAGATCGCTCTGTCTCCAAAACAATCTAATGGCTCTTCTAGGAGACGTCAACAAGGAAGAATGGAGCAGTCTGATGAGGAGAAGACAGAAGGGCTATGTGAACACATAAAGGTCACGAGCAAGCACTTGGGAAGATAAACAGATGCTCACAGAGAAACCAGGACATAAACACACCCAGATCTTTGTGAAATGTACATCCCAGGCATATCACCGAAAACCCACACAGCCTGGACAGTTCCTCCTTACACAGGCTCCACAGCATGTTTGTCGCTGTACTCGTTGCATTGGCATGCACTTGCAGCAGAGCCCAGATGGGAATCCCAGGAGCCAGGGACAGAAGGCTGAGGAATATCAGCTGAGACACTGATCAGCTGTATCGGCTGATACACTTCCCCTGGCACGCAACACTGCCTCTGAATGCTGGAGACTGGTCTCTGATCTTGCCTTTGAGCTTTGTAATGTTAATAAATACTGTATTTTTGCTTTTTTTTCTGATGCTGTACAACCTCAGTAAGCCATTAGCCTATAAAATGTTTGCCTCTGAAGGGATAGTGGTGCCAGGCCTGCCTGTTACACAGCTTTTTTGTTCTGTGCCTGTTGATTGTTAATACTCAGTAATCTTTACTTCTCAGGTTGTAAAAGTGTAGCGTTTCAAAAATCTCTTGTAGCACAAGCATTGTGCACTTCTGCTTGAAAGATCTTGTCCAGCTCACTGGTTTGTAAGTCATGGACCACTGCTGAAGCATCTGCCCCAATTACTCCTTGTTTCAGGTTTATGGTCTGTATAACTATGGATTCTTTCACGACACTCACAGAAATTGATACTTCCTGGGGTAATCTAGGTGTAAGAAATACATAGTCCCTTTCTGGTACAGGGACGGTTGGAGAAGATCTCTGTGTTGGGGCTGTGCTGGGTCACGTCTGTATGTGGTTCATGGAGCATCTTTGCAAAAGATACTTCATTCATACCTTCTTCATTTTTACTAGC
>JANZLP010000024.1:26728705-26740230 GCA_026930925.1 Chelictinia riocourii
TCAACACTACTTAGGCTAAGCCAGTGGCATGTTTCAGAGTGAAGAAATTGGTCTTTGAGTGTTCAGTACCACTTGGTAGCACTGCAAGCCAAGATACCTTGTGGCTTTTCTTCATTTTGCGATTGATCTGGTTCTGTGACCTTACTTCACAGGTTGCATTACTTCTGTGTTTCTGCTGGCCTTTCCTCCCTCATCTGACATGGAGATAGGGCAGACTGCCTCTATCCATGCACAGAGTCTGGTCCCAGGGACCCTCCACTTCAAGCTCAAGGCCACCGAAACAGACAGCCTTTTGGTTATAGAGCTCTCCACCTGTACCCTCCTCAGATGCAGCAGAATCCAGCTGGTGCAAGCAGGCTGGGCATTAAGGATGCACCTGCTTGAGCAAAAGCAGCATAGAGATGATTTGTGATGGTGCCTCTGCTGTCAAGGTACTAGAGTTTCAGGTGACTTCTATTAAAAAAATAACAGCAGTGACCAAGGGTTATCTAACCTTGAAGATTTCAAGTTAAGAAGTACCAAGAATAAACTGCCTTGCCTCCAGTGTAGCAGACAACTACTCATTTCAAGTGTTCGCCCCTCCCTTTAGGCTGGTAGGTTGAGATGGGTGTATGGGCAGACTAATATGGGACTGTACGACCAACAAATGTAAAGTTATTAGAGCTGACTCTTGACTCCTACTGCCTTTCTTGCAGTACTACTGGGCTTTTTTTTTCTTGCTGTTTCACTAGATCTGGCATTTAAAGGGACACATCCACATCAAAAAACATAAAAATCTACTTTAGAGCTTAGCACTAACCAAAGCCACAAGGTGGCACAGTCAAGCATTTGTTCATCAAACTTCATTTCCCAAAGGAAACACAGCTCCAAGCTCCAGAGCTGCCCTTTTCAGCAGGGAATTATTCTGTCTCCTTCCTTTGCACTAAGTTTCATAGAGTAAACAATGATGGTGGGTGTAGCTTTCCTCAGAATGAGATTTTTATTGTAGAATAAAGCCCCACCATGGAAACTATTACATGGCAATAAACTTTTTGCTAATTTTGCTAATCTTCCTCAGCCCTAGAAAATCTGTAACAGTAGAACCGCTTTTTTTGCTGGTGGAAGCAGCATCTCTGCTAGGCAGCTTTATCTGTGTAGTTATAGCAGCAATTTGGTGCCTCACTTCAGTTTTAATATCATGAGACCAATGCAATGTTATATAACAAAGTTAACCAATCTATCTATCATCTCCTGCATTTTCTTCTTTGGAGGGAAACATGGAAGGTATGGAAATCCAGAGGTAAGAATCAGAAAAAGGCAAATGCCCAGAAGGATCAAAGGATCTTTGGGAAGAGACACCCACATGGGGCAGGGGGAGGATTTAGCATTGCCGGGAAGAAGCAACACAGTAAAGGGAATCATCAGCATATCTATTTTTCCCCCTATTCTTCTCACTGACCATAGGGTAAGTGTAGACACTTGGAGCTACTTTTGTTTGCAGACTGTGTGCTGTTAGACAGCATGTGGAAGTAATTTCTCTCACATAGACTGTTTTGCTTGTCTCTAATAGGAATATGCCAGTGCCTGACCTGCCCATGGACAGCCTGGTAATTTGGCCTGGAGTAGCCCATGTTTTGCAGTTCACTTCTAACAGAAAGACACCTGGCAGTGATATGTTTCTTGACTAGTGTTTGGTGTTTAAACAGTTGGGACAACTGATCCTTTGGTGTTTAAAATAGGTATCAATCTGCCTACACATATATACATACCCATTTGCTTCCCCATCCTTCACTTCTATACTGTCCCTTTTTTGAGGTTATATATATATAATATCTCTACATACATTATATATCTCTAGATATATATTTTAAATTTCTACATATGCTTAGATGTGAGTGCTTGGGAATCCGGGGAATTAACTAACTCCCCTTGACTCTCTCCCAATTGAAATCAGCTCCTGCGTATACCCCAAGACAAGCCAGATTCCCAGGAAGAAAATGTACACTTATTCCCCTGTCCATCACTTCTGTACTGTCCCTTTTTGAGCTTTGTTCCATGCCACAGGTGTAAATGGCAGTGCTGAGCCTCCTGTCCTTTGTGAAGGCTTCATGCATGGGACAGATCAGGCGTAAGGGACACGAGTGTGATTCTGTGGGGACCCAAGGTTGCTGCAGGAGCTGGCAGAGCTGGGGAGAGGCAGACTTGGGGCTGGGTGCTTGGAAATCTGACCAAGCTAAGCCTGCCCTAGATCTGCTGTTTGTCATGCACTTGCATAAACCCAGAGATTATTTCAACAAGAATGAGATCAAATTTCTGGAGTTGCTTTGCTTCTCCTGTCTGGTGGGCAGGGGGATTTGCTTTGAGTGGCCTTTCTTCTTTAATTAATAATTAATGAAATAGCTGGGGACTTCCTCCTCCTTCCATGGGAAATCAGAGGCTTGAAATGTCCGTGAACTCACACCCTGTACACGAGGCGTATGGGGATGCAGCATCCAACTCACTACTTAAATGACAACAGGTAAGTAATTCAAGCCCAGTGTCTACTCCAGGCCCCTATTGTTATTTCCTTCCACACCTTATGTGGGCTTTCACCATCAAACCTCACCAAAGGTCTGGAAGGCAACAGCAGTGCATCAGTATGGGCAAATTCCAATGGCAAAATGGATATATTCTCACTCCATCCCACAAACTGAGGTGCCTGAGCACCTTCATCTGGGCTGCTGCAAAGGGAAATGCTACCCTTCCGTTCCTGTTGGACCACCACTAGAAAAGGAGGCAGGACTGCCCTGCCAGAATTGATCTTTTCAGTGGCAGCTTGAAGTTATGATGAAAAATTAGTGAAAGGGCATCTCTACTGCATTATTTCTTTCCCAGTCCCTGTGACACCTTCCCATGGCCCTGACAGAGGACGTACATTCTTGATCCAAACATGCCACCTGCTGTTTGTCAGAAGGGAGACATTGTATACTCAATAAAACCAGTGCATAAATTAACCAAACTAGAAGCATATTTGCATTGCAAAACCAGTCAAAGGACCTGGGTACCACAGGTTAGAGTCTGCTCTCCACCACAGTGCAAGAATCACCCTGCAGCACTATGCTCTTGACCTGCAAATATGCAAATGCCATGGAGCAGCAAGGCCAGAGCCTGGAAAACGTTACAGACTACCACCAGACCACCTAGAGCCAAGGCACATAATTGGCACTGCCTGAAAAAAGCCACAATGCAAGCAAACACCACCGCTGCCTCCTGCTGAGGGTTTCTAACACAGGGCAGGGAAGGGTCTAGCAGGGAGAGGACAAACTGGTATTGAAGTGGATTGCAAGGCAACACTCAAGGGCTGCTTCCTAAGAGCAGTGATAGCAGAGGAGGCCTCTGGGAAGCAGCAGTGCCTCTGTGAAAGGGAAAATTTGGAATGGAGAGACTTCATAACATGATTTAACTTTTGGTCAGCCCTGAAGTGGTCAGGCAGTTGTAGGTCCCATCCAACTGAGCTATTCCATATATTCATGAGAAGCAGGATGAGTATTTGATTTTTACCCCATGGGTGCTGCTGAGCAAACACAGCATCCCTGTTCAGCCTGGGGAAGAAGTTTGGGGGGGGAGCAAAGATCTCTCAACCCTGGGCCCAGGAACTTCCACTCAGGTGGAGACTGTCTCAGGGTCTGGGGGGCTTATCTGAACCAGGCAAGGAGAGCCCTTCCCTTGTTCCCAGGCTGCAGCCAACCCTGCAGCCCTCTCCTGTTCCCCTGCCACCTCCCCTAACAGGCAGTGGCCTTGGTGCAGGGGGCTCGGCTGGTGAGGGAGGTTGGGAGCAGCGAGGGGCTCCCTACAGTGCGGTGGGAAGCCAGGTGTGCCCCGGGACTCCCACCTCAACACCCCAGCCCCACTACTACTCGCTGCTGAGCCGGGCCTGGAAGGAACCACGGGCTACTGATGGGCTGGATCCAGATTCCATGGGAGATTTGTCCAGCAACACTGCAGGGCCAGCAGCAGGAGGCCTGGCTGGGTCACTGGCATGTGAGGGGGAGGTGAGGTGCCACTGGACTTTCCAGCTGGTACCTGGGCCCAGACAGCTTTGGAGATGTGTTTAGGACTTACATTATGCACTTCATCTTTGCTTAAAATGTCACTAGCAGATGTAGTTTTGCAAGATTTTTTTTTTTTGTAACACAAAAGAAAGGGGGAGAAAGAATGGGGAAAGTGGGCTTTTTCCATGAAAAAAAAAGAAAAAAATAGAAGAGGAAGTCCATGCACCTGTACCCAGAGTCTGGACACAAGAATAGCTATTCTTGGCATTGCAGCACAAGTCAATGATTCCCCACAACGATGCTGTGAAACCACGTATCATGACAGCATTTTCAGTTAAAAAATTCTATCGCAAAGGAGAATACCAGACCACGGGGAGTTCTGACAGCTGACACTGCTATATAATAATAATTTTTTTAAAAGGCAGTCTAATTGCTGTTGTTGACATATTCATCACTGGAAACTTAGTTGTGTTTTTTATTATTGGGATTTAGGAAAGTCATGATTATTTTTGTGAGACACACTACAAATGACAAAGAGGTGCGTGAACTGCTGCACTCCCCACAGTGTATGCATACTGTTAATTAAGTATGTCTCATTGAGACTTCTGAACACCGCTGTTGACACTTCATAGAGCTTGTGAAGATAACCAGGCATCAGTTTTTAAGGGAGGATCCAGCAGAGAGTGGTCTGGAAGTAGAAACAGCTTTTCCTTTAGGTGAACCCTTCTGGCAATTCTATTTATGAATATGCATGCTAAGGGCTGCAGAAGTTTGGAACTCAAACTGCCGTAAGAACTAGGCTCTAACAGGAGCAGGCAGAGGAGATCCCACTTCTCTTATGAATGTATGTCAGACTATATAGAGTATAGGGATATACCCTCTAAATTCGGGAAGTAGGGTTTTACTCTCTGTCTAGCCCTTCCTGAAGAGTGGGCTGGCTGTTAGAAGGTGACAACCTCTACGGAATTTCAGCAAGCTGTGTTAAGAATTCTGTGAAGCAAAATTTTCCCTTGTCCTTTTGATACGGTTTAACTCCATTTTCCTCTCTCACTTGTCCCCCTACCTGTTATTCTGCCTTCAAGGCACAACCAGACCATGCAGTACACCTTGAGCTGAAGCCCACTACCCAGGTTTGTTCTAGGTTCAGATTTTTTTGGTATCTTCTTTAGGACAGCCGAAACTGTCTAGAAATGGCCTTCCACATGCAACACAGTTTCTTCCCTCATTTCTTGCAGCATTGTGCTTTGAAATGCACTCTATTTCAGCCCATGCTATTTCACCACTTCCTTCCAATAAGTAAGTCAACTCAATGCCTATTATCTCCCTTGTTGGGGCAGAGAATATGTGGTAACCGTAACAGCAGTATTTCAAGTTACAAAATTAAAATAATCATTTATAGGATATTTCAAAGTGGTGGAAGGAATGCAGTGAGAGATTGGGTGAAGGAAATATATGCATTGGGAGAATCAGCTGGGGTTAATGTATATTTATGGCCAACAAAGAAGGAGAATTGAGTGTATGAATTTCTGTGAGCGTTGTATGTGAAGTGTTTTCAGCCTACTGATGGATAGGTGGGGAGCACAGCAGTCAGGAGGATTGCCAGGGCAGGAAAGAGAACCTAACTACCAAGAGAAGAACAGAGTGTAGGAATAGGAAGATGCCAAAGAACGGAAACGTGACATCTGAGATATCAAAGAGCCGTTTGTGGCGTTGGATTTTTTTAAAGCCGAGAGAGAATAGACAACGAATAATTGGGAAAAACCCCTCCAACCTGACAGAAGGAAGCCCAGGCCAGAGGTAATTTTCGGTTAACTGTGTACGCTGCGTGGGGATGGGGGCAAAGGCCCGTGACCCCCCCGTTCGGGGCGCGGGTGCACCCCAGGAGGCCCCCGGGGCCGCGGGGCCGGCGCTGTCCGTGGTGCTGGGGCCGGGCCGGCGGGGCCGCTCCCGGCGCCTCCCGCTCCCTCGCCTCCCGCCTCCCGATGGAAAACAGGTTGGCAGCGTTTTCTACCAGGGTTTTAATCATTTTACCCTGGGTTCTTTCTTGTCACCAGAAAGTCACTCTTAAATAAAATAGCAGGAAGCGCTTTGCTTTTCCATTACTTGAGAATCTTTTTTTTTTCCTGGCAATTTAATTTTGGTTTAAAGTCCTTTGCTTTCTTATTGAAGGAGGACTGTTTTGTGACAATGACAGCCTACAGTTTCTCCAATTAAGCTTGTTCTTAACGAGAAACTAGGACTAAAGCTGGAAAAGAACCGAGAATTTTTGATTTTCTAAGCTTTACGCTTCCTTTAATGTTTGGACGTTTTTACTTAGCCGTATTCTAGGAAACACATTTTACTAAGAGAGTGCAGGCAGCTTACACATTTAGTGCACTGATTTAATGCATTCACGTTTATTTTCAAGTTTCTTTTCAATTCCATATTCACAATAGAGTCTCTAAAATGTTTAATTCCATAAATGCTGTTGCACACCAAAGAAGAAAAATAAAGTAAGCTACATGACAGAGCAATAGGAAGTTACTTCTAAAAATGCTTAAATGTAAATACTCCATTCTGGTTTCCACAGACCTGCCCTATCATATAGTTAGACAAGTTTAGCTGACACATAGTGCAGTGCTCTTTACAGTTCTTCAGGCTGTATTCATCTGAGTTATATTCATCTTCTTTTCAGAAAAACTCCAGCTGAAAACAATCTGTGGAAGTTTTGCTTGAGTAAGGAAGTGTACGCTGTCTTTTCATCCAAAGAAAAAAATGTGAGGTGTGCAGGGGGTATAAAATTAGGGTTACAAAATTAAGGTAAGCATTTTTCTTTATGTACTCTGGATAGTTATTTCATTCCAGAATAAACATCTGCCTTTAGTCAAATAAACTGCACCCCAAAATATTTCTCTCCACTGATACAAAACAGCCTATTTGCTTTCACGTAAACAGTTCCACTGAAGAAATTTCAGGTTAGAGGAGGTGAACATCGCTCTGCTTTTTCCTCTGGTTTTATTCCTTTCAAGTAAACAGGGATTTAGATCCATGTTACATCCACAGGTATCTGTGGGATGGACCTTACCTATCTATCTGGAGGAAGGGATGTTGTATCCAGAGTACTACAGATGTCCCCCTGCCGAAGGGGACAGAATGGCTGTGTGTCCCTTGCTTAATAATTCATGTTAAGCAATGTGTAGAATTAAATAAAATTCTGCTATTTATTCCCTCATTAACACTATACCCAGGAATGCTAAAAAGATGTAAAATTCATAACTAATTGTGCATTGTAGATTTTACAACAACATCTCAAGGGAGGCTGGCTGAACAGCTTTTAAAGCACTGGGGGACCAGCTAACACATTTTATTTTCCTTAAATTTGCAGGAAGATGCCAATACATTATTTAAAAGGTAATTGAAATGTTATGTAATATCAGGTAAAGACTTCTGGAGTCATTTGGACCATGAGGCATATATATACAATTACAAGTCTTTTCAAACAATGACTAGTTCATCACCATCATGTTGTAGACAAGATGCACTTCAATATTAGAGGTTTTACAAAACTAAATTTTAGAGCAGAAATAAACCCACTACAACTCAAAAGAAGAAAATTGTGGCTAATGACAGTATCTGAGGAAAAGGTGGTACTTGAGAATGACTGCTTGTCAGTGCCTCTTAAGATGAAAAATTTGTTATAGGAATTAGTAGTTAATGAAAAACCATTTTCCACCTAGGTAGGAGAGAATTCAGCATACAAATTTCCAATTGTATGGATCTTCAGCAGAAAAGCATCAACAGTGTATTCAGCTTGGGATGGCTTTACTCCAATGGTTTATTCTGAATGCAGATATAAGGATGGTGCCCATCTTTGTTAAATATTTTTAAGGCTTCTGTAATCTAATCAAAATGTGAAAAGAAAGCACCTAGAAAACTGACAAATTTGAGAAATGCTGCAGGGATAACACTGGAATTGATTGGGTATGCAATTACAGTGCTGAGCCTGCATGCCGAGGGGAGCCTAACAGTTTAAAGAAAAAAATCCCACAGAGCTCTGCACCAAGGGATCAGAGAAAACCCTCTACGAGCCTTCAGTAAGCCTAACATGATTAATAGCAAAAAAAATTGAGCCAGAACAAACCAGTCATAGATACAGCTGAATGAAGTTTCATATGACAAAACACTGTAATAAGACGTTCTCAACTAAAATGTAGAAACCAAGAAGAAATATGGTGCCAGAATTGCCTCCAGCTGTATTTTTGTCTTCAAAATGTTCGGGATAACTGGGTGCTAATTAGCACGTTTTTCCCCATCAGAAGAAAATTTATGCTAAATCCGTGCCAAAGCACACATCACTGACATTTAGAGCAAAGGTGTCAGCAGACAGTAGAGTTTCCATTCCAGGAAGCAGAACGAATTCCTGAAGGGCTTGGAAATTGATCCAAGAAGTAAAGAAAATCGTGTTTGGAAATGCAGCCTTATAAATGGCTCTGAAAATGTGGTTAGGACAGAGGTGACTTGCAGGTTGGATCGTTAGTTCCATGCTAAAGAGCCATAATCACTCTCATCCTGCAACAGCGTGGTGGGGTGGAAAGCAGAGGGAAGGCCAAGCCAGAGCCTTAGACCAGAGCTGGAGCAGTGCTAAATTCATTATTGCACCCTTAGCCTGTTCTTATTCTGTGCAAACACCCTCAGATGAAGCTTTTTTGGCTTACGGGAGCGGGCAGCAGGGAGAACAGCAATCTATACAGCAAACAACTTTATTTTCTATGGAGACGGTACCAGGGGGGAAGGCCGACAGCATCAGCAATACCTGCATGCTTGCTTCTGCCTTCGGAAAGCGACGGCAGCAGCTGCCAGAGCTGCACTATGGAAAGCAGCAGGGCTCGGAGAGCAGAGCAAAACAGGATGAACTTTCCTGGGAGTTCCCACAGATTTGCTGATTTTTCCCAAGGATCATGGGGCATATGCTCCCTCCGTGGCCATATAAACCCTTCTCTGCCGAGAGAGGAATGATTCACATGATGCCTGTGGCGTCCAGGCCATGGATAATTTGCCCTGACTTTTTTTATTCTGTTTATTCACGTATGGATGAGAGGGGATAATTAAAGTCTCTGAAATAATGAGTTTAGAGTGATCTTTGCCTGGATTGTCTAAACTAGTATTTTTCAGATGAATGGAAAGCGTCAAATGGGAAGGAAAGCCAGAGGGGGAAAACGTGTTATCTGGGGAAGAAACAATATAAGGTACAAGTACAAGTACTAAGGAGTACAAGTGCTATGGTACATTCTAGGTTGCATAAAAGTTATTGTTTATATTCATTGACACAAGCTGTTGGGCCTTCTACCTTCCTCCACAAATGAGCAAATTAATGTTGGAATGTTATTTTTAAGGAACAGCTGATGTCTCAAGGGAAATACTGGAAAACATTCTCATTAGAAAGAATTCTCTTGGCATAAAATACAGGGTTTGTGGGTTTATTCTTATCACATTTCCTTGAAAACAGGATTGTTGATTTTTTAAAAAAAGTTCATTTGCTACATAATGTCCAGTCCTCCGCTAATGTTCATATTTAGCCCATACTTGGGACCTCATCACAGTTCCCATAACCCCACTGGGCTGTATAGTAATACAGATTTAAATTAAAAATGGCAGATGCACTGGCTTGGAATATAATGGGCACTGAAGTGAACCTTTATTCCTTTTAGCAGCTTACGGTTAACTCTTAAATGGACCACACATTATACTCACTTTTGAGTACTGTAACTATTCAGCTAAATGAACAAATGGCTATTCTGTTGATGGCAGTAGTGTGCTTCAGGACATGAAGATTTTTTGACCTACTGTAGACATTCAGCTGAACTCCTGTTAATCAGAGGTCATAGCGGAGAATAAAATATCCCAGATGTTTCTCATTTAAGATCTTCAGTATTGAAATCTGCACACTGTGTATCATAATGTCAAGTGGATTAAACTTGCTTTGATTAACGCTTTATAAAACATTCACATGCTTCCCATCTGATCACTCTAACAGAGTATACCAGAAACCACACAGATGCCCCTGAAACTAAGTGTTCTTCTATTGTCTCCTGCAGGTGAAAAATTAAGCTATAGAATTAGTAACAAAGTTCATTACCTGATATATATTTGTGGCTAACCCTTGGTTCACCAGGATTAATCATACGAGAAAAGTAAATTGGATTTTCTTCGCTACCTTTAATACAATTATAATATCAACAATAATTCTATCTTTAATGCTAGTAGTTCATCACCTAAGGCAAGCTTTCAGATCAGATTCATAAGAAAGAGACCACTTTTTTATTTTCCTGGTTTGGGGGACATTAGGAATTCAAGATTTAAAAAAACCCTAAAATGCAGTTATTACCATTTCTTGAGAGAGAGCTCTGAAAACAAAGATGCTTGCATGAACTCAGATTTGTCTATGAATCGCTTGTCTACCTGGATACCGTACAACAACGGTTCCAAAGCATACAAAACCCTTGTTGTAGAGTTAGATCAATAACTAGCTCTTCAGTAAGGTGAATTTTTTTTAAAGAACACAAAACAAAACACAAACTTCCTTGTGGCACAAAAAAGAGAGCAAATGCTTTTCTTACTCGATCACATTCCGGTCTCAATTCCATCAGGGTAATTGGGATCAAGTTCCAACTCATCATAAAATCCACAGAGGTATAAATATAATTCGTTAATCACAAACCCGACATCTCTAACTCAACTTCAAAAGTGCTCTTGAATGGTGTTACCATGCTTTCCAGAACTGTAGAGTGCACACTACATTTCGAGTGCAATATTGGCATTATAGGGATCTATCAACTTGAGAGTCCATTTCCTGTGATGCAGCATTCTGTACATCTGTGACTTTACTTGTATTTGTTCCAAAATGAATTTCATGCTTAACTTGTTTTTCTTAATTAAACTTCCTTTAGCAGTTTCTAATGTGTGCATTATTAAAACTCATTAGTCCCATTCATGCCTGCCTGTCATTTTTGGCTTCACATTCATGTATCGAAGAGCTCTGTTGCTTTATATAGGAAGCAAATTAAATAATAAATATGAGAACTTGAACGTTTTATGAGTGTCAGTATGAGAAAGTGGCTGCAAGGCCCATAAGGTTTCACACAAAAAAAGCATCACAGCTAAAGCTAACATGCTGACACATCTCTGATCTATAAAGTCTGCAGTAATGGTAGCAGTAAAGTGTTGTGCCATAGACGGGGAATTTTTCTCTCACATGAAATAGAAATAGGATATAGCACAGACTATATTTACTGTTGTAAAAAAATTTCAAATAAAATTTCCCAAAAGCTTAGAATATAACGCCATTAAATGTCTACAAAGATTTACTCTTTCCATCTGACTTCATGTGCAGCTCCTATTATTCAGCTCCTCGTCCTGTTTTCATTTTCTACCACTATCTGCGAGAAAGATACTTATTTAAGTTACAGCAACTTGTCTCGGGTCTCCCTGTGGTCATGTCCTGGTCATGCTGACCGCGACTCCAGCGACAGAAGTGTT
>JANZLP010000024.1:27077925-27089807 GCA_026930925.1 Chelictinia riocourii
GACGGAGGTAGAGACCGACGTTCGGAATTTGGAGCTGGCCTGTGCCGAGGTCCGAGCACCACGAGCTCTGCCTTCTCCTGGAACATGAATACTCAGAACAAGAGGAAGGACAGGCACCTTTGTATGACCAATGTTTTACAGAAAGGATATAGAGGTGTTAAACTGACCTGCTTCTTACCTAGCTTTTTCCCAGTTGGGCTTAGAAGGTGTGTTCCAAGCAGATGAAAATCCATTGTCACTATCTGAAGAATCTCCAGTCTTTCGGGAAATCCATTCCCTCAATGGCCTGTGAGCAAGGAAAAGTGCAACAAGATCTACTTACTAAAACAAATCTAAAGGAATTAAAAATTGTCTGAAAAGCACTGGCCTAGCATTTGCCTCATCTCAGACATACCTGATGAATGGAATTGCCATAAAAAATTTGTTAGGTGCTAAACCCAGCTTGGACTTCGGGGTCATGTCATTTCTGTGGCAAGGTAATGTGTTGACGGAAAACCACTCAATATTCTAGAAAAGCAAGAAATAAAATCAAAACACCCACTACTGTAGCCTTACAGAATGTTACAAATGTGTATCAACCACAATTATTTCCCTCAATTAAAAAAATTGCAATGGAAGACTTAATTAACAGACCACAACTGGGTTCTTCACAAAAGGTTAATTAACAGTGGGGTCATTCTTCTGACGGCAACTGCAGAGTAAGAGATGGTACAGCACATACTCATTGCAAGATATGGCACCTAAAATATGAAAGGTGTTATCCAGTAACTAAATTGTGAATAAGGGTTTCAAAAACCAAATCAAACCACTGCAAACTGAGTGCCATAAATAAAGGTAGAGGCTTTAACTAACTTTCAAAGTGACTACTATTCTTGCTATTATTTAAAATGCAATCAAAACTAGACCACCAATATTAGTTCAAAAATTATCAGAAAGGGGATTTAGTTTGCAAAGCAAGTTTCAGTTTGTTATAAAAAAACATGGGTAAAGGATAGAACATGTGTTGTAATTTAGAGTTTTAATTGTTAAAACTGTAGGAAGAGTTGGGTGCCGGGGCTCAAATGGCAGGTGGAGGAGTTGGTTGCCGGGGCTCAAATAGCAGGTGGAGGAGTTGGGTGCTGGGGCTCCAATGACAGGTGGAGGAGTTGGGTGCGGGTGCTCAAATAGCAGGTGGAGGAGTTGGGTGCTGGGGCTTCAATGACAGGTGGTGGAGTTGTGTGCCGGGGCCGCTATGGCAGGTGGAGGAGTTGGGTGCTGGGGCTGCTGTAACAGGTGGAGGAGTTGAGTGCCGGGGCTGCTATCGCAGGTTGAGGAGTTGGGTGCTGGGGCTCCAATGGCATGTGGAGGAGTTGGGTGCCGGGGCCGCTATGGCAGGTGGAGAAGGATGGTGCCGGTAACACACAAAGAATATTACTCTCTGCTTATTGTTTTAACACAGCTACTACCTATGACTTAACCCTTCACTTCCCAACATTTTGCAAGGTTTTGGCCCAATAACTAGTCAGCACTTTCAGATAAAATGGGAACTCATCCAGATGCAGAGGATGATGTAGATATCTAAGTGAGATTCAGGGCCATGTATTCAAAACTTGATCTTGAAAACCTCCATGTAAATTAAGCCTAGAAAAGCCAAAAAACAACAAATATGTCCTATTTCTTACGTTATCTCTCAAGATCATTGCTGCGAGAATGCAAACAGAGCATCGTACCTGCCAGATTTCTGCTAAGACACAGTATGGCAACATTTCTGTCCATTCTCAAACACTTGCTTCTACCTCCTTAATGCTGCTGTGACCACCAAGATAACTGTTTGAAGAAAATGACCCAAGCTAAAATATGTAAATACAAAACAAAAACCATGCACACATGCAAAAAAACCCACCTCAACAACCCTTGCCATGAGAGGATAATGTCACTGTTCTAGTTTAGACAATAGTCCTACAGTCAGTCAGACTACTAAAAAATGGTCGCAGGTGGCTGATGACAGAGCAATGGGGGGACTTTTTCTGACTATATCTTTATGCCTTGATTCTGCATATAATCTGTGAAATTCTTTTCCCTTGGTGGAGGGTGGTGGAGCCACTGACTGGAAGAAATGTTAGAGCAACACAAGGGATAAGAAGGACTACTTTAAGTAACCTTATAAAAAAGAAAATTCAGCAACTTCACAAAGAAAACGAAAACAAAGCCAAATGACTCCAGAATCTGTTGAAGTCAGAGGTGCAGAAGCTAGAACAATTCATTAATGCTTCGTGCAAGAAGATCTGAATTATTTTAAGAGCACTGTATTTGCATTTTAGATATAGCAGAATGAACTAATTATGAAATGTATGCATCAAAGATTTCAATTTCAGGCTTGACTTTACTTTGGAGATTAATTTTTTACTTTATCATCTTTGCAGGCAGTTCAGCAGACAGCCTTATTTGAATGTTACTCATTGTTCAGTGATGTATGAAGTGTATTTAATCAATGTGAAAAAAGTAATATTAAACTATTATCAGAAGCATCAAATGTTCTAAAAAATCTCAAAAGGAAGGTCAAAAGGTAACATCTCTGCTAACAATATGAGAAACAATGTATTTAACTTATTCTTTACCTCCAAGTTTTTCATGGCATGTACATTAACCTTTTTCACATAAAATTACAATGTAAAATATGGGGGGGTTTATCCCCTTGATTAAAAATATCATAAAGATAGTGGATCAAGTAAGTTTTCAATGCTTTGCTAAGAGATATTTAAATAATTATTTTAGAGTTGATATGCATTTTAAATGGCTGGCTGCAAAAACCTTCAACAGGACGGTCCTTGTGGCCATCATTAAATCATTTGTCAGTGCGTTAGGTACAGAATAAGGTAACTGCAAACAAGGACAGTTATTTCAATAATTCACATGTTTTCACAAGTATTGCAAACCCCTCTTTATTAAGATTCAAAGCTGATCTTAATAAAAACATCACCTGAGCCTCTATTTTATCCTTTTTAATCTTTCCAGGGCCACGAACAGAGTGACAACCACATCATCCTAGTTTTGATCAAGACAACTAGACATGAGAAACTCTTTGTCCAGAAGCTATGAATGAGAATAACATTCATTTTCAAGGCAGCAGTTCCAACCCCATTGTCCAGCATTGCTCCATGCGAAGTGCAGATGGCATTTCAGTCCTTGTCCAACCAACAGTCACCTTCTAAGAGCTTTTTCACAGTGTGTGCCATAGGTTAAAATCTTGTGGATATAAAGCTCTCTCAATACCACTGCAGACTTTACCGCAGTTGGTTAGGTTAGCGTGGAAGGCCCACATCAGGAATCGTATTCTCCAGCCAGCGGGCTGCCGGCCCACCGTGCCGGGGCCTCGGGCGCGCCATGTTGGTTTGCAGCGCGTGCGGGGGCTTGGGGTTGTAGCCAGGGGTTCCAGTCGGCCGTGCCACGCTCCGTGACAAGCTGGGAGTGGCAGTTTGGACCAGGTGCCTCGGTGCGTCCCTTCCTCAGCCTCCAGGGACAGCGGTGCATAGGTTTTTTTTTTTTTTCTAATAAAAGCTGTAAGTCTATAAAAGCTGTAAGTGATGTGTCTATAAAAGGTATACCTGATGGCCTAAATGGGAATTCAAGGATGTCAAAAGGAATATTAAGGAGGGTTTGTCATAGAATGAAATTTGAAAATGGTGGTATGTTTCTTTTCTGTTGCATTTTCACCCAAAGAACAATAGCTACAGGAAGCATCCATTGCATGCTGGCATATTCTAGTCCTTATGGATCATGTGCCTTCTGGGACTTTACTGGCAGGTTGTTATTCACTTAACTTCTTGTAATTTATCTGTTGAATTGTGTATTCTGTGAGCTTTAGTCTTTTGCGAGGTACACACATATGGGTTTTCTCACACCTGCCCTCTCAGAACCCCCAGGCGCAGAAAGAACAGGCTGATCATCGGGTGCAGGTGTAAAGACTGTTCAAGATACCTTCACTAACAGTTGTGGGGAGTGAAGAGGAGATCAGACTGAGAGATCTAGAGGAGCAAGGCAACTGTTTTTGAACATGTATTGAGTGCATTTGTCCTTATTCTAGCAGTGACTGCTTGAATATAAATGTTCTGGAGTGTAGTATTTTTGTTTTGTTTTTAAAACACCAGAAAGTTTTGGCCTAATACAGCCAGAACAGAATATTCTTGAGTAGTTCTTTTTCATTATCATGAAAAAACCCTCATCTTCTTGGCTTATATTTACAGCAGATTCTTTAAATTTCTCTAGCTTTTCCATTGAGACAATGAAAAACCACACATTTATTAAATGACCTTTAGTTTTTGCCATTTAGTCAAGCGTTCTTTGCACTGGCACAGCAATACCATTATCTTGACCTTTGTCTTCCTCATACAGCTTCTCTTTATGCCTGTCACTAGCACTGGCTCAGCTGTAAGAAGGAGAAAAAAAAATGATAAAAAGGAAAAACCACAATCTCATTCAAATTGTTAGGCAATGCAAGCCTCTGGAGATGTTTGTTCCAGCTATGCTTGCTTGCTTTCTGTTTATTTTTACATTTTCAGCCAGTTTTTTTTCTATTTCTTTCCTACATGTTTTTATTCTTCAGTCTAAGTCTTTTTAACCAGGTATATACACGTGAAGAAACAAAGTTTAGGACAAGTTTAATGTGAGATTTTCTTGGCCTGAGTCATAGCTGTGGTTTGCCTTGATGTAAAACCTTCTGCGACAGCATGCTGTTGCACTTCCACGTGCAAAACAGTTGTATTTCTTTGAAGTTAAAATAAAAGGGCTTTGCTATTTTCTCTGACTTCAACATAATCAAGCAGCAAGCGTCTATGCCTAAATCCTACATTTAACTTTCAATCTGACCTTGGATTAATCCCTTTACCTCACCATGCCTCTGTTTCCTTTCCTGCCCTGGATCAGCATGCAGGCAGTGCAGTGAGAGTTGGGGAGCTCAGTCTTAATTCTTTAATACAGCTGGAAAAAATGCCTCAAGACATAAGCTAACAGATTTCAAGCCATGCTTGTTGGCTGTTTTCCAGTCTGAGTGAAGTGCAGAGCTACAGCACTACTAATATGGCTTGAAAATATCACTTGAAAGCCTTTATCTCAATAGCATTTTGACTAATGCATAACTTGCAGAAAGACATTTAGTTTCTATCTGAAAACATCAAGAGATTTACAGTGTGCCAGTTTTTTTCCATAATTTTGTCCTTTGTTGTGTGATTTATTTCCAAGCAAGTTGCTTGCTGTTGTAACACATAAATTTAATAAGAAATATAATCTACTTTGTTTCCTTCCTTTCCTGATATGTAGGAAAGAACTATGGAGAATATACATTTAAGGACAAGTGACAGGGCTTCACTCTCTTTTCCAGTGACGAAGACTCCTGAAAAGGGGGCTGATGTGCATACAGATAGATGATTTCCTGTTGTTTGTATCTAGTCTAATCAAGCTGATTGGGATGAATGATAATGGTGATGTCTTTAGCACATACCAGAAATTTTCTTTGCTTGCAAGCTGGAAACCATTTGCAGTTTGCAGAAGCGATAGTAGTTGACTTAAGATGGGATATTTGATCATTACCCTCATAATGGGAGTTGCTGTTTTTTCACATATAAGGCTGCTTACAAGCTTAGAAAATAAGAGCATGCTTCATCCATCGATCTGAAAAAGCTGTTTGTAAAAAGGGTCAGCGCTATTATTCCCATTGAACAAATGATGAAATGGATGAGCAGACAGAGAGAAATACTAGCTCAAGGTGATGAGCAGACTACCAGCAGAGGCAGCAGAGGAGTCGCGTCCTTCTGTGGTTGGAACCCCAAAGGCCCTGCGACTCCCCATGTGAAAAACCTGAGACAATTTACCGCTGCTAGACTCATCAGAAATTCAGAATTGTGGTAATCCTAAGAATAGACTGTTCCCCAAATAATCCATGGCAAGGCTTGCATGAAGTCTATTTCTATAAAAAGAGTGTTTGGGGCTGGATTTTCTTTAAAATTAGCAGTAATCTGGTTTTATTTCCTCTGCAGCTGTAGGAAGGTTCTGGTGTTGCTTTGTTACGTAAGGGATTTCAATTATTTGACTAAAACGTCTGCGAAGTCAGTGCTTTGGGATCGATACTTTGTTGAGTATTGCAATTAAGGTGTGTTCTCAAAACATTAATCCATGTACGAATCATAGCAGATACATGCTAAGGGAATACGGAATCGCTTTGAGTGATGGACAGCCAGGCGCATTAGCTAGAGGCACTACCAGTTACTGGAATGTATAGATACTTAACAGGGGGAAAAAAACCAACCCACAAACCTCAGATACACCTGTAGGAAGGCTGTTGAGCTTCAAACCCCAGGCAGCTTCATAATCTTCAGGGTTCGGTCAAAATTGCATCAAGCGTAGCACAAATTTAAAACCTCATTCAATAAAAACGTGCATTTGACTTCCATTGAAATCCAAATTTTGACTAAATCCCACTGCTTTCGGTGGATTTGAGTTACTGTTCCGAATAATCCTGTTTTGGGGCCTAAATTGGTTGCCTAAAATTCAATCTAAAAATATATTAGAAGAGAGGGGCAAAGTTCAATTTCAAGATACTGCAAAGTAAGCACAAAAAATAAATTATAGCCCTTTCACTTTATAAAAAGATGTATGTACTTGATACAGTAAAATAGAGAAATAGAGTATTTTGAGATCAGTTGGCCTCTGAAAGTGAGCAGGGTGAGGGGTATCTTTGTTCTGAAGAAATTCTCGCAGCGTCTGAAGCTTGGGCGTGCTGGTGGAGGTATAGCCGTGGTAGCTTCGGCGTAATGGAAACAAGGCGGTTGTGGGATGTGAAGGGGAGTGTGTATCTGAATGAAAGCCTGTGTATTATTCTAGCTAAACAAGTTGATCTAATACAAGATAATATTTCTTCCACAAACCTCATCTTGCCACAGCATAGCCTGTTATTCTTGGTATACGTTCGGTTTACCTAATACATCACCGTCTGTAATACTAACAAAATTTCAGCAATGGAAACTGCAAGTGTAAGTGCTAAAAGTAACAAGTCTATTACAAGTATTTTTAGGAATGCAAAAAATTAAGTCTGTCTTCATGGAGTACTGGACTAGCAGGCATTACATGCTTTTCCGGTGCTATAAACACCCTTCCTAGTGTCAAAGGATTGTAGAATATAAAGAAGCGGCTGGTTCTCAGTGGTTAAAAAGTGGCAGTCAGGACATTATTTTTAAAAATAAACTCTTAGGCAGGACTTGAGATGCTGCTCTTCAGCTAAAATCAATAGTCCATAATACTGTATGTGGTGGGTTGATCTGCGTTATGAATTGCGAATGCTGCAAGTGCATTTACGGATACACTGTAAATATAGTTTGTTAGCGTAAGGCGTACAATGTTTGCCTTGTGTGATGCACGTGTGCAAATTTTCATATGCACCTAAATTCATATCCACTAAATCAATCAGTATAATGAGCCTGTGAGGTATTAATATACCAAAAGACTGCATGAGCAGGTATCTGCCTGTGAAGGTAGGATGACAACTGTGAATTAAGTAAAAATTCTGCTTTAACAGCCAAAGGTGTTACTAAATCAGGTGGAGAGATGTGCAATTGAGAGAGACTCTAAGGGGTTTTTACCCGTTTGCTCTTCTCTTCCTGTGGGCTTTTGTATATTCATGCAGTTGGTTGGAACCTGAAAATATTGCCCTAAAGAGCAGTTCCCCTCCCGTATTTGCTAAAGGGAACAGCTGTAAGACTTGAGAGTTACGCAGGTGGTGCCCTGGGAAGACAGTAGGGAATTTGACCTTGGAAAGGGGAAAGTTGATAAAGTGCTAATATGACAGATCTGGGACTCGGGGTAGAAGGGGAAGAGGAAACCGGCAACCAAGAAACTGTTAGTGCTTCAAGGAGGAGAAAGCACAGGTATCCTTTTAATAATGACTTTTTTTTATCATCTCGACTCATACATTCAAAGTATATGAAAGCGAAGTGAAAAACTTACATTTTAGAACAGACAGCGTTCAATTTCCTTTTTGTTTTTCAAAGATAATGCTTGAAACACTAGTAAAATTATCATATTGAACAAATATGCTTTAATATAATGAGAAATAGATGCTAAATGGAGTCTTATAAAAAGATGAAGCTACAAAAACATTTAAACAGCATAAAAATTGCAGCATGACAGCAAAAAGCCTAAGAGTTGAAAGACTAGCAGGTCTTTATCATAATTTTTTAAAGAGTTCTATTGATGCAATGTTTGCAAATCACTGGAGCCTAAGAAAAATAATGTAAATGGTTCATTATTTAGCTTATTGAACTTTCCTGCAGTTAGGTTGACGGATGATGCCAATGTTTCCCAATCACCAAAGTACCATTTTAAAAGCATTTTTTATTGAATAAAGTGCTTTGAATATTGCACCCTGGAGCTTTATTTAGGGAAATGGTTCAATTGATGTTTTCTGTTTAACCTCAGCGCTGACCTATCACAACATATTTGGTTAATAAGCAACATTATCATTTAACAGACTTAACCAGTTTTATGCATTGTACTTTCTCAACATTACAACTCTGTTCTCTTAGATTTTGTTTATGGATCTGGCTTGATTGGAGTCTTTTGAAAGAGGGTGTTATTTGCACAGTTGTCTGTTGCATTATATAATATTGCATGGTATCGCCATAAAGAGCAGAGGACAATATTTAAGCGTAAACTATTCTTCTGCGCGGGAAAGTATAAGCGGCAGTAGGTAATATGTTGACACACGATACGCTTAATGAATTGGCTCGAGGAATTAATTTGAAATTCTTCGCATCTGTGTGCGTACGCGTGCATCCATACACAGATAAAATATAACCGGAACAAAGTATGCACATTTAGAAGTAGGTACATTCATCATAAAAGATGTATTTATCTATTGTTAGAGTAACCTGAGATAAGTAACTGATTTTGTATTCATAATGGGAACCCTGCTTATGCCGGGCTCTTTGTTTCTTATGATAAGTGATCAATATTTCATTTTCTCTGAAAGAGTGGAAAGTTTCATTTGTCTGTCACTTGTCCTCTACAGCTGTAGCATAGCAAACAATAAACATTCCCGGAGAACTCACTGGAAAAAATGAAAATGGCTCCTACGTGGCCGTGAGAGGTGTGGGTTCAGCTCATCTGTGGAAAGCCAGCTACCTTAATGTAATGAACAATCATAAAAGGAGATAAGCTAAGTAGGTAAAGCAATGGAGTTCAGGGGTCGCAGACCCGAGCAGTGCGGGGGCATGCTACGAACAGAAGCCTCTGAAGACCTTTGCTCCCCTTGGTCAGAAAAGATTGATCAGTCACGATTTTTAATGACTGCTTACTCTCATAAACCAGCTAGTTATTGGTTGTGCTTTGTCCTGCGCTCTTCTGTTCCGAAGCGTTTCTAATTCCAGAATTTTGAATATTTAAATACTACCTTAAAGTGTGGTCAGTTATTTTAATTCCAGCGTTTCTGCCTGGAGACAACAGAGTTGCTAAAATTAATTACAAGGATACAAAGCCAATCATTTAAAAACAGACAGGGAAATGATATGCCCTTAGTGAAGCGGCTTTTGTGTTTACAAAAGTGAAGCCGTAATGTATGAGACATGTTGTATTGTTTAATTCATTTTATTGTGTGTGCTTATTGAAGCAAGACTAATTGTGTTGTTTTGTCAATGTATTGTGAAAAGCAAATCACTCAGTAGCATAAAACCATCACTTTCATGACCTTCGAGACCCACAAAGAATAACTACTCCATAGCTTGTCTTGAATATTGATCGGCAGTTTTTTCACATGATCAAGCTGTATTTTTAAGTTAATAATTTTATTTTAATTACAAAATTTCTCGATGGGAAGTGATGGACTGCAAATGTTAGTTATCATTGCTTATAAATATAAACAAACCAGTGCTGATTGGAGACATATGTGAGTAGTTGTTGAACGATCCCAACAGAAACTGTTGGGAACACTCAGGCAGTGGGGGGGGAACATCTCACTGCTTCTTCCCTGTTTCCAAACCAATAGCCTTAACTTCAAAATACCACATATATTACCTCTCTATACCTTACATGGCAACGTGATTTTGAAAGTAGATCCTGTTGTCTGAAGTGCAGATGCTCTTAAATACTGAGAAATAAATGAAGGTTGGTTACATGAGAACTCTTCTAAGCAGCAAAACTAGCTTAGGGGATTTCCATCCCTAGTCCTCCTTTCTCTCCCTACAAATTGTTCCCTCATATATGCCAAAACCTTTGAAGTCTTTATTTATACGGGTCATTTTTTCAGTTTAAGCGGTCAGGTTCATAGCATGACTCCAGAAAAGCTGTTGGCACAACCTGGGGGGGACTCCCAAACTGCTTGATGGGGTGGAGAAGAACTTCCAATGCCAGCCGCGAGGCGGTGGATCTTCTTCTTAAACTGATGTTAGCTCAGAGGGAACGTTGTATGTTGGTCACAGACTGGTTTGAGCAACGTTTTGTAAATATTGAGCAGTTAGATATTTCTGCTAGGGAGCAGCAATGGCCGGCTGGTCCGCAGGGAAAGGGAAGCCAGGAGCGGAGCGTGGTGGACAGGCTGCTGGAGGCAGTGCCCTCCATCTTGAGGTGTAGGGCCCCACAATAGCCAAGCAAGGCGGAAAGACCGTGTCCCGTGATGGAAACCAGAGCAAGTCAAGAGTAGAGGTGGTTGTACAGGTCTGTGGGGATGAGGCACATCTCAATTCAAGCCAAGGAGCCTCATCGTTAAGTCGGGATCGGGTCCCGAGACATGGCCAGCATGAGCCGCAGTCTGGTGATCGCCGGGAGAGCCCGTGGCGGGGAGGCAGGTCCAAAGCCAGGAGGCCGGGTCTCCTGCCGGAGCCAGGCCAGCCGGGAACGTGGGCACAGCTGCAACGGGACTGCCGTGTAGCTGTCACGGGACCAAGCGTGAGAGCCCAGTGGAATCGGGAGGGCGGCCTCCGTGGAGGCTTCTTCGAGCTCTTTCTTCGTCACGGCTCTGGGCAGTGGGCTGGCCTCGGAGGCAGGGGGTTAAACTCCTGGGAAGGAGAGCGTATGCTCAGGGCCTAAATAGGCATTTGAATATTTTTTCACATAAATACATTGCTGTTCCATCTTGGTTGATAAAAGGTGTTGTTTGAGTCGAGTATCCAGTCTCTGTTTCCATTTACCCAAGCAAAGAGTGGGGTGGGTGGTTGTTTTGGGTTTGTCTTTTTTTACACCTCTGCTTTCTCTCTGAAAATATTCTATTATAAAAACCAAAATTAACAGATTAGGTTCCTAAGACCAGCTGAGTTCCAAACAGCCCAGAATTCGAAGGGAGCGGGGGTAGCATGATGGTTTGTATGTTCCAGTCCTGGTTGATGTAGTATCTGGAGCAAACAAGAGCAGCCGCAGGGCATCTTTTTGGTCTTCTGCCAAGCAGTAACAGCCTTTCAGGATCGATCCAGTAACCGAAGGTCTTCAGAATTCAGCAGGGTGGTTCGAATCCCTCACTCTGTGGATTTATAACCCTACGTGCCCAAAGGCAAGGCAAGTTGCATTTTTTCAAGTGACTGTATCGCGTTTTCTTTAATTGGGACCTCTTCGTGCCATCACGCTCCCAAGACGAGGAGTAACTAGAGGTAGTTACGTTTTCCACAGAGCAAAGGGACTTAATGTCACAATTCCCCAAACTGAGAATTGGTAATACAGCTGGGTGATAAGTGATCTTTCCTGTTGGTCCGGAGGAAGCTAAGGAAGATGTCAACCTGAGAGGGAAGGAGAGCACCCTTCCTTGTGGAAGTCAGTCACCCTCACGGGGAAAGGTCAGGAGAATTCAGAGGCCTCAGAGCAGAATTGAGAAATGCCGTTACATTCTAATACTATTTAATTCTTAATTCTGATCTTATGAGACCTAGCAT
>JANZLP010000024.1:27089907-27100707 GCA_026930925.1 Chelictinia riocourii
AAATAAGTGACTTGAGGGAGAAGTGGATGCTGCTGTTGCAGTGCTGTGCAGAAGTACCCAGGAGCATCCAAGGAGTTCCTGGTTCCAGTAATCGGACAGTTTTGAAATAGTGCCTATACCATAGCACAATAAAAGCGTGTCACAGCTGTGCCCGGTGAAGTGCAAGCTTTGGGTGCATTAATGAGTCAGGAAGGCTACGTATTTCTTCCTGCAGCTCATCCCTGTAAACGCTGGCCCTTGAAACCCCATATCCCTGGACCCTGGAGGGTTGGATCCATCCTCCCCCCTGCCCACCAGCATCAGCCTTCCCCCAGCAAGCCCAGCCCCGCGCCCTGCCCACAGCAGGATGGCGAGGAATTCCTGTGCCCGCCGGAGCCCGCTGTTCCTTGCTGCTCTTCTTTGGCTTGCCTGCACGGCACAAAAAAGATGCCGCGTACCTGCACCATTAAGGACACAAGTGAAGATTCGTATCTACTCGGGACGCGGGCTGCGCTTTCAGGGTGGACTGCTATTAAAAAGGGAAGAAATCAGAATTCAGGCTGCTCTCAGTAATCATAATGGACAGATTAGCTTCCTAAATTTTCTAAGTGATCTTGACTGCAGCTCTCAGGGAGGAAATAAGAAATGCTCATTGTGTAATCCAGCCTTATTATAGCTCCTTCAGACTCCTTATTTAGCCAGGAGACTGAATCCCACTAAGCTTTCTGTGTGCAGTGAGATACTGGCAATGTTCTGGCCCTTCTCTCCTTTAATCCCAGTGCATTTACTTTAGGAAGAGGGGAAAAGGTGAGTCCCACTGCTGTTTGTGTCCTCTGACCTAAAACTCCAGTCTGTAGGGAGGCAAAAGAAGTTTCCTCTCCCTGCATTTTGGGTAAACAGGTATTTCCTAGTTTCACTTGCGTTGCTTTGCTTAACGATGAATTCCCTATCTGGTAGCAGCTCGATTTCCCTAAAACCACTGAGAGAATGTGGAGAAATATATAAAAAAAAAAAACTAAGCATTTTTACTATAGCTCTGAAATAGTTTTAAATCCTGTCTTTGGTAATGTAGCCTATATCATTTGGATAACAAAGAGAGCCATTCTTTGTCAAGCTTGTGCCATAAATCTATATGGCATTACTTGAAGACTCCAACAAAATGATCCTTTTTTCCCGTAATATCCAAGTATGAATATGCAAGGAAGGGCAGTCCTGAAGTCCTCCATGTGAAATTTAGTTAGAGCAGCCACGTTCAAACAATTTACGCAGCAGGAACTCAGCAAAACAGAGATCTCCCGCGCCAGCGTGAGGTTGAGGATATATGAATTCAAGTTTATTCATTTGCCTGTAAAATGGTTTTTTTGACTAAAATATATATTTAATATACTTTATAAACCACATACAGATATGAATGTTGGTTTTGAACAGAAAGCTCAGAAGTCAAAGCAAGATCAATAGGACACTTCAGGCATTCATTTTATTGAAACATCACATATTGCTTTGAAATTTTATCATGCATCACTTTAAATCCTCAATTTGCATAAACTAGGGACAGCATTCACCTGCCTCTTGAAAATTCTGGAGTCTTATTGTGAAAGAACTAGGATGTATTAGGGACAATCCCTACTGAAGCTGCATAAATGTTCTTAAAAATTTACATCTGAATTTACATTTGCAAATTAGATTTATAGCATGGTTATCCTCCTTATTCTTATGCTGCTGGCTGAATTGAAAGTGACATTTTTGGCTGAACGTTGAACATAACTTTTAAATTTCAGCTAAACCAGATCAACTATTCTTTGGAAATGGGAAAAAAATGTTCATCTTTATGAAACAAATCATATTATTTGGATGAAGAAACCTAGTGTTTTCATACTTTAAACAAAGACTTGGAACTGGGGAACTAGAGAAATAGAAGAGAGGATCAACATGAGGTCAGAGAGCTGTTTTGTTATCTGTGTAAAAGACACCTGCCTTTGGCTGACTTACAAACTCCTGAAAAAATGTTTGCACATGCTAAATATGGGCTTGTGTATGTCTGCCAATGTATTCTCTGAAGATGCCATCTGCATTGAGCATGTGGTAGCACAAGGAGACTCTTCATGGATTCCAGGGTCCACTGAGGTTATGGGCACACAAACCACAAACAAGAAGGCTCCCTCCTGAGCATGTAACAACGTGCTTGCTGTTTCCCAGCAACAGTGGTAGATGAAGAAGATGTAACATATGCAATAATCAAAATGTGTGTACATCTGGTTACAAAGCTTTAAGAGGGAAATGCTTTTCTAACTCAAATCCTACTCATGTAGGAAAAATATGTATGACATTGACTACAGCTACCTTATCTATTCAGTACATTGTAAGGACATTTGTCTTTTCGCTATTGTGCCATACAGTCCCCATCAAGAGGTCTAGTGAACCATTTTGATTGATGTCTCACAGGTTTTACATCAAATTATAAACTAGAAGAAAATAAATGAATTTAGTAATTTTCATGTTACTTTTTCTTTGATTATAAGAACAGATTGCTAACTTAATGAGATGATTGTATCTTTTACACAAACAACATTTCAAGAAATGAATCAATATTTTCAGTAAATATTGTGATCCAAGGTATCCTATTAATTTTAGATTTGTACATTTGACGATATTTACTTTTTATTGCTGTTTTGTTCCCTGTAGTAAATGTCAAAAATGTACAACCTGAAGTGATTATTAGGGAAAGTGATGGCATGTTTGCTAGCAGTGGAAATGCCAGAAGTACTGTGTCTTCTAATTTATTTCCCCCCTCAGTTAAATGCTATTATTTTATCCAGGCTTGTTGGCACTTTCATGGGGTTGGGAGTTTGCACAGTTAGGATGAATTCCACCAGCTCCATGGTGATGAAGAATGATGCTGTGAGAAAGAAAACATTTTACATGATGAGGAAAGAACAGAAAAATTAAACAACTTGCCTAAGGTCACACAGGAAACTTCTAACAGAGGTATGAATCAAAGACAAGTCTTCTGAAAACTATATGGAACAGCTTAACTAGAAATCTACCTTTCTCCTGCAGCAAGCTACTGCAGGTTTCTATTTTCCCTTTCTCATAATAATTGTTCCATATAATTTGTGAAATCTGTCACGAAAATGGGTTCATTCTGAGTCATTTTAGAAAATTGTGATGCCCCTCTTTTTATGTTAGCTCTCTAATGAGAACAAAAATGAACACAAAATCAAAAAAAAAATAAAATGGCACCATAGTTAAAAAGAAAAAAATCACTTAGAACGTAATTGGTTTACGATAAAATGAAGTATACCAAGGTTTTTGTGGCCTATCAGTTACATGTTTTCTAAAGTTTTTTTAAAATTGTTGATGAGTATTTATTTTAGGTTAATGTCAGTCTAATGTTCTAACTAAACATGCAGTTCTGAATCCACAACAGGAATAATGGATTTGGGGTTGTCTTTTTCTGGGCTTGATATGGGTTTATGAAGTCCTTAAGTCTTTCCCTGACTCTAGTAGGCTTGGGTTTTGTGACTGCTAAAATAGGTAACTGCATCATTGTCACTTAACAACCTTCGGTACTTCATGGAGCTTTCTAGAAACTACCCGAGATATTTATAAGCTGCTTGTTTTGATTGAGCTCTGTAAACGAACATTTCGAAACAAATGGGATGATTGTGTCAGGTGGCCCCTGGTGGAGAGACGCTGCTGAGAGGGGCAACCAGAGCACGACAGTGGGCACATGGGGCATAGAAACAGCCGAAAGATTTGGGGTGAGAAACACTAAACGAGGTGTTTCTCAGTACCTGTTGCATTTCTATTTTATAATGCAAGCATGCGCTACCTTCATTCCAAGTTTGGAAGTTCCTACTTTGACCGTATCATGAGGGAGGTGGATAGTTGTCTATATCCTTCGGATTGCTACTGAGGAGGAAGACAACTAGCAGGTTAAAAACCACAGCAGCTCTCTTTGACTCCACCAACTTTACCTGTCCTGCGTAACGGGTAAACCCAATTAGTGGGTTCAGGTGCGTGCCTGTGCCTCCGTAGCGGGAGGATCCCACATCTACCGACGTGCTTCTGGCTCCCAGGCAGGCAGCTTCCATCGAAGGGAAGCTTGGTGCTAAGCCAGGCGAGATCCACAAAATACTCAGCGAGTCCCTAACCTGGATTTGGGAAACTTGACACGCTTCACCTGTATTAGGAAATTAATGGTTATCAGCAAATAAATACTCTAATCAGAATGGGGGGTTTTAAAGCAAAATGGTGGTGTCACCAGCGAAGACTTTTGTGCTTGTCCAAACTTTGATTGCTTTATCCGACTCCATCCAGTACGTCAAGTTCTGTAGAAGCCACAGCTGGTGCGTTTACCTGGCATTCTAGGGGCTCTTGTTGTACGCACACTAGATTGCAAGGCTATTTTAACGTAAGGTTTCAGAAACATATTGAAAATAATATACTTGTGGAGGGGGAACCTCAAGAAGAGAGGCTTACCTAAGAATCCGTTTTCTGAACTCTATATAGCCAGCCATTCAGGATATACTTAATTGTTAAGATTTCTAACGTAGATTTTCGTGCCATTTGTGAATTTATTTTTTTTTTAAATTCTAAAAGCTTCCAATATTTAATGGTAAGATCTGGCTATGTTGCTCTGGGTGCTGTTAAGGTCTAGCTGCTCTGATTCATTCTGAACGACAAGAGTCAAACTTAATGTCTTGCTCTCAAGTTTGTTCAGTTGCCTTTTAGGCGTCTGTTTGACTCTCGAGCCTTATTGACTATTTCTGCTATGGTATTTGCGCTGATAAATTTAAAAGAAAAAAAAATATATGCAGTTGTGTGTAAGCCGGGTATAAGAATCCAAAATGACTGCTGCAAAATGCTAATTCAAATGGTAGGTGAAGCCAAGCATAAAGGAAATAATAAAAAGATGTGAGTCACCAAATATAGAACACTGAAGTCCTAGCTGCAGAGGGACACAAACGAGATGGTAGGGTATTAGCAGAAAGATGCAATTTACAGGTCAGAATGTAATAGTAACCTTTCACTGTGAAAATTGAAAATTAACCTTGGGAGTATTGGATCATTTACAGCTTCTCTGGTACTCCTACTGAAGAAGAAAAAGCCCTGAAAAGACTTCCTGTGATTTTTGAGATTTTAAAATGGTGCTTTTCAGAGTGTGTTCTCGTCTCTTCTGTAACTGCATCCTGCTGTGTTTTCATTTGGCGATGCCTACACAGATGGCACTACAAGGGTTTCGTAGGGGTTCACGCAAACGTTTTTTACAAATTTAAAATTTTCAAAGAAGCTGTGGTGGTTTACTTGCTTTGGGTGAAATTCTTAGCGGGCATTAGTCATCATGTCATTGAACTTATCTAGGGATTTTACTACTTGCAGGTCTTTTATCAGACTGCTTGATTTTTATTTTATTCATCTTACCTGAGATTAATGGCAGAGGCAGGTTCCATAAAAATCATGTGAACTTCATTATATTTGCCTTTCTAGTAATTCTAAAATCTGGTTTCCAATAATGATTAGCATTTGGAAAACTAAAAACAGAATGGAGGAGGAGAATTCTTTTTTTATCAGAAACCTCCCATTCAGATAGGGAATATGTCTTATATATAAACTAACAGTAAAGCAGTTTTCCTCAAGTATTAATTTTTTGAAGGAATAAACCACACAGTGGTGGTGATAGAAAAATACCTAGTGTGTTATTTCAAGCATAGCGATAGTGATTCTTGTATCATGCAGCGTTTCTGGGTTTGTAAAAGGGACTTTGACAGGCGTGTTTGTGGGGTGCAGTATCATAAGCTTGGTTTCCGTCTCATTTGATATGGTAAGGACTCAATTATGCTGTTGTTGAAACAAAGTAATAAAATGATGCAAATGAAGAAAGTAAGCTAAAAATAAGATCCTGATCCTTTGCTTATCTATTTACTACGTATTACAGTGTCTCAACTTGCATGTAATTGTAGATCCAATAAAATGTTTTATATAGAAATACTCCCAAAATCTTTTACTTGGAGTGATGTTGCTGGTGCAGAAATTGTATTCTGTATTTGCGTGATTTCTACTGGATCTCCTTTAAGTATTGTTGACTGTATATATGGGGGGGTTTATTAGAATTGTTATTTCTGGACAATATATTCTAAATACCTCATTTGCAGGAATACTTTCAAATAAGTTTTCGTATTCTTCATAAGAATTTTTATAAGCTTTCTGAAGGAAAACACTCATTTGATGTATCCAGATTTTGTACTCCGTCTCTACTGCTATTCCCATTTCTATTCCTAGATTCTTGGAAGAGTTTAGACTTTTAGCCTAGCAACAGTCATTTGGCTTTAGCCTAATTTATATAACGGAATAATAGACCTTTCACACTTAAACATGTCTCTTATTTTCCTTTTTTGTCCTTCTTTAGGTAGCTCTGGTGCAGTGGACGGAGAGTGTCGGTCTCACTCTGGTTAACAGGGATTTGACCTCCATGCAGCTGAAGACCCCTGACGGACACATTCTGACCTACTACATTCTGCAGATCTTTCCCTTCACTTCGGAGAGCAAGCGCATGGGGATCATTGTTAGGGTAGTCTGGGGCTGTTCTGGGTGTTTGGGGTTTTATTTCTCAAAAAATGTTTTTACGGAATGTTTACTTTTATGAAATTTAATAGAAGCTTGATCCTTCAGGGGATGCGTTTCACAAGGTTTTCAGATGCAAAGTATACCTTTGACACAGGTTACGCATGAAATACTAGGCAAGCAGTTGTAGAAAAATCAGGCTACGCTGATGTTGCAGAGAGCCACGTAAAAGACAAACTCTTCTCTTACACGGGAACGTGTTATTTTCACTGCTTCACGCTTAGCCTCTGACGCTGCAGGTTGCCTTCAAGCTTTTGGTTTTAATTTTCCATTTGTTTCTTTCCTTCAAGAGATAAATTAATGGCTGAGATGTCTTAAAATAGGAGTTGGCATCTTTCTCTACTACTAGTGCCGCTGCTTTTCCAGAGCCAGTATTGGTATCTGAACTGGCGTGCATACCCAACACAACCCACAGGGTCAAAGATTTACGAGATACGGGCTTAGTTGTCCCCGAGACACCCAGTTGGGAGCACAGTAATGGTGATTAAAACCTCTGATGAACGGAAGCCCCAGCTCTGTGCTAAAAGGAACGTTAAAACCTCCGTGAACGTTAAGCCATCCGCGCTACGTCCACTTCCTACCTTCTCCCTACCCAAGATCAGGCACCGTAGCGGAACAGCTTCAGGCGACGTTATTAGGTGGTTAGGTCAGTGCCGAGTCCCACTTGAAGAGGTGTCAAACTCATCCCGTTTTTTACCGGCCCAGGATGACAAGGCAGGCATGGCATCAGCCTTAGGGAAGGGTACTTTGGGCAGAATATGTGCGTGCTGAGGTCCGGAGAGACCTTGGCCGTCTGGATTGGCACTAAAAGCCTGTTTAAGAGATATTCTAAGCAGCTCGCGGGTCAGACGAATCCATTCCTTCTGCAGCAGGCTCAGGAACTCCCGGTTTGGATTATATTTGCATGTGAATTCTCTGAACGTGCAATTCATGTTCCATCATTAAAACATCTGTAAAAAGCATTTACACTGTTATTTGTATGGTTTTAATTACTTTGCTCTGTATCTTTGAAATACCAAACTTTCTGTTGGGGACTAGGACAGCATGTGCCAGCAAAGAAACAAAACAGTAGTTAGAGGGGCCATGACAGTGATATTTTAAAATTTAGCCAGGCAGTTTAGAGATACTGAGAATCTGTTACTTACGTGGGTTTCAGTTAGAACTGATCCTCTCATATGAGAAAGTAGGGAATATGTATCTCGGTGGAATCAGAGACGTCACTGGTGGTAGTAGTAACATCAAGTAATAAAACTTCCCCACCCTTGCTTGGCAAGGTAATTCATCTTTTATAAATGATAATCCATCGGCTACTTCAAAAGACAGTTGGGTTATTGGTAGGTAATTGTTTTGACTGTATAAATGGATTATTTTTTTTTTCCTCCCCCTCTATTTCTTTTGTGAAATTTTAGGATGAATCTTCAGGAGAAATTACATTTTACATGAAGGGTGCAGACGTTGCGATGTCCACTATTGTACAGTACAATGATTGGTTGGAAGAAGAGGTAAGAAACAAAATCAAAGTTTATAAAAATTAAAATTTTGTAAAAACTAAATATTTTAAATCAAAATATCAGGAATTATTGAAGAGGCTTAAAGGAGAACCTGAGCCAGTGCAGGAATGGGTTTTGAAGTCCAGGTACGTACATCCTGAGTAGGCTTGAAGAGATTAGAATTATTTTCAATTCTTGAATAACGCACGGGAAAAGCAAAGCTGGTAGTCATAGCAGAACACGTTCCTACTTAAAACAAGGAAATTTGTTTTTCATTGACTGACCTTTCACATAAAACCTAATTACTTCTGAGAAGTACTCTGCGATAAACCTATTTATCCCAAAATGCCCTTATTTTATCAAATTCTACAGTGAGGTATGAGTTACAAAGTTTAATAAGGGTTGTAGCCAGATTTTGCCACATTTATTAAACTTAATATAAAACAGCTAGTGACTGAATTTCGAAACTGATTAACATTTTTCACTGTGTGGCTCTAGTAGGTACCAGCAATCATCTTATTTTGACCCTACATACAGACAATATGTTAATACAATGATTACACCATGTATGTTCATAATGGTATTGGCAATATGAATCAATATCTGCTGCAGGGCAGTTTGATTTATTCAGGGACATGAATAAATTAAACTCCCTCAAGACCTAGGAAAATGTCATAAAAATTACTTTTGGCGATAATGATGCATAGTGAGATTAAAATCAGTTGCTGAAAAGCTACTGTGTTTATTTGAATACAGCAAAGCATGGCGGCTCAGGCCACCTCATTAAAGGAGGGTATTATAAGCAGCCTAGTATTGTGTTTCCAGTTTGATAAAACTCATTGTCTGACAGCAAGCTCAGTGCAGCTCCGACTATATACTCTGGCACATATTTTCTGCCTCAGTGGTTCCTCTCAGTAGGATAGCCAGCCTCTGCCTTTCTGTTTGACGTTTTTGCTAATAATTACTTGAAAAATCATCCACTTCTATTTAAAAATTGCTACATGAAGTACTAGTCCGTCTTTGCATCATGACAGCAAGAGGCCAATGAAGTAACGGGTGTTCAACCACATGAAGCTAACTTCATAAAGCATTGCCCAGGGTGCACTGCAGGATGACTTGAAATAATTAGCCTCTGGAGGTTGGAAACCTATGCTGTAAATCCCAGAGCTCAGAGTGAGGATAGTTTTTTATCACTGTCCTTGACAGAAAAATCGTAACATCATGGCTTACTCCATCTTTGACATAATAATCTTATAGCAGTGCTTTTCAGAATTCTGTACTTACACCTCCATTTGCCTTTCCACTCTCACAACCTTTTCTCATGGGTTAGTTTCTGTGCTGTAGGAAGTTTCCTTTGGGCCTTAAACCGTCACACAGACATGTAATAGCTTTCAGGCGTCTGGCTTCCAGTGAGAAACAGGCCCTCTCTGAATTAGACGAATTTCCACTGATGCAATCACTGCGACCTTATAGAGCGGCGAGATCCGTACGTAAATGAACCGCACTGAGAAGCTCATCCACACTGGCGCCATTTATTGGTGAAGGATGCCTGCACTGGGACTTGCACTTCTGTACATACACAGTGGTTTCGTCAGCACGGACCTCTCGGATGTTGTTAGCACCTTGGTGTTTAATGCTGAAATTCAGAGTGGAACGTGTCTGCACAGATACTTGGGTAAATTGTCGTGTATATCAGGAGTGTCTTGTAAATGATAATGAACAGATGCCTCGTACGTACTACACAATAAGCCACTTGAAGTTGTCACCAGTTGTTTATAGATGTTATTAATATTAATAATTTACCACTCATTTCCATATGAAACCACATTAGGCTTGTCTACACTGCATCCAGTTACCTGCAGAAGCTGGGAAGCCGTGGCAGCGTGCCCGAGCTAACACGTCCTGCTGAGAAAATGCTGCCTTTGTTCGTGTCTCAGCGACATGGAGCAGAGCTGTACGGAAGTAGCAGGGCATTTGCTGTTCGCTTGTGTACCCATACATAGCACAATGAACTGCAGTGATTAGTCAAGCCCCTGCTCGAGGGACTATTCTAAATGTTACACAGAGTTGAATGTCTGCTCAACAGGCGGCAGTTGTTTGGTGATGAAGGTGCTCTTCAAATACAGGAGGGGAGGCTCAAAGCCTCTGCAAAGGGGATCTTTCCTTTGCAGAAGACTTTAAAGGCACCAGGTCCATCTTGTAAGGGAACTGGGAGAAAAAATGAATCATAACAATTTGCCCGGCTTTGGAAATCTGAAGTTTAATCTCCTCTAATTTAGGCAAAATTGAAATCTTGGTGTTCTGCACACATGGAAAGCAGGAGTTTGTGTCAAAAGGTGAGATTTTTCTAAAGTTTTTAGCACTGACCTGCATCTTCTCCCAAGGAATTTCATGGCAAAATGCCTGCTAATGTCTATAGAAGATGCAGGCCAATGCCAAACATGTTTAAAAAACTATGTGAAATGTTCCTTTCACCCCTCTGGTTGCAGTGAGGGCAGGTCTCCAATGAAGAGGTGACCCCGCAGGACCGGGAAGCACAGTGCCAAGCTCTGGTTCCACATGTCCTGCCAGGGTGTCTGTGTGACACAGAAAGATCTTCTGGTGTAACCTCAAGCCTGAAAGGGAGGTTTAAATCACAAGACTGGCTGAAAACTTGCAGGACATGTTTGGGACTCTTTATTTTGCCTTCTCTAATTCGGGGCTCTAA